>OZ037768.1:17893199-18140699 GCA_964035545.1 Bugula neritina | reverse complement strand
ATTTCAAGTTGAACTTTTAATATTATATTTTCAATTTTTTTTTTATTTTGTGCTTGTATGCTGCATTTTACTTGTAGTTCTGGTATCATTTCCAACCCCACTAAAAGTTAGGGGCTGTAATAAATTTTAACTCTTTTTAGGCTTTGTGTGCAGCTGATCTTTCAGCAACGAATTTGGCCCCATCTGTGGCCTCTAATCAAGTTCCCAAAACTGGCACAGTGATCCCGAATCGCATATTTGTGGGTGGCATTGCTACGCAGGTATAACTTTATTGGTGTACTTACTTTTTTATAAAGCTGTTACTATCACCTTTGAATGTCAATTGCAACCATATAAGCAACTATTTTTCATTTAGACAACTGATTTGCAACTAAAAGAGTTCTTCTCTGCCTATGGAGCTGTTAAAGATACAAAAATTATTTGTGATCGAGCAGGAGTTTCCAAAGGGTAAAATAAAATATAATATAGCTATTGCATTGTTCACTAATTATATTCTGTTTCTTAATTTTGCATGTTTAATTCTGTGTTCTCTGAATTCTAAATTGAAGAGAATGTATTGACATTAGAGTATTGTTATTCTTTTCCTGGCTTCATCATCAATCCATGAGGTAGCATACAATAATTAATTTCACATAGTTATGGCTTTGTCACATTTGAAACCCAAGAAGATGCTGAAAAAATTATTACCAAAGAGTCCGAGAACTTGGTCTTCAAGGACAGAAAGCTAAATATTGGACCAGCTGTTAGAAAACAAGTAAGTTGACATTACTTTTTGTTTCACACTGCTAAAATTCTGTAAAAGTATTACTTTAGTTAAATGGTCAACATGTAAATGGCTAAAAATAAGTATTATTGCCAAAGGTACATACATGAAATTAAAGTAAGTATTTAGATTACGTTGCAACTACAAACTACTTAGGTTACACTAAAACTATAAAAAAAGTTGTTTCAAAAATTATTTACGATGTATTTGTTAACAGTTGTGTAATACACCATTCTATTTTACAAACCTGGCTGCACATGAACTTTAAATGCTATGTTTTAATCCTGTTAGATATTTTTGGTAATCTAATTTTGTAGTTTGTGTTTTTAAATTTGAAACCGTTATGTTTTTATCAAACAGGATTGTAGCTCACAACAAGTTTTATTGAAATATGTGACAGTTTATTCTTTACATATCTAATTTTTGTGTTTCAATTTGGTGCCATGTTTGTATTCATCACATAGTTTTACTTGCCTTTTTTATTTTAGCAAACATATGCCAGGCTCATTGGTAAGTCTCCATATTCATCTATCTACAAATGTTCTAATGGGCAATTCTATAGCACAAATGATTATTATATATGCATGAATGTGTCATTTGACTCAATGTTAATATAATGAATGCTGTAGATGGCTTTCCACCTGCATCTGGTGCACATCCAATGTTCGTTACTAGCCCATACGCTTATGCAACAACTGGTGGTCTAACAGTTATGCCTCCCGAAGCCTACCAACAAGCCTTGCAACAGCAAGTAAGTTTATATATCTGTTATATCTTGTATGAAAATCATATTTTCATGCAAGTAGGTATGCATTCAACATAACGGTCCTTTCAAGTTCAACACTCCATTGACTACAAGTAATATTACCATATTACAGGTGCAGCCTCAAGTCGGAGCTGCTGGTTACCCTAATGTAATTATTCCAACGGCTCAAGTACCGACTCTGTATATGCCTCAGACAGCAGCTTTTCCATATTCGGTAATTAATTTGCTGACAATAAAACAGTTGACCAGTTAGTTGGTGAACCTTTTATTGTTGAAACTTGAAATATGTTATTTATTTCTCTACATTGGCTGTAATATTTTGAGAGTTAAAAGCAAACTCAATTTGCTGAAAAAGTTCATGTCTACCCATACCCTATCCATTTTGTAGTTGTTTCTTTTTATTAACTAAATTAGTAGACAACACAGGAAAATCATGAATGTTTGTGTGGTTAGAAAAGTGTAAGTGGCATGCAAACTTGATCTCTCATGTGTTGGCATTTTTATGCTTTTGGCATTAGCTATAGTGGTAGAGAATTTGCAAGTGTTTCTATAATTGTAGAAACTAAGTTCAGTTATATATCTGGGCAGACAAAATTTCTAAAATGATACTACTAATGCATCTTTCACTTGCTGTTTAAAGGTCTTCTGTAATCATAAGCTCCCTATATATTTTGGACAACTTTGTATTTTAGTAAATTTCCTCTAGCATATTGGCATTTGCTGTCAAATTATATTCTACAGTGTAAAAGAAATACGGAGTTATAATTTAACCAATCATGGCAATTTTACTGTTTGCAATCAAAAATTTATTCCTCTGGCAAAATTTTGCAAAGTGAATTCTGAGTTTTTGAATGATGCAAACATTGCTATACTTACTATATTGTAGTTAGCAGAAAGCATTACATTTTCTTGAGTTTTTCTCTGCAGCAAACCAGCAGCTATATATGTAAAATTTAAGTCACCAGCATGAGATCTGTAGGTCACAAAAATGCTTGCCATAAACTTCAATTTCAAAGTGAACAAGAAAATATAATAGCCATACATATTGTGTTATGATGTCTTATATTCATTTTAAGGTCATTTTACATGCTATAAATATTTCTGCTCAATTTCTCTTCAGCCTCCTGTGCAAACTCAAGTTGGAGCGGCTCTTCCATGCCAAAATCCTTCTCAGCCATGGCTGCCTGCTAATTGTTACCAGGTAAAGACCATTGTCGTTGTATAATATCTACAATACATGTATTGCATCTGATAAGAAATGAGCTGGCTTGGGTGCCCAAATTCTTTACGGGAGCTCAGCTAATTTGATATTGATTTTTTACTTTCTGAATTAAAATTTTATGTTGCTTTAAGATTAACAATATATGTCTGGGTTTCTATTTTCAGAACCTGTGCAACACCATTTAATTGTAATAAAATTCTATTAAGTTTGAAAAAGTAGTTTGTGTGTGTAAGACTGCTGTTCTCAAATACTGAAGTGAGATATTAAAAGCGGATAATAATTTGCATTTATTTTGTCACCATTGAAATATGTAAAAATAATCTGGTAATTAATAATCCATAATCAGATTTAAAAGACTGTTACAATAAATTCCCAACAGCCTCCAGTTCCCGTGTCTGCTGCTGGTCTCTATCAAGATGTCTGTTCGACTATCAGTACCAACCCAGGAATCACCACTCAATATGTGGAAATGACTGATGGAGCTATTCAAGAAAGTGTTAGTGATGTAAGCCATGATGCAAAGTTACTCACTGTTATATAGAAAAATTGATTATTTTATGTAGTTTTAGTTTAATTGTTTGCTAAAATGCATCATTGAAGTTAACATCAATTATTTTTATTAATATTTGCCTTATTATATTTGACTATAACTTAAACTCTAGAAGTTGTACGTTTGCAATGCAAATTGGATTTCATGATCACTTTTGATTAGAGACAGTGTTTTTTAGCCCGACACAAGAAATTATCCTGTTGCTACCAGTGCTGAAGGGATTCAGCTTAATACTTGCCAATCCATCAACAACCTAATGTCTGTGCAACCAGGAAGAGTTATGCAGCAGTCACACGGTTACCATGCAAGTACTTCCGTTTCCCCTCAGCCACCACCTGTGAAAAGATTGGCCACGGCACCAACCCATTTTCCTGTTAGCTGTTTCAACACTCCTATAAATGGGAGTTACAAGCCTGCTGTGCTCCAAGCTGCTAGAGCACCAACAGGCATAGCTTATATGCATCATGGCCTTGGTGGAAAGTATGAGCAGGAGGTCCGGTTGGCTGCAAGCATTGCTCCACCAACTCCTCCTGCTACACCAGCAGCCGCGAGCACTATTTAGTATTTACAATTGGCGTACTTGACTGCAGAAAACTAATATATTATTTTCACTTATATATATACTCTATGATATAGTTTTAAATACTTGAAAATCTTATAGAGCTTGTAGTTGTTGAGCTTTATTATATTTCTAAACCTTAACATTTTATCACTGTTGATTTTCTAAGTATTGTGTATCATGGTAACACTCGATGAGCATTCTATCAGAATTTACATTTATTATTTAGAAGCCATTTATATTGGGTACAGAAAAATCTAGTTCTAATTTAAAAAAACGAGTATTGACAGAAAATTATTGACATCCAATTAAGTCTTTATATATTCTTGTGGTCTATGTAGTAGCCAATTATTACTGTAAACGTTAATTATCCATATTATATCTCAATAAACTTAGGTCTATATATTATAAAACTATAACCTTTTGTTTTGTAAATTAAGTGTATTGGTGAAAAATACTAGCCTCATTTTGAAAAAAGTATTGAAAAAATAATTTCATATCGACGGTTTTCACTGAATCATGTCATTGTCTGGTTGCAGCAAGTTGCAGTTCTTGCAGTGCCCAATTTCTTGCTTCAATATCTTTTTTTAACTGTGAATACTCAATGGCAATTTGTTTAAATTCAGGTCCGAGATTTACACAAGCTTGAATATCTGTTTCTGCATTAATGAGCGCTTCCTGTGTCTTAGCTAATTGGCTATCCAACTGAGATCTAAAAATGTTTGAATAAACATTAAAATACATGTGTATTCTCATAGAAGAGTAAATTTCCTCTATAGTCAAGTAACTTTTTAGCTCTGCTTTGAAAGGTTTAAAAAATTATATTACTAATGTAAGAATTTAAAGCAGCTTTTACATCTATAATAAATGAACTTTTGAATTAAATTAAAATAATCATTAGCAAACTGTTGTGGTTCTTATTTATGTTACACTTGAAAGATCATATTGCACTGAAACTATATGGCGATATTCTGAAAGCAAAAAGAGCTTTCAAAAAGGCATTTTTTCAAATATAAAATTTTTTTTTCAGTACCAAGAGATTTAAACCTCAGCTATTGAGATACTGTTATTGAAATTATCACATTGCATCATCTACATAGTCTGCCAGCCCTCACCAACCATACAAATAAATTACAAGTTACATATGAAAAAAAATATAAAAATGCAAAGTTGAAAAATTTGATGTGGGTTTTTTGTAATGACTGTAATTTCTACATTGTAAAATTCGTCTTTTTTTAAATGAAAAGCCTACCGTATCCTTGTCAACTCTTTTATCATCTCTGGTGTGTATGTATTGGCAAGCAACTCTTTTTCAACAAACCTGTGAATTGAAAACACGGTCTATGTAGTATAGATAAAGCATTGCCTGAGTTAGATTGGATAAACCTAATCGCACTTTGTTAGATGAAAGAATCTCTACATGAGTGCCACCGAACTCTATTGGTTACGAACAATATTTACATGACTCACGCTATTTTCTCTGCTAGGGTATCTCCTTTAGCAGCAAGCCGCTTAACATTACCAGTCTCATATTCATGTAAACTAGAAAGCTTATATTTAGCCAAAATTGTCTCCAGTAACTGCATAGTCTGACTGTACTCCTGGAAAAAAAGCCTAAGCTTGAGAGCAACAGTACATGGAAGTTAGTGCGATGTAGGAAGAGACTTAGCAAAGCAGTTTCATGGCTTTAGGTCTGCACACACATTGAGTATCCAACTTAGAGTTTTACTTTGAAAATCAATCTTTTCTATACCGATTACTTACATTCAATTAAAATTAAGCTTGGTAATTGAGTGATGACAAACCAGAATAGTGATTTATTAGCACTCAATAACATATTCTCAAAGAATTGAAAGAAAATAACTTGGAAGAAATACCTTTACATTTTAACAACCTGAATAAATTCGAAAAACTCGATTTGTGATCATTAAATTAAATAGCAAAGCTAGGAGAAACTATTAAAAGTAAACATTAACCAGTTTAAAAAAATGCAGTACCTGCTGAAGCTGCTGCAGCTGAGACTGCTTTTGACGTTTAAGGTTTTCAATTTCTTCTTTGTTCTTTTTCAGCGTGTCTATATCTTTTAAAACGACTGCACACAGCTGGCTAGCTTTAGCATGAAGCAAGTTTGTACCTGCAGTCAAAAACAATGAACAATCAATCAGAAACTTATTTAGAGTTATGATTAAAGACATGTTGGCTAGTGAGGCCAGGTGAGAGATGCAGGTATTGAGAAATACATAGAAATAATTACCTGCAGTGACAGAACTAGGTTGGTAAAACTGGCTCAAGTCTAAAAGTTTCTTTCTGATTCGTTCCTGTACAAGCTTTTGAAACTCCTTTTTCGTCGACTGCAAAAGTTTTTAATACTGAAAGTAGTACTCTTTAAACGTAATTTATTTTGTAAATCTGCAAATAGCAAAGTGGGTCTTAGCTAAATATTACCTCATCTAGACAAGGAGGTTTAAAGGATGATGAAATATTTAAAGTGTTGGACATGTCGCTGGCACCTGGTTCAGTTGTTTTCAGGTAAAATTCACTTTCAGCCAATAGGAGCCGCTCATTCAAGTCTACGATGTTCTGTGGAAGAGATAAAATGATTTTCTATTGCAAATGAAGATTCACTTAAAAACAATTTTACAAAAATGGATTTACTATAAAATCATACTATTTGATAAGTAATAATATTGATTCAATGCAACTTTGCTCAAAAGTTTATGACTATTGAAACAAGACTGCAAGGGGATAAGTTGTCTCAGTACACATAAAATATTCTCTCTTATTGCACTGACTTGCATGTGAAACATCTGTAACATTTTCCTGGTGGGAAATATTTTGTGAAATTTCTCAATTACAAAAAATACTTCTGGTTCAGATTGCATCTTCTATTCTCATTCTTGTTGAGTCAAACAAACAACGAGAATCTTTTCAGAGTTTAAAAATATGTTCCAGAAGACTAAATAATTAGCTTGCAGCATGAAAATTTATACAAAAAAATTGACGAGAAATGACTAAAGAGTTAAAAAAGATCTTACTTCATTTGGTTGTATTGATTTGCCATCCTCTTTATTGGAACACGCGAGTTCTATCATATGCTCATTGCAGACCTCTCGAACTGCAGTGGACACCACCATAGACCTATACCACTTCATCTTCACATCTTCCAGCTCTTTATCTTCTTGGTGCTAAAGCAAAAAAGTTAAAGGTACTTGACTTCACTCACTTTCTATGACCATTATAATAGCCACATGGTATATTACAATATAAATCTTGCTGCACTATACTGTATTATTGATGTCTAGAAGTTCAACCCCCACACATACACACCATAGTAAACCAAAAGGGAACGCAACAATACATATGCTAGGAAAGCTTTTCTTGAACAAAATATGTGTAAATATACAGAAAACATCTGCCATGCAATGAAACCTCAACGTTCTTGTAGACTTACTGTGGTGTAGGATTTATGTAGTAGTACGCAGTTACATAGTATGTTAGGAAGTAACCTTGCAAACCAAGCTAAATTAATATTTTCATACAATTTATTTGAAATTGAATGATAAGTAGAAGTAAAAAGTAAATAATGCAACAAAAACCGAAAACATTAAACCATTAGTTACCTAAGACAACTCACCTGATATTTTTCTTTTAGTTTTGTTGACAAGGCAGAAAAAAATACAGAAGTATCCATTATAGAAACCAGAAAATCTAAAAGGAATTAAGACAGAAAAATATAGTGACAATACAAGAAGGAGGAGCAAATTTTTTTATATTCAATTTCAATTGTTAATCCCAGGTAGGCTACATATTACTTATATGCATAGATGTTAGAAAAGTTGCTGGAGATCTTCATCAAGACAAGACAAGGCAGATTACATTTGCTATAACTATAGAAACCAAAATATAAAAATTAAAATGAATCACACTGAATAATTATGATCATAATACCACTACTATTAGTATTAGCATTAATATAAGACACTTACTCTTACTATTACTAAAGTAATAGTATTAGTATCACTATCAATATCACTATGTCAGACTGTCTATTAGTATTAGTACTAGTATTAGTATTACTGTTGCTATTACTATTAGTATTACTATTAAGCTACTATTAGTATTACTATAGTGATAGTCTATAACTATTAGTATTAGTATTACTATTAGACATTAGTAATACTAATAGTAATAGTAATACTAATAGTAATACTTATACCAATTTAGACTATCAGTATGAGTATGAGTATCACTATCAGTATCACATTTACTTACACTGTAATACAGTGTCAGTAAGAGTATCAGTATCACTATAAGTATAAGTCTATCAGTATCACTACCAATACCAGTATGAGTATGATATTGATTATCAATATCAGTATGAAATTTAATAATTTAATATGAATATCACTACGAAAAAATTATTATTTTTATTAATTTTGAATAATCTAGCCTATAATTATAAATATTGATATCCAGCATCAAATAATGAAATATCAATATGAAATACCAATCCAATGGCAATCATCAACGAACAATTAATATGATTACTCAGAACATAGAAACCAAACTTTTAATTCAGGTAGTCAAAACTCCCAGAAAGTAACAATTTTCCACCCTCCAAACAAAGAGAGGCCAATTTATATTAGAGTGCTATATACGCCCTCTAATTTTTAACCTTAGTTTATATGATTTTCGCCGACTAATAAATATTATATACTTGTGGTTTTTCTAGCTTAGATCCTACATGCTAGTAAAAAGAAGACGGTTAGCCTAGCCATCACAAACTCTACTTTAGTATTTGAACTTGTAAACAACGCAATTTTTAGAGCGTAGCTTGAAGCAGCACCAAGCTGGAGATGACTGAGTGCGGTATTTCAGGGGTCTAGAGTTTGGAGTTGGGGGTTGGAACTTTAGACAACTATGTGTATACAACATGTGTATACAAACACTGTAGTCCCTCTCCCCCAATTTGGTGCTGTTTATAGCAATATTCCAATTGATATGTTGGAAAAAATAATTTCAATTTCCTTCGATGCTGTTATTCATATTGAGTTACTCAATATCATACTTCTGGCTATGATGGTATTTTGATTTTTCTTTTTTCATAAATAAGCATAATTGATAATCATAATGCACACGATAATGATTATAATGATAATATTTGAAAATGAAAGTCTGCGCTTTTTGTCAATAATTTATAAAAATTTAACAGTTAACTTTAAGTAACTTTTACTTTAACTTTTAGTTTTAACAATTTAAGTAAAAGTTTTACTTTTAGTTTAGGTTTTATTTTTGTCTTTTAGTTTATCAATATCATTATGATTATCACTTTTACTTTAGTCTCTATGATTATCAATATGAATATGAAATTGAAGATCTGGTTTTAATTATAATTATATAAATCCTTAGCATTATGATTATATTATTAATTTTTATTTTATTATCAATTGAATTATCATTTATTCATTATGATTATCAATATCATATTTATGCTTCATAATGATACTGATACTGATAGTCATACTCTAATAGTTATAGTAATACTAAAAGTAATAGTAATTGAGTAATACTAATTGTCATTGTCATTGTGATTTTGTGTAAATTAACATAATTATAGTAATAATTATAAATAATTATTTTTATAAATTAATATTATAGTATTTTAGTAAGGTAATAGTGTTAGTTTTAGTATAACTATAAGCATGTTGTTATTAAAGATCATAATGATGATCAATATTATCTTTATAATAATGACAAAAAATTGAATACTATTAGTATTACTAATACTATTAGTTATTAATATTTTATTCAAAAGTATTTGACTTGGGTAAATTTGAAGTTTTACTATTATTTTTATTTCTGCATTTGGCTTTAAAACTAATTTTTTGACCTTAATCAGTTAATGAATAATGGGCATTTTAGTTGGTTATCTAAAACTAAAGACTAATTTTTAATATTTATAAACTTGAAGTTGAACAGAAAAATTATTTTGAAAAGTTTTTTTAATCAGGTACTAACATTGTGTTGGTTTGCTTACTTATTGTGATATTGCCTTTAACAAAAGTTTTGTGAAAGACAATGCTTTTCAATTCTTTAAAATATTTAATATTAAATTTAAAGAATAGGTTGGAGATGTGGTTTTTTTTATTTTCTTTTTGCATCATAGCCAGTAAATAAAATAACAAGAATAATAGGTTTAATTTGAGCTTAAATTAAAGGACTGTGTACTAGAGAGTGCTAAATGCAAAAATATAATTCTTGTCACAACTTGTGCTACCTGCTACCACTGGGTTTAATGGATGCAACATGGACTGATAACTTTTGTCTGGTTTATAACTGTTATATGCCGCTATAAACCAGGCAGTAGCAATTATTTAATGAAAAAAAATCACTTGCAACTAACAACAACTCTAAGATAAACAAAGTAAATTATTGTCAACTGTAGATTTATTATAAAAATGATGAGCAGCTATAATCAGATGACCTCCGAATGTATTAGGTGTGCAGAAAGATGAATTTTGTATAAACACGGATGATTTTTCGGACCACAGTCACTGTCAATGTAGTTTTAAGGTAGTCCATTATTTGATATGAAATTACTAATCCTTACCTATCTCCACTCTGTCTTGTTTAGGTAGTGGATTATTAATTAATTACTAATGATTTGTTTTAAATATTATTTTAAATATTACGTAGCTGATCAAATAAAATACTTAAATAAGTAACTGCAATCTGTTTTTGATCGTAAATGTTTATACCTGTGTTAGTAAAGCAGCAGATTGTTGTACTGTCCTCTTCACGATATAACGTATAATTTTCTTTATGCAATAGCCATATAAGATTTGTTATCTCAATTTCTAAAGTACTTTTGTTTCATTCACAACACTATATGACACTAAGCTTATAATGGCAAAGTTGAAGTTATGATTTATGTTTGATTGGTTCATCTTCTGTAGGGATTGAAGCGTAGATATTTGGAGTAGCATGTGGTCCCGGAAATGGCAGCACACCATCAAAGTAGTTGTGATTACTTCTCTTTGCTGGTGCATTTTGGATGTTTGGTTTCTCTCATATTTCAGTAATTGTGCTAATGAAAATTCAAATTTTGATAAGCAATTACATGCAATTAACAAAGCTGAAGAGGCAGCAGGTGGAAAGAATGAAGTGCAAGGGAAAAGTCGTTCTTTGGTCCCAGCTGTTGAGAATGTTGCAAAAGACACAGGATTTTTGGACAAAATACTACCTAGCGGTAAATTCCTTTAACCTACCTATTTTTAAATAATAGCACACTTTATATTGAGTGGCTCCCAATATCTAAAAAGTAGACAAAAAGAACTCCAATGCTTTTATTGGTGTGCAGTGAAACTTTTGTTTGTTTTTTAATCTCATTATGCCATGCGCTAGTTACTATATTTTTATAGCTTTATTCTGTACTTAATATTCTATGTTGTTGTATGGTGCATGCATGATAGATACACATTGTATGCATACTACTTTCTATATTATACATTTTCGTAAATATTTGAACTCATATTTAGCTCTGCGATCTGCAAGCTATCCGGGAGATGGCGGGAAAGCTGTTCACATTCCGGCAAGCTTACAAGCAAAGTCTAAAACTGCCTTCAAAATAAATCAGTTCAACTTAGTAGCCAGTGATTTGATGTCTCTCAACCGAACACTTCCTGACTACAGATCTTCCCAGTAAGTTTTTTATAGTTAAATCTGTCACAGAACGAGCTTACCTAATTATCCCTGAAGGTATGGAACAACATTGTGTTAGTTTCATCAGCATTTGTATGTTGTTGCTGTGTGTCAGATAGCACCATGTTATATCATATTATTATATGTCATATAGCACCATGTTATATATGATATATATTATATGTCATATAGCACCATGTTTATCAAACACAGGTGTGTCTCTAAAGCCAGCACTTACCAGGTAAAGGACTTTGGAGACACTAGTGTAATCATAGTCTTCCACAATGAGGCTTGGTCTACGCTGCTACGGACTGTACACAGCGTCATTTATAGATCTCCACGTCACCTTCTCAAAGAAATAGTTATGGTGGACGACGCTAGTGATCAAGGTACTGGAAATTATTTTATAAAACAAAATTCATATTTATTTTGCTAAGTTTTTCTGAAGGATCTGAATTTAGGTTAGGTTTTTGCTCTTCAATATTTTTGTGAACTTTTAGAAAAAGGGCTCATCATTTTTTTCTACTGCAAATTTGTCAAAAACATGTGCTGGAAATTGTAGTGTTTGATAAATTTTTATTTTCTCAACACTGTTTTAGCTATTTAGTCACAAGTAAGGTTATTATAAATATGGAAGATATCAGAATGTGTATCAGTTTGAATCATATTTCCCTTTTAATAAAATATTTATATAATGCTTAATAATATATTTATTTTTTCAAATATCTAATTCTAATATATATTTTATTTTTGTTTATTATATAAGCTTTAGAGCAAAATTTTTTTTTAGCTAAGCCGCTCTGTATAGTGAGTTTAGCAATATTATTCTGTAATATCTGATAAATATGAATGTATGGGAGAATAATTCGAGTCTGTCCAATTAATAATGTGTCACAATCTTGCAAATATAATTCGTGTATCACACAGAGTTTTACCAACGTTTGCCATGAAATGGCCTATGTTTCCATACAGACTGTGGGTATATATTAATTATGTTTTCATGTTCAAATTACTGCATATCTTTGAACGTATTATTGTGTATTGTAGAGCATCTGAAAGAAAGACTTGATGAATATGTTTCCAAGTTGCCAGTCCCTATAAATATTCAGCGTATACCTGTTAGAGGCGGACTAATTCGAGCCAGGTTGAAAGGTCAGCTTTTTCCTACTGCTTTATATTTTCAAGACATGTATTGTTTGGATGCTATTACACGTTTCAATAAATAAAGATAAAAGGCTCTAACATTTGGAGTATTTTCACAAATTCTTGTTTCAAATACAATAATTTTATAAAGAATTCTGAAATTCCTTTGGTCTTCAGAAACATAAAAATGTTATAATGAGGTAAGAATAGGCAACAGCCATTTTAATGTTTTACCAATTTCCCTGATTTTACTTGCAAGTTGTTTGATTATTCGATGCTTTAAAATTGACTTCTCTATTTGATAATGTGTTGTTGTAACATTAATTCAGGTGCAAAAGCTGCAACTGGGAAAGTGCTGACATTTTTGGATGCGCATTGTGAGGCCACAGAAGGATGGCTGGAACCTCTGTTGCACGAAATACATAAGAATCGGTAATGTGGTTAGCCATTTACTAGCTTTTATTATGAAATGTGAAATGCATACAATGATAGTAATGTTTATTCTCCATGTTTTAACCCATAATTGTTTTTTTTCAAATTTGCTTTTTATGTAAAGTGGACACTTGATTAGTATTTTAAAATTTGAAATCATTAAAAAAATTTTCAAAAATATATATTGATTTTGTTACAATAGGAAAGCAGTTGTGTGCCCTATAATAGACGTCATAGATGACAACACTTTTGCTTACGTCACTGGCTCGGATATGACGTGGGGAGGGTTCAATTGGCGACTCAACTTCCGCTGGTACTCGGTGCCACATCGGGAGCTGGCGCGTAGACGCAATGACCGCAGTGAGCCCTTGCGGTGAGTCACAGCTTCTCTCCTGTCATTCTCGTCAACTTCTGCACCTGATTTTACTGAAATATATTTTACTTAGATTATCCATTCAGCTATTTTATTTTTATGTTGTAGCATTTGATAATAGTTTGCTGTTTGCAAGACTGTACATGAGCTTTTTATTTTAATATAAAATAAGTTGAAATATTGTAGTTTTATGGTATATTCTGTCTCATTTCTTATTCTACGTTCTTGTATTTTGTGTTGTAAAGAAATCACTTTGTGTTGAACATTTAGGAGCCCCACAATGGCTGGTGGATTATTTTCAATCAACAAAGAGTACTTTTACGAGATTGGCTCATATGATTCTGGTATGAACATCTGGGGCGGAGAGAATCTGGAGATGTCATTCAGAGTAAGCATGTCTGGAATTAGAATATTATATTTATTTATGCTGCAAAAGAAATACTTTATTATCATCCTTATTGTTCTACAGATTTTTTACCAGGAGAAAATTCTAACACGGTTGCTAAATCGATTTTCAGTTGTACTTGATTTATTTTGTTGTTTGTTTTCCTTAAAGAATATTAAGTTTATAGTAATTTCTAAAGAAAATTTCCACCGTCTGTTCAAACTTTTATTTGATTTAGAATTGTGGTTCTACCATGTGCTGTAGATTTGGCAGTGTGGAGGCCAAGTTCTGATAGTCACTTGCTCAAGAGTGGGTCATGTGTTTAGAAAGATATCTCCGTACTCGTGGCCTGGTGGAGTGGCCACCATATTGAATCATAACACCCAGAGAATAGCTGATGTGTGGATGGATGAATATAAAGATTTCTTCTACAAGACTAATCCAGGTAGACTTTGGTTTTCTCATGTACTCACTACCATGTTAACAAGAGTCACTAGAATCTTCTGGTACAATGTCGTGTTTATCACATTTTAATGATACTCCAGATTTTAGAGGCTCTTACCTTAATAATTGAAGCATAAATATTATTATAATAGCATCCAAGCAGTATACGCCTGTACAAAGTTGGTGCTGTTTGTTGAAACTGACATATAAAGCATGTTTAAGGTCGAACACGTTGGTTTTATGCATACATTATAATGTGGCGCATTTTCCAGGAGTTAAAGACACAGATCCCGGTGATATGACTGAACGACTGAAGCTCCGAGAAAAGTTGCAGTGTAAATCATTTAAGTGGTACCTAGAGAATATATATCCAGAATCTAACATACCCCTCAATTATATAGCCTTAGGGCAGGTCAGTTGAACTCTGAAACACAATTGGCTAAAATTTTTTTAAAACTTGAGTTTTTACATCTTGTTGTCTGTTAAATAGGCATTGCCTGGTTCTTGGCTTGGCGTTTCATCAACCAAAGCTTATATTTAAATCAGGGGTGTCCAACCTTTTCAGAGCAAGGGCCACTGAAAGGGAATATTTTATGGCGAGGGCCACATTGTAAACTTTAGCTTGTGCTGGGAGCCACAGTATTAGTAATTTTCAAATTATTTTATTTCAAATTCTTATGAATCATCAATCATTACACAATCAAGTCCCAATAGTTACTGCAGGCTGCATGTTCTGTAGCATGTGTATAAATAAGACATTTAAAAAGTGGTTTTACACTCTAATTAATGTGTAGTGTGAGAAGTAATTTTAGCTTTGTGCCTTTGAAGGCCACATAAATGTAGGCTGGGGGCCAGTTGGACAGCCCTGATTTAAATAGTTTTGATTTAAGAGATCACTTGTATACACATTTTCCTTTCACCTGGAAACTGTACTTATATAGTATATGATAGCTAGCTGGCTTGATTTCAGTAGAGGTCAATAGTGTTTAGCAGCAACTATTTTTGTCTCTCATAAAGAAATTTTTCAGTCGTGCTACTAGAAGGGTTTGCGAAAGCTGATCACACCATTTGGGCTTTACATCAAAAATGTACTCTTAATTTGATGAAATTAATGTACCATGTCATGTTGTAATTATTGCACCAATCAATAGTTTACATACTTTACCACATAACTTGCATAATTTATACTTAGTATTAGGCTCTGTTGCCAGTTGATTTACGACTGATCTAACATTTTAGATAAAAAATCCCGAATCTAGAAAATGCTTAGATTCAGGAGGTAAGAAAGGCGGGGAGCCTGCAACACTGTACCAATGCCACGGTCTGGGCGGGAATCAGGTGAATTTTTGACTAGCTTCTATTCTATTGAAAGAACATTGTTAGCTGAGAGTTTCTGTATCATGACTCAGCCTGCAGGTGCTCTACTATGCTTTAGTTCTCCTGCAGTGTTTGTGCTGCTTCTTCCAGCCAATCGCAGCGAGACCGTCTTTTGTCTACTGAAGTATTATTACAAATCTAAAGGCAGTATATGCATTACCATAGTGGAACTGCTCCAGTTTACATGACATTAAACTTCATGTATTTGCAGGCTTTTGCCTTAACAGCTGATGGTAATATACAAGCAGACGATATCTGTATAGTTGGAAGTGGATCTGTCCGTTTATCATCTTGCCGGGCCAATTCTAATGAATGGTCGTATAGTGCAGGGGTAGGTGTTGCTAACTCTATGCAGTATATGTTGAATATATGGCTACATGTTGGATATATGACTACGTGTTGAGTATATGAATACGTGTTGAATATATGAATACGTGTTGAATATATGACTACGTGTTGAATATATCAATACATGTTGAATATATGACTACGTGTTGAATATATCAATACATGTTGAATATATGACTACGTGTTGAATATATCAATACATGTTGAATATATGAATACATGTTGAATATATGACTAGGTGTTGAATATATAAATACGTGCTGAATATATGACTACGTGTTGAGTATATGACTACGTGTTGAGTATATGACTACATGTTGAATATATGAATACATGTTGAATATATGACTACATGTTGAATATATGACTACATGTTGAACACAAACTCTGTGCTATAGTTTAAACTTGTGATTTGTTTATTATGCTAAAACGTAGTGCCTAATAATTTTAATCCAAGATTTCAGGACGACTACAAATTGCCATTGTAAGGTAACACGATTATATGACTGGTAAATACTGACACCCTATTATTACAATAGATCATTTGTGTGTAGTGAAGTGTTACTAATTATACAGTTCTTTCTGCAATGCTCTGCAATTGTTGTATACATTTATTGTAGGATCAGCAACTTAAAAATAATCCATTAAATTTATGCTTAGCGGTGGTAACTCATCAGGATCTCACTCTAGGTATGTAAGGTGGTGTGTTTCACTCAATTTATTTTATATGTCAACTTCATGTTGAACATTTGGCTGTTAGCTAAATGGTGACCAATTCAACACTGCAATTAGCGTTCATTTCAACTTTATGTGTGTATTTAACTTTACGGAAGTTGAGTTAATAGTCTACATGTGATTTAAGTATAGAAATTAAACCAGTCACTCTTATTTACAGTAAAATATGACTGGCTTCCAGATTCTTTATGGGTTGCTAATAGCAACAATGTCAATTGTTGATAGGATTTGTTTTTGAAATTGTCTGCCCAACTATTTTAGGTCTTTAACTAAATAATGCCTTTATAGACATTACTGCTAATATATTTTCAGCTTTTTGCAGAAAAATTATTTTTCAAAAATTGATGTTTTAATTATTTTATTATTTGTATGTTGATTCGATAATATTTAAAGTTATATGATGTTTCTGAGTTATATAATTTTTGAAAGTTATGTAATTTACAAACAACATTCTGTTTAGCATACAGGTAATAAATCATTTTTAAGTCAATCAAATTGCTTTTATGTTTTAGAAAAATGTATACTTGGAAAGCCTAGTCAAGTCTGGGTGTTGGAAAATGTCAAATCATGAGTAATACTTGCGTCATAAGCTTGTATTTTTGTGTAGCTTAGCTCATCATAGAAAAGGCCACTACTTAGTTCTTCCTTATATACAGCAATATATAATACTATAGTAAGGTATATTTATTATATGCTCAATGATTGTTTAAGGCTACTTTTGGAATTATCATCTCAAACTTTCTTATATATGTAGGTGTGTAGGCTAGATGGATTAATATATTTTATTAGTCGAATTTTTAATAAATCATACGTAATTAATTATTTTGTTCTAATTCATTCATGAGTCTAAATTATATAATTTTATGCTATAGTTGTCATGATTGGTTTTGTTGAATCTTTTTTAGTCATTTAAAGTCATTCTAATCACATACGTAGCATTCCTTATATGAAATATGTATGGGCATACATACTTTGAAATATTATATCACTTTTCTTCGTAGGTGTAAATATAATTTATTATTATAATGAATTATGCTAGTTAAAATAATGTGTTGTTAAAAATTGTTTTCTTGTTTTTTCTCATCAGGTAACAGAATGTTTGGTTTGTTTTTCCTACACAATATTTAGAGCTATTTCAGCTTTGTTAATTGAAATTGAGTGTAAGTTTGTTCATTATTGTATATTATATAAGAATATGCAGTAACTACAGCCAATCTGCTCGTCCATAAAATCAATAAAATGAGATGTACACTATTATATGTGTAGTCATTTCTAGAAGCTACTGTTATTATTTTGTATAATGCTAGCAAGTCAAAATAAACTTTCCTTGTTTGCCATGATAATATAAGATAGCTTGTTTGCTTTTAAAAATACTTCTTTGGGTAGATACAGAAGCAATATGTCATTGTTACAATATTTTCGAGATAGATGTTGAATATATAAAACATATTTTAATTGTATAATTCTCTAAATATTTGGAAAAAACTAGCGCAAAAATGATTGTGTGTGCATATAGGAGTGTAGGACCTAAAGCCAAGATGATATTATTCTGCTTTCTCCATGTAAAGCCCAGGTTTCAACACTGTGAAAATGCATAACTGCAGATCTCAATGGTTTCACTGCATAGTTGCTGTGATAGTTGTATTGTTTTGACAGCTTGTAGACGCCAAGCCTTAGCACTGGCAAAGAGTATAGTTATCTTGTTATCCATCTGCTGATGGCTAAGATATCCATCATAGTTGCTTTGAGTGTTGGCAAGTTAAGCTTAACCTACTCGAGAAAGTATTATATGCTAGCTGTATTTTAATTCAAGACTTGCGTAAGTAAGTATGTGTACGTTATATATGTGTATGCTCACTACCTACTCTTGTTTAATGCAAGAGTATTATTGGTCACATTTCGGTTATAAAATACTCATTTATCGAATTTTCAAATCTCTTTTCTGTCTAAAATTAGATACATCATTTTTAAAGCCTTTAATGGTTTCTATTTTTACCAAGTATTGTTTTGTCACGTCATTCAAACGGAGAAACATTTCCGCTTTCAAAAAGTATTAATTGGTCACGACTATTGGAATGGTAGTCATTAATCACCTCCGTGTTCAGTGGTGCATGTGACTTCTCACTACCAAGCACATGCCCTCATCTAGTTATCAGTTGTATACTTTAACTCATTCTAGTCGGATGGTAGTTGCTACCCTTTAAATGCTGTTGTTTCAACCCTAAGCTGACAGAGAACATGGCTACTTGGAAGAAGACGGGTGAAAATGCTGTCAAGCCAAACAAGGTGGCAAACAAATTTGCCCACATGACCTTACCCAAGGATAAATGTATCAGATGCGACAAAGTAGTTTATGCAACAGAGCGGCAAGTGTAAGTATGGAACTGAAGAAAAATATAATCAGGGAACTTAATTTAAAAAAAAAACATAGCATAAGCAACGGCTGAGAAAAATTTTGATGTATGTTACAGTTCAACAAAAGGAGATGCTTTCCACAGACATTGTTTTAGCTGTGCAGAACCAACTTGCAGACAGAAACTCAATGACAGAAGTGCTAAAACTAATCCTGGTGATCCAGAGATCTACTGTAAAAGTAAATATTACAGTATTTTAGTGACTTTTATGCGCTACTGTTTTTTTTCTAATGTATTTTTCAAACATATATTTAGTATTACATTTAGTATTAGGTACATTTCAAATTTTTATATAAGTCTAACTTATACTCAATGCAATTGAAAACAAAACTTGATGCTTTTGTTTAAATGATTAGCTGCTCAAAATGCAATCAAATAATAATAGTAAACTGGTAAGAAAACCTCAACTGAGCTTTTCATTGAGAGCTACAATTATTAAAAATAGAATTTAGTTTTCTTGAGTGTCTAGGTTTTTGCTGAATCTTTTTTAATAAAATATCTTCATAACAAATGCATAAAATATGGAATTGTTTGATGTAACAGGTCACGTGCCCAAAACTGCGTCCTGGAGCATAGGTCCTGATGCTATGAATATGATGAGATTAAAGCAATACAGCGACATGCAGAAGAAGCTGAGTAAAAGAGCCACGCTACGAGCTGCCAACTATGATTTAAATGCTTGTGCCATTCAAGGAGACATTCAGTCACAGACTCTGGTGAAAGATAAACAGGACAGCAAACTACATGGAGTGGAAAATAATTTTCCGGCTGTTCTGGTAAGATACCTGCATTGTGATGATATATTAATCAACTAAAAGTGCCAATTTTCTTCACTTGTTGTCATATAAATGGCTTGAATTTTTAAGGAAATTTCGTTTTCACACTGTAATTCTAACAAATTTAGAGAACTGCAAAGTTTCTAATTGTGAAAAGTTCTTTACTAATTACTCTCTGTTTTTATTTGGTTAATGCAGATTTGTTTTATGACAAAAATTCTGTTAGCATGAGCTGGATAGTCTGCTAGAGTTGCATTATTATTATCTGGAGTTGCAATCTTCTGTTTGTGGTCTAAATAAACTAAATGTGCCATGAAAAGTTCAAGCATTTCAAATATTTTTTTTCATGAATTTATGGTTTTGTATCTTGAAAAGCTTTAATACCGCATTTTCACTTTTTATGCTGTCTCACAAGCAATATAAATCCTGAACACTGTAACATTTACACTTACAAATCACATCATGTTTCAATAATCAATAATCGTAGGTAGATGCAAACCAACACTATCAGAATGATCTAAGAAGTCGGCAAGAAGAGCTGGAGAAAAAACAGAAAGAAGAAGAGGACGCCATGTTTAAGAAGTTTGAAGCTGAGAGGAGAGCTGTGGCCACTGAAGCTGATAAGGAGATTGAGCTGGAATGGGAGTCCAAACTCAAGGATCTGATAGCCATGTGGGAGAAGAGCTGTATCGATGAGAAAGAGTTTCAAAAGGTGTGCGCTATTATACAAGGGCACGGATGCTATAATCTACAAGAAACTATACAGTTTGTATCCCAAAGCTAAGTTAGTTGCTATTAAAGAATAGGAATGTGTATCAGTATTACGGTATTTTAGAGAAAGGCTGAAGCCAGAAAGGATTTTGATGCAAAGAAAAACGTACGTCTCAGAAATAAAACTATGAGAGTAGCACAGAAACAACAGAGAGTAAGTAGGCTATCAGTGACAGGTTTACTTGCCTGTTATGTTATTATATTACCTGTATTATATAATTAATATATTATCCGTATTATATTACTGTATTATTATAACACCTGTATTATATTATATTATATCAACTGTATTATACCACTATATTATCTGTATTATATTACTATATTATGTCAACTGTATTATATCATATTACCTCCATTATATTATATTATTCTCTGTAATATATTATATTACATGTATTAAATTATTATAATATTATTTGTATAATATTATTTTACATGTGTTTTATTAATATATTATATTATCTGTGTTATATTATTATGTTATGACACTTGTATTATAGAGGTAGTCTAGTTAATTATGTAAATAATATGCTTATATTGCTACAATAGAGCTTTTGTATGTTATTACACCAATTACATTGTAGTTTAGTTGTAGCATATTATTTAAATTGATGCTCATTTTAATGTGTTCTTATTTTCATAATTTATCCAAAATATAAATATCACAACTAACCTGTAGGAAACATCCGCTCTGGTGGACAGACAAGGTGATGTTATGTTGAAACTGATCAAAGACCAGAAAGAGCAGTTGGCTAAAGATATGCAAGAACAGCTGGAGAATGCCAAGGTAGGCTATTGTATTGCTATTGGCAGAAATAGTTGTAGCAATAGCAGCAGCAATGTAACTACTGTAGTATAGATTTTAGAACATTTATCATAGCAAACGTAGCATTAGCTACAGCATAGGTGCGTAGCAGACCGTGGAATTTGTGATAGGAACAAATTTTTGTGAAAGACTGACTTGTTTAAAGAAAGAGAGATAGTTGAAGTAGCTCGACATGCAAATTTATTTTTGTGTCACATTTTTTCAACACCTATATGATATTTTTTAGTTAAGTTACTGGTAAAAGAAAATAGAAAACTAGCTAAATGTAAATAGCACAGTCCCGAATCAAACCACAATTCACCGTAATGTCTGTGAATTGAAAAAGTAGCTGAAAATTAGCGTTTTGTAGTAATGTTTGTAGCAATTGCCAGTTTAAGAATAACCAACACTACATAATGTTATATACTTTAGGCTTATTACATTTAAATTAAGATTAAGATTAAGCGTTGATAATACATAAATGCTGCAAATTTTTGGTGACGTAAGGTTGGCCAGTTCTCAGAGTAGCTGTTGATAGTGTGTACAATATATCTACATGTATATTCTATCTTCTCACCAGCACAAAGCTAGCAGTGGAGACACTGAATCAGAAGAGGTAAGTTAAGGGTGGCATGGTTGCTCCCCGTACATAATTTGCATGGCAGTTTCCTTTAGCTTTCTTATAGAGTATAGACAATGCTTCTGCTTTTCCTATGACTTGGGACTTTTTCATCTTCCTATAATTTTTTCCAGAAGCTCTTTGGTTGAAAAGACATCCTTAATCCCAGCCCTGTACTTTTGAATAACAATTCTCTCCTGTACTTATGCAAACCTGTCCACCACCTTCCTTGAATTCTTTTTATCTAGAAAAATTCACTATTGGTACAAGTCCATCTTTCCACTAGATCATAAATTATAATTACGTGTTCTATGTAATTTTATATCGCTCCGTTTAGTTCAGATACACGCTGCATAGCAAATAAAATTAAAGGAAATATGAATTCAAGTTGCTGCCTACTAATAATGTTTAATTATTATAGTGTATTTTATAAGAATTTCGTTCTTTTATCTTTATCTATTTGAAGATTACATTGTTTTTCATAGTAAACACCACACAGCCCTACATTTACTGAATGCAGTTTGTCCGTAACACATTAATTTTTTGTCTTTTTCTCGCTTTCCTCATCTAACTAGCATATTAGTGCAGTGATCAAGTGGAGGTCTTGAAAAACTAAACCCTCTTCCAACTCATTGACAGTGAAAAGAGCTGTGTGCTTATTACAGTAGCGTGACAGTATGCAAATGAGTATGACAAGTGTATGACTGAAACTAATGCTATGCTACACAGTATCTGTTGCCTTGGCAACCAAAAGCAGTGTCAACAAATTTGGCAATAAATTAAAGTTGAAAGGAATTCTGACCATGGCTAGAGAGTAAAAAGTAATGACTTGTTGATAAGTAGTTGAATTTCAGCAATTACTTTTGTCTCTATCACACTGAATGTAGGCTACATGCACGTGTGTGCACAATTTTGTATACAAATGTGTGATGTATATTATAAACATTCACTTCTTCATTATTAATATAATTATCTTTTTAAAAGATGGTCGCAAAACTATGCAAATGTATCCTTTTATCTCATGCTTATGAAAATGAAATTAAAAAAAGTATAATTACATGGGTATCATGCTATAATTTTGTAATTGCTTTAACCAATACAACTTCACTTTGAGATTAGGTATTTACTTGTAGTTACGCAATGAATTATATTATATACAACTGTTAATATATATTATATACAACTATTAATATATATTATATACAGCTGTTAATATATATTATATACAACTGTTAATATCTATTATATACAGCTGTTAATATATATTATATACAACTGTTAATATATTTTATATACAACTGTTAATATATATTATATACAACTGTTAATATCTATTATATACAGCTGTTAATATATATTATATACAACTGTTAATATATTTTATATACAACTGTTAATATATATTATATACAACTGTTAATATCTATTATATACAGCTGTTAATATATATTATATACAACTGTTAATATATTTTATATACAACTGTTAATATATATTATATACAACTGTTAATATCTATTATATACAGCTGTTAATATATATTATATACAACTGTTAATATATTTTATATACAACTGTTAATATATATTATATACAACTGTTAATATATTTTATATACAACTGTTAATATATATTATATACAACTGTTAATATATTTTATATACAACTGTTAATATATATTATATACAGCTGTTAATATATATTATATACAACTGTTAATATATATTATATACAGCTGTTAATATATATTATATACAACTGTTAATATATTTTATATACAACTGTTAATATATATTATATACAGCTGTTAATATATATTATATACAACTGTTAATATATATTATATACAACTGTTAACATATATTATATACAACTGTTAACATATATTATATACAACTGTTAATATATATTATATACAACTGTTAATATATATTATATACTGCAAATTGTAGGTATATATTATTGTGTAGACTGTAGGTATATATATATTATTGCATAGACTGTAGGTATATATTATTATATAGACTGTAGATATATATTATTGCAGTGCAGTTCTGCAACATATTTTCTGAGCATTACAAAAACAGTGTGCTAATATAGTAGTGCTTCACTAGTAACAATGCTTTACTAAACCAGCTCCTGCTGCTGAGGGACTAAAAGAACGCTATATATATATATATATATATATATATATATATATATATATATATATATATATATATATATATGAATAATATACAGCATTGCTTACAGCAAATGTTTTTGGTTCAAGGCTGCTGAATGGCTGGAAGGTTTGGGGGAGGAAAGTTTGAATATTGAAGAAGTGGTGACTGATATTATTGGCATGACTGAAGCTCCGCCCCCCAAGGCTTCAAGAAACAGGAAGTCTGACATCATGCCTGGCGAGGAGGATGACGACTTCAACAAGGTGTTTGATGATCACGTGGCCACAGTTGCTGAAAATGAGCAGACAACTTTCACTGAGCTGGTGCATATCTTGACGGGCCCTTTCATGAGCGATTTGTCCAAAGCAAGGTATGTGGTTACAAATAATATAAATACTATGTCATTATAATTTGCACTCTAATAAAATATGCTCGAATATTGTAGCAAAATAATTGGAGTCACAGTACAAAAAGTTTGAAATAAACAAAAGATGCCTAATTTTTAAAACCCGATTTTACACTGTTTAAAATGGCCTTCTAAACAAAAGCGTTTCTTCAAAATAAAATAATGGATTCATTGGGGTTCTTGAAATTTTGAAAATAAAAATTACCTTCCCTTATGACAAATAAAGCTCTGGTCGGCCTCAAACTTAATGATCAAATTTTTTTCACCGCCCTCCGCCATTTTTGATCAAACTTGATGATCAAATAATAATATTTAAATAGACCAATCGTTGATGCTACTTTTATTAGCAAAGGTTAAACTATACAAAATAACTACAAGAGCTGTTGTTATATATTTCTATACTATATATATGCTTCACATTAATAATGTGACAAGACATATTGCAAAATTCTACAGAGCCATATACAGATGGATAACATACAAGGATCTGAACAACATACAGTTTAGTGAAACTGGAATGGACTCGCCAATGGGCCTCCTGCGTGGTATCAAGTATGGAACAGAGACATATCACACTCTGTTTAAACGCTTGTGCAGGTAAATTATTGCCTAGCATGTGTGAATACCCAGTAATCCCTGCGGTTTAATGGTTAGCAAGCGCCTACTTGCAAGCTGGAGGTCTCGGGTTTGAATCTCAGTAGAGGCAATTTTTTTTAGCATGTAGGAGAGAGAGCAGGTTTTTTTTCTAATTTTACAGTTTTATGCTTTGCTTTTTTGGGCTTATGATATGTTTTAGCAACTATAATTAACTCACCTGAACATACCTTATCCTTATTGAGAACCATTTTCAGTAGTATTATATATAATAACGTAACCTTATATTTAAAGGAAAAAAACTTTCTCAACAACTATTTTCAATTGACCTCATAGCAGTGAAAAATCCATATGTTTGAGTGGAAATGATACAATTTATGATTGTTTGTATATTGCATTGTATTGTATTATAACTTCATGCAGCTATGCTGGCCTCCACTGTACTGAAGTCAACGGGAAATCTAAGAGTGTGGGTTATGAACCTGGTATGAAGTTTGAAGGCAACTCATTTAGAAATACTTGGAACGCTGTGTTGATTGATGGAGAATGGAGACTGGTGCAATGCAACTGGGGTGCCAGGTACGTCATCTGCCAACCTATTACTGTTTAGAAAAGAATACCAAAATGATTATGCTCTTAGAGGTATAGCACCCGCCATAACAGCACAGTTGGTTTAAGGTCATTACTTTCCAGATTCAGGCACTGCTTTATGTTATATATAAACGGTTTCCAGGGGATAGCTCGAACAGTTTTTGTCTCACATTAACAAATTTTACATGAAAAGATAGCTCTTGCATTCCTCTTTCATATACTTTTTTAATTTTTCAACAAAAAATTTTCTGAGAAAGTTGTTGCATAATAAGTAAAATTTTACACCCTCCATGTTCCACTGCTGTAGCACAGGGGATTCATTTTATAAAGTCTAAAAGTTAAACTTGACATTCCTTGATATGTTTTCTCTAATATACTTTCTTTGTTTTTTGAAATTCTGTTTATGCTCTTCACAATTTGGTAAAAACATACACCATTTTGCAAGTTTCACTGCAATTTTCTAAATTCTTCATATGGTGGTTCTAGCTACGCTCCTGTGACTAATTATAGCATTCCTTGTACGTTTGCCGCTCTGCGCTATCACAATAACATATAGTACCCTCTCGCACAAATTGGCAATCTATTGGATTTCTGCCAATATAATGTTCCCTGTTTTACATTAGCACTTAGCTGAATCATCTCACTATGTTACAATAATATATTGAAAATGCCTCAGCACAACATAATTCTTTGTTTGTTTGGCAGAGTTAATTTCAGCTAAATCACTTCACTTTGCAGTCTTGTCAGTAAAGGTCTGTCTATAGCACAGCAGGTGTACTTTCAGTTTCTCTAATTCACATGATTATTTTAAGTACATTGTATTCTATAAGATCAATTTAAGGTTTAGTCCAGTGTTCAGTATCTAATTATTATGCATGTATGTTGTCTTACTGTTGAACAAAAGTTAAAAAAAAACTTTACAATTATAGCCATATTTATTATACGTGCGTAGAATTTGCATAAGTTGACAAAAAAAAATGCAACAAAACAGGGTTGAACCATGACCAACCAACTCATCGCTGACGCCACTAACCTCTGGACCACGCAATCGTCGTTAATGTGATGCGCACTATATGAGTGACTATCATTACATAAATATTTCGCGCGCAAATGGGTTATAATTATTAGGCTGTCAATTCATGTTGATAGCAGTCAACTGTTGCAATAGTCTCGGGTTACTAGCAAAGCTAATGGTTTTGAACAAATAACCCAAAAGTTTAAAAATAAGTAGCTTGCATATTACTAGCTACAAAAACAGGTCTGAAATAGACTGGTAAAGCAAGCTCTTATTGTAGAGTTTGCAGATGTGCTCTAAAATAAAACTTAAACTGTATGGTATTACATAAGTATTTGTATGCGAGAGATAAATGGACATTACTGAGTTTCTGGAAAACAACATACTTGAAGTTAACTTTGACAATGGTGTGTTATTTTCATCATAGCTAGCCTATAGCATAAATCTCTAATCATATGAATCTTTATGAAGCCCACAGCTCATGTAAGGGTGGCAATGTAATTTGAAATGAACAATTATGTTGCTGCATTGTGTCTAAGGTATATTAGAGAGCAGAATTTGGTTTTACTAGCCTACCCCAACGGCATTCTACAATGCAGCTTATATGCTGGCAGTTGTAATAAGTACTGCCAATAGCAAGGTTACTATCACTGCTAGCTCTGTGCAGTATGTAACCTCTTGAATAATTGCGCCAATTTTAAACTCTTGGAAGTTGGCCAAGTTATCATATCGCAGCCAGCCACCGGAGACAAAGCATCAGAGCTATTCATATAATATTATACTGATGCACTTGGTAGCAGAGTGGCTAATCTAATATAGTTCATAGTTCAACACCCTTTACTTTGGGAATACAGCCTCTTTTTTTAGGTTTACCTTACAAAGCATGAAAATATCTAAACTGACATTCTGATAATTTAGAGGTACATTTTGAAAACTAGGTTAATTGCACTTGTTTGCACAACAACAATAATAAAATAGATATTATGCAGTATAATAAAAACACACATAATACTATATAATATATTATAATGATAATAATATAATATTATAAGTACCATTACTGCATTTTATAAATCACATGGTTGCCAAAAAAATGTATCACAAATTTTGTAATTATACATCAAAAATAGAACTAGCTAGGCAGCAGGTTAGAATAGAGTAAATTTTTGAAACATGAAATCATGATTTGACTATTGTTTTATTTAGGCCAACCAACCTAGGAATGCAAGATTGGGTTTTAGCTGACAGTTTATAAAATTTAGCTTTTGAGCCAGCAGCACTGGCACTTGTGAAGTATAGGCAAAGTTAGTGAAGCGAGACTAACAAGCACTCAAATACAAGGCATATTGAGACACAATAACAAGTCAGGAGCGTATAAATTGAAAAGAATGTGGAAGGGGGACAATGTTTTTCAACAAGCTATAACTTAAACATGAATTGGCTTTTGAAAAAAATAAAAAAGTATATTGGAGAACATAAGTTTCTTTATCTTTTCATATTTTTTTTGTTCCTGTGACATTCAACCTGTTCGAGCTATCAGTGGAACATTGTTCATATAGAACATAAAGCACCTGGCAAAGAGCCAGAAAATGAAAAGTATGACCTTAAACCAACTGTGAGCATTTTGTGCTGTATACATGTATGTTAGATCATGACTAAGGATGACCACATGGTTATTATCAGATTACTAAATTTTTATTCTAATAAAAACCTAACCTGATGAAGTGAAAAAAATGCATGTGAAATGCTTTAAAACACAATTTTACAAATAATGTGTTATTTATAAATGCTGTGCTTACCATGGCATTTCATATTGCTATTGTGTGTGCAATGGAATAGCAACTTATTAGTAGTGAAATATTTTAATCACAGCCTTTTATCTCACACTAAACCATACTTTGTGTACATTTGGCTCTTCTAATTAGTGGTAAACTATAACACAAGTTTATATTGAGTAAAAATTGAAATTAAATCAAGATTTAATTCACATGAACACAGTAACTTAATTCACATGTCAGAACACAAGTAACTAAACCAGACTGGCTTATATTAGTTTGAATAGATGCTCAGACATTGAACAACATGCTGCTTCAGGTTTCTAGTCATCAACAAGGACAAAAACGAGAGCAAGCCTAAGGAAGTAGATGAGAAAGACGACAGCATCAAGTACCAGTATGATGAGCACTATTTCCTAACTGATCCTGAAGATTTCATCCAAGAATTCTTTCCTAACAAACAGGAGTGGCAACTACTGGACAACAAAATCAGCTTAGAAGACTTTGAAAACCAACCTTTAGTGAGGTAGAAGCTAGAACCTAGGCTATGTCATAGTTTATGGACATGTCGCCTAGCATTAGTATTCTTCTCTTCTACCTTGAGTAAAGAATGGAATCTTTCGCCAACTTCCCAGACTACATTATTCGTTGGAAAAAGTTTTTATTTCATAATTTCAATAATTTTTCAATAAACTTCGTATAGAATTCTACTAAATTTTTACTCAAAGTACAGTTGAAATTTCCTTTAATTTTTAGTTACATTGCTTGCAGTTTTATATGAAGCATTGTGGGGCTTTACTTTAATACAGTCTATAGTAGGTAGTTCAAAGTACAATCCATTGCATATACTTACATGCAAGTTTTTTTATTAGGTCAATATTCTTCCATTTGGGTCTCAAGTTCAAGAAGACCTACCATGCAGTGATGGACGCCAGTGAACTTGGCAGTGTTGACGTTAGAATAACAGTACCAGAAGAAATAGCACAGGACACGGCTTTCTTGTACCAGTTGAGGTACTGTGAAAAATCTAAGATGCAAGAGTTGGAGTATTGTGGAGTTAAACTGGACAGATTCGTATACCAATCGATTCAGGGGAATGAGGTATGATTACTCAAGACACCTATAGGTAAATTCCTTGGAAAGCATATAGTCTCTTCCTAACATAGCTTAGAAGTTATTTTGTATTTTGATTAAGTCTTCTCTACTGTTTTTAGGTTTATTTGATTTTTATATTTTAAAATTTTGAGCATTAGGATAAGAAAGTATTGCAAACATTCTTGTGTTTGAATTTGTTTTTATTAAAAATTTCAGGTAGTATATTCTGTCCATGTGCCAACCAATGGTGAATATTACCTACAAATATTTGCCAGTAAAATGGATGCAACCAGACCTGGGCAAGTTTCATCTATTGAAGGAGTGAAGTTGAAATGTGTTTGTAAGTTTAAAATTATCCGGAATAGCAAAGAAGAGCATATGTATGCTTTACCTAACTGTGCCCCTGGTGAGTGGGGCCCAAACAAGGCAGCGCGACAATTTCAAATGACAGCAGTGTCACATCAAAGCGGCATCATTACAGCAGAAAACAATCTCAAAGTAAAATTTACTTTGGGGATGCCATTAGTGTTTTTAGCAAAACTGAGGATGAATGGTGTGGATGATAAATATTTCCAAGATTTTATTGACGCACAATTTGATGACCACCACTTGAGAGTGAAGGTAGGATTTCCCCTTTCGGGACAGTACGGATTAGACATCTATGCAAAGCCGAAAAGTGCTCCTGCGGAACAACCTTTAGCGCATGCTTGCAAGTACTTGGTCAACGTAACCGATGTGCAAAACCCAGTGGATATCGGGGTGGCTGAAATAGCTACAGCTCTTGAAACATGTATGGGAAATTGGGGTGCTTTGCCTGAAATACAGAAATACTCTGTCGTACCCCAGACACACACAAATTGGAAAATTAAAACCACGTTATCACAAACTGTTATACAGTTTCAAGTGCCACAGGATGTGGTGATTATGGCCCATCTAGTTAAAGAGCCGAATGAGGACCACAAAGATCATTTAAACATACAAAGGCAAGGGAGTGATGTTGTAGCCATCACGGCGCACGGTATCAAGTCTGCGGGGAACTACATGATGATGGTATTCTCAAGGATGGATTCAGATGACAGCACCGTGTACAGCAATATTTTCAATTATTTGATACAAAAAGAATAATCTAGAAGCCAGTATAGAGCGCAGACAATAAAGGCGTGTATCAGCAACAAAATCAGTCAATTCTACAGTAAATGTTAAGTATCATTACATATGGGTATCATTACAGTGTGCATTTATCTTTATATATAAATTATTTGGAATATTTAGCACACAAGAAATATTTTTATTTATTATTTATGTAAAGCACACTTTATTTATATTTAGTAAAGCAATAAAAAGCTAAAATTTTCTAAATACAAATGAGATTCCAACCACCTTGAGATTAATCAACCTCCATAAACATTAACATGAGAAACACAAGTCTAGTATAAATATGTGATAAGTCCGTGTGACACTCGCCAGAATAGCTTCTGAACATTGACTAGCTAGTATTCAAAATTTGGGCATTGGGCTGACTGGGTTGTAATCCATAAGTAGATGGTGAAGAACAGACTACAATATAAAAATGCTAGACTTAAAAATACAGCCCTTGCATAAAAAATGTATGATTTAAAAAATATGAATCTTGTGTGAAATTGGAGAGCTAAATTTGCTTTTTCTTCAAAATCTAAACAAACTTCACATTTTGCCAGTTCAGATTAGATCTGATAATTACAAAATATACAAATATCATGAAACTGAATTTTCAATACTATGATTATATTAACATATACTAGTAAAATATTGCAATGGCATAATTATTATAAAACATATTTTTCTGTAATGTTCACAATTTATATAAGCATTACAATAATATATGTGAGCATTAGAAGAAAAGGAACAAAATTTTAATAGATAAATTAAAATTTCATTCATTAAAATTCACAGCATGCTTTCTATTTGATGCTACAAAAAGGTATCCCCCTGATCAACAAACTCCCTAGATGAGTGCATAAGAAACTGTATAGTAGGAGCGAGTGAATCACAACAATTTGCAGCACATTAAGCAGATTCACAGCATAGAAAACTCAGTGGGCAGAGTAAGCTCATAAGCTTTGTGATTTTGAACTTATTGTTGTGTAAACTACATGTGAAAATGGAATTATGAACTATTTTGAAATAGCTCATGGTCTGTCTTTACAAGCAGTTTTACATTAGGAATTCGTACATTAGGCTAACCATTTCAGTGAGTGCTTGTTTATGTTATATGTTTTGATTGCCAACTACTAAAATATCCTCAGGTCTAAGAGACAAGGTAATAAAATCCTACCATGACAGTCCATTTCCTGTTTTCAGCCTCGTCCCAGACCAGAGAATGACGACTATAAAACACTTCATCCGACACTTCCTCTGATTTACGTGGCAAACAGTGCAGGAAAGTGTAATCTGGTTTGGCCAGTGAGCACAGCTGGAAAAACAAAAAGGCAAATCAAATTCTGGCTGCAAAGTTTTTAAAGTATTTAGCGACATTTATCTTAGACCACTGTTTTCATATTTGGTAAAAATTTTATTGCACCAGCTTTTCAATGTTGGCAGTAATTCATAGCAAAATACCTAAGATTTATTATGTCAACTTTGTAACTTTCGTTTTCGTAAACTTGCTACTTGATTGGCCTACAGCCAATATTTTACAAGACTTTCAACAGCAGTGAAATTCCAACCAAACACAAAATTCCAAACTTTAAACACTAATAACATGAAATCTGTTAAAACAGTGTTGTGAAGCATTTCAATGCATCTTAAAAAATCCCCCAAAGACAGTCTAAATCATTCTGAAACAACACAAAATATTCACTAAACTAAACGAGCCAGTAGTCAACTTTATGAAACAAATTGTAGAAAAATGTATTAAAAAGAACACAGAAGATGAATTTCCATAGATTTCATACAGCCTGTGTTACTTGGTATCCATGGAAATCAGCCAAACGCTTAGCTTTCTCCTCTTCAGCCCCCATGCTAACCCAAGTGTCTGTGACAATGACATCACAACCTTCTACTGCCTCTCTGGGGTCATTGGTGTAGTGGATAGTGGTGTTGTTCTACAAGATTAATGATCAGCACACAATAGAATTCTTATGACACAAATCATATACTACTTTGAAATCCCAATTAACTGAACTAGAGTAGCAAGTACATTTTTAAGGCTATTGAAGCTCTACTATAACTGAGTAGCAATTATATTTAGAATAGACTAGGGTTTCTAATGGCGCTGAATATGATAGACTAGGACTCCTAATAGCAAACTATAGAATACTATTAACTGAAACTTAAATGAAGAACTAATCTAAAACTTGGCTTAATGAACATTGTTTTTTATCCCAGGTTTGTCAAAAAATCGTTTTTACTTTTAATCTACATTCTGACGTAGAGACAGTACAAGGAAAACCTGGAAAATGCTGTAAATGCTTATACACAAATATACCATTCAATGGATTAGAAATAGACGTTTTTGATTTAAATATTTTATGACATAAAAGACATGAAAAAGTAAGTAGAAGTAGGGAGAAAGATTTTCAAACCGTTTTATAATACGTAGTTTGTGTGGGATTGACACCTAGCAGCTGCAAGTGAATTAATGTACTCAAAAAAAGTTACTGTCCAGCAACAAAAAGTGCTAAAATTTAAACAAAACATATTTTTTATTATCGAAAAAGCAGTTAAACTTCATTATAATTATAGTAGTAGCAGACCCTGCATTTTTGCATCTGATTAAACTGATTGCTGACTTAAAAATAGGCAAAATACTTGTGTAAGCTTAAACCAGCTTTCTGGGACACTAGTAAAAATATTTTCAACACATTGAGTGTAAGGACATAGTTTCTGATGTGAATAGCTAAAATGCTAACGCAGTATGACTCAAAATACAGGAGCTGCTATATTATATATATATATATATATATATATATATATATATATATATATATATATATGCACATATGTATATATATATATATATAATATAATAACCTACCTCTTTACACAATGCATCAGCGTCCAAGGCTACAAGCTTATCCACTTCATATCCCTAAAATAAATACATAATAGAAATACTGTAAATATCAAGTTTTACTAAGTTACTACAAAATAACCTGACTGGGTTAAATAAGTTTTATTAAATTCAAGTTTAATTAAGATTATGGGGTCAATGCCAAACACACCTTTGGAGAAGCCACCCGAAGGTTCATTCCCATCTTTGGACATCCCATGAGGAAAGAATGAGCTACAAACATACAATACAGTCCTAAAATATCAGCTCAGTAAAATGATAGCAATAAGCAAACCACTGAACATAAAACAATGATCACAAATATAGTAGGTCTAGGGGTTAGAGCGTTGGCCTAGTAAGCACTCAGTCAAGGGTTTGAACCTGACAAAGGCCATTGGTGATGTTAGGAAGAGCATCCAGTCATAATTACTCCTGTGCCCCATCTGAATAAGTTTTAGCCCGATTGAACAAAAACCCCTTCCATCATTGGTTTTCTCACAGGAATGGTGACTATAAACTTGTGTGAGTTTTTTCCGCCACCCGATCAGGAAATGGCGGAGAAAAGTGAGAAAATATAGTAAGTTACAAAACAGAAAACAATACAATGTAATTATATATAAACATATTATACTAATATAAAAATTTAGCATTATTAGCAAATTAGGTTGAATGTGGGTCTTTTAAATTCAACAAATACAAAAGAAAACTTACTGACATTGTTGTTCCCATCACCAACCCATGCAATGTTTAAACCCTTCAGCTGCCCATAGTGCTCCTACATGTTAGAAAATACATGTAAATAACATGGCTACTAGTAAGTAATAAAATGCAATCTCTGACAAGGATTCTAATATATTAATTCAACTTGTCAAGAATAAAGTGAAAGAATAATTGAGGTTAAAGCTTACATGCAAGGTTTGGAAATCTGCCAATATCTGAAGTGGGTGATATACATCGCATAGACCGTTTACAACTGGTTTGCTACCATCTTTAGCTAACGTCTGCAACGTCTTGTTAGAGTACACTCTGGCTACATAACATAGTGTAGACTGTGGCTACATAACATAGAGTAGACTATGGCTACATAACATAGTGTAAACTGTGGCTACATAACATAGAGTAGAATAGAATAGCTACTAACTTACACTGTTAGGAGAAAATTTCAACTAATTGGTAATGCAATACTCCGTAACACATTATTAATGTACAGAAAGTGTAAATTTATATTGTTTCATACCGCTACAGCCTGTTTGAAATTTGTCAAGCGTATTTTGTGTCCTAAATCAATTGAAAGTAAATTATTCTCAACATTTAATATAATATACAATATACAATACTATTATACTAATGATACAGTTTTACAACATAAAACCTCCATCTATATAGTAACTAGTATACTATAGAATCATGAGACTATATTCTTCACACCGAGGATAATGTCAGAAAACCGGGATATGACTTGAGCAGAATCAGAGAGATTCTCATTCACTCCAAGATGGATGTCTTGGGAGGATAAGAAAATGGGGTGACCGCCAAGCGCAGCAAAACCTGCAAAAATATTAACTCATTACATTACCAAAAAGACATTACAATCTAATGATATCACCATGTGTTACTCCTGAATAGCTCTACCGTAGGCTGCTGAAAAATGTCTCAAACTTATTCACCAGATTCTGTAGACATTCGAGTTCTTGTGCTTCTTTTTTCAAATATCATAGCCAGATTCTTTCCTTTCAGTGGCTGATAGAGCTACAATTAAAATAACAGATAAATTAATAATGAACAAACATATGGAGTGTCAAATAGTCAAAAATTTGCCTATTATTGCATCTCATGCTTATAATAAAGTATCTAGCTATTATTCTCTCTCATATGCTCACAAAACACTCTCACAGGTCTATAATTTGTTCCCATACCCTTACTATTCGTGCTCTTAAGGCCTGGCCTCACGATCGTGAGAATCACACGAAATCGTGTGACGATTTTCGTGAGTTATCCTCTTGTTTTAACCAGCCACACACTCATCGGACGAAACACATAATAAATAGTCTGTGAACGAGTCTTGCACGAGATACAAACAGCAGAAAATTGCCAAATAGAGAAACGTGGTAGAAATGAAATAAATTACTATTGCTAAAATTCTATTGACAATCAAATGGTGCTTATCATCGATTGTGAATTTTCGTTCATCGTACACACAACGAAGACGATTTCGTTTTAATTCCCTCAAATTTTCTCTTACGATTGCTTTTTCGTGTCAAATAGACGATTTCGTGTGATCGTGAGGCCAGGCCTTTAGGTCTATTATTTGGTCTCACACCTTTATTATTCAGTCATATATCCGTATCTCTCTCTCTTTTATGCTCATGGTGTAGTAGCAAGAGAAGTGTATATATATTTATGAAATGAAAAACACCTATGCTTTATAATTACAGTACTAAAATAAATATTACAAATAACACATACAAAAAAGTGCTAAATAAACCTAATCAACAGCAAGGTAAACAATCTGAATCTAAGCATGCTTGTTGGCGAAACAAACAATATAAACAATATAAACCCTACTAGTCCTGGTGGTCAATAGATTTTAGACATTATTCTAAATATTAGTTGATTCCAACATAAATAGTTCTTAGTGCCTTGAAGTACAAGAAAAACATACTGAAAGCCATTTACATTTTAATTTAGTACACAGACATGATCAAACCATAGCATTTATGCTATTTTACCTCATGGTGGTCTTTAATTCTCTTTTTCAAATCAAAAGCTGTCCACAAAAGAGTCTTCACTTCGTCATTAGTGAAATCTTTCAACGTGAGAAAGTTACGATTTACCAAACTACAGCTTTCTCTGCGAAAATTATATTAGCAATAGTATAATAATAATTACATAGCTGATAAAAAAGCCCCAATTATTATTAAATAGATTTATAATATCGAGCACACAAAATTTTTTTAGCAAAACTTGAAAGCAGTTTGTAATTGATAATTATAAACATTAGTAGAAATACACACAATTAATAAATATAACATTCATATTGTGCTGATAGCATTATCATTATGTGATGGGAGGTGATTCAAAGTATCGGATTAAAAACATTTATTACAACCCTACCCAGGTTCAGTTTGATACCTGTGGTTTTCTTTTTCGGTAGCTGAACTAGAATTTGATCTGGAAGTGAATGAACTCGTAGAGTAAGCGGACCTTTTTACTCGGTGCTTGCTAATGTTCAACTTCGAACTGGACAAACCTAAACTCCAAGACCATGTGCAGCGACGGTTCAGCGCAAAACCCAAGCTTTCACTTGAAACTGGTAGATTCTTCATTATATTTAGAGCCATGCTCATGCCAGGGGTATAACATTAAGTTTAACTATAAGACTAAGTACAATTCCGATGAATTGAACTTGAAATGCAAGTTTTACATGAACTGAAAATCTCCAGATTGCAAATTTTATAATGACTTGCACGACAAATGGGTCAGATTATTTTGTTGACTTCTATTACCGACTTGAATTTTGTTGACGAACTGAAACTCACTTACTAAAATAAAGATTACTGAGCGTGAGTGTCACTGTCATTCATTATCAAAATGACTAATGAGGCAGTGGTTGAAAAAACGCTATTGGGAACCGATAGTTGTGGATAGGCGTGTCTTAGACGTGAATTTATGCTTATGAAATCGCTTGAAACAGCACATAGTTTAGGGTTACTGGGTGCAGTGTTTTGTGGATTTAAAGTTTCAATTTCAAGCTGCACTTAATGACTCTAGAATTGGTGCTGTATATAACGACTCCTTGTAATCGCATTCGCGGTCAAGTAGGATTAGACCTAGAACTAACTAATGAAGAATACGGAACATTGAACTATGACCCCGATGAATTTTAATTTCATCACTGACCTTTTCCAGTTTATTCAGTAGTGAGCAATAAGTAAACCACTGAGCTGGAATATTATTGAGTTCGATGAAGTAAACAATTAATGTAGAATTAAAGCTAAGATCTTTTTATCAAGAGTCTTAAAAGTGCTACTTCTGACTCTGTACAGCATGTACAATAAAAATGTTCTTAGCATATTTTCTAACAATACCTAGAACTATAAGTTATTACTTATTACTAATACTTATTAGTTATTACTTATCATAAATATATATTTAATTTTATTACTAGTAGTATTACTGTATTAGTAATACTAATATTGTAATTATTACTTATTAGACTTACTCTTAGTTATTAAATTTAATGGTACATTTAGTTTTAGTTTAAGTTTAGTTTATTTACTTTTACTTTTAGTTTAAGTTTTGCTTTTACTTTTAGTTATTACTAATAGATTACTATTACTTATTAGTTGTTCTTATAGTAGTATTAGTTATTACTTATTAGTAATTAGTTATTATTATCACTATCATTATGATACTCGATTTATCATTATCAGTATGAATATCAATATGATAACATTAACTCATTAAATTTAATTGGTAATTATGATTATTAATATTATTTACTTTTAGTATATACTTCTAGTTATACTTAATCTTACTTGAGTTATACTTATTAATACTAATATTACTTATATTAGTATTACTTATGCTATCAGTAGGACTATGAGTATGATTATTAATATAAATTATAATAAATGTTGTGCAGTTACTATTACTATTAGTATTAGTATTATTAGTATTACTATTAGTAAAACTGTATTAGTATTAATATTACTATTAGTATTAGTAATGCTACTACTAATAGTAATACTAATACTAGTAGTAGTAGTACTAGTATTAGTATGATTACAGCTACTAATAGTAATAGTAATACGATTACTATTAGTAATACTATTACTATTAGTATTACTATTAGTATTGCTATAAAATTAAATAAGTGGATAATCATAGTGATAGTTGTTTATTAAATATTTTTACTCGACACAACATTTGACAAGCTAAATATTAAACATTCACATAGTCATAGTGACATTGGTCATAGATTTACTTTTATTAATAATAGTAATACTTATTTAATATCAAGCTGTTACTGTTAGGCAGTTTATTATTTAATAGTACTTATAGTAAGTCATAATAACTTTAGGCAACGTGTAGTTACCTGCTACACTTGCTCAGTTACTGTTACTGCTTACATGTTAACAATATATTGTATATGCTGGTACCATACTCAGACTACCATAGTCCATACAGCAATGGAACAAATTGTGATGTAATTTTTAAGACTTTTCATGTATATGTCATATCTAAATTCTTTTTTTAATTTGATAAACTTTTCTTTAGTTAGGTGGAATGGAGAGATTACCAACTAAAAACAGCACGTATAACAGTAAAGAGTATTGGGACTCCAGGTTTTATAGTGAAGAAGAATATGATTGGCTGGGTTCATATGAACAATACGGGTATCATTTTGACGATCTACTGCACCCAAGTGACCAGATTCTAATGATTGGTAAATTTAAGCTAATAAAATATAAAAAGTGAGGGAAAACCTTTAGTTTCATGTTTCAAACCTGATCAGTTTTATCTTCAAAAAAGTTTCTCTGGATATGAGCTTGGGTAAGGATATAGAACAATTTTGTTTTCCCAATGAGACCTAAATTCATTTCTGTTCATTTTTATGATTATAATTTATGTTTGAGGTCTGGTAAATATATTTTGTAAAAGATATGCTATACTTTGCAGTTATACATTATGTGGAAGATGTGAATATAGAAGGCTGGGGTCCTTATAAAATATATGCAGAATTTTTTTAGCTTAAACCAATGCAAAAAATGATATTTTGCGGTTAATTTTAATAGCTAGATGATATATAGGTTTAAAAAGGTAAAAACATAAATCAAAGATGAAACCAAACAATATGGTTAAAGTATTGATCCAACATGAAAGATGAATTTTATTGCCTAATTGTAATATAATATTAATCATAAAATTGTAAACCACCAACATGATACAAAGCCATGCAATTGTTTTTGACACTAAGTATACTTGTAGTGATAGCGTTGCTTTTTAACTTACTTACAACTATTTTTTATTAAAAACGTTAATCATAATTTTTATCTTTACAGTAAATAGGGTAAGAAGTCTACTCTAATATCCTAATATGCTTTTGTTTGAGGACTGACATTAGTTTTGTTTTGTTTTTTTCTGAGTTTTCCTAGATGTATCGTAACTGAAGCAGATATTTTTAAATTGTATTTATAGTCCCTAGCTGAGGTGTATTATTTTAATGTTAAGCAATTTACAGAGTATCAAAGCACTCAGTCACTCTGGTTTACTTGTTTGTGTAGGGTGTGGGAACAGCACTTTGTCTAGCAATCTTCACTTTTCCGGATTCAAAAAAGTGACAAACATAGACTATTCTGAGAATGTAATTGAACGGATGAAAAAGAAATATTCCGAGCTCGAAGAAATGGAATGGCACACGATGGATATTCTTGAAATGAAGTTTTCCTCGGGTAGTTTTGATACTGTGAGTTTTTAAAATATAAGTAGCGATTTTATAGCTTATTTGAAACTTTTGAAATGGTTTACCATACATTTGACAGTTGCTACCAAATTATATTATATTCATAACTAAGTTTTCCTATCAGATTGCAGGTTATTGACAAGGCTACATTAGATACATTCTTAGTTGGTGAGAAGAATCCATGGGATATCAGCCAGGAAGGAAGATTTACTATGGACAAAATTTTACAACAGGTATAGCTACTACCTGAAAGCTTTGGCTTCCATGAATGAATATTATAAAAATTAGCACAACTTGGACCTAAACACAAAATTTCATGAATTAGAACATGCTTTTTTAGTGTTCGTTAAAAAAATAAATTAGGTGTTTATTTTAGCCTTTTTACTAAGCTTATTATTGAATCTCTTAGCTACTAGTACTGCACTTCATATAATATTTATCATACTAGGTTTTTTATATATTTCCATTACAGATTAGTGATGTTCTAAAGCCTGGTGGAAAATTTATTTCTATCACTTGGTCACAGCCTCATTTCAGGAAAGCCTTGTTAGCTAAAAAGAAATACCATTGGTCAATAGAGGTGCTAACATTTGGCACCGGTTTTGAATATTTTATATATGTAATGAGAAAAGGGGAAAATCTGTCTCTACAAGACCAAAAGATAGAGGAAAATAGCTATTCTACATCTTTACATTGCACCACACCTACAGTTGAGGAAGATAGCGAAGACTTTCTGTACAATATTAGTGTTTAATCTTTTAATATATTATTATTAAATATCAATAGAACTATTTTTTATTAAAATTTATAGCTATCCAAGTACATAATTATGTCTACAAAGTCATATGTCAAGACAATTTTTTCGACAGTTACTTGACTTTTGTTAGGTATCACACTTTAATTGCTTGCTATCATAAATTTGGGGATACACAAACAAAATTGATCGGGTATTTGATTTTGTAAATAATCTATGCAATAAAAGTTGTAATCTTAAATTACAGCTGCACATTTGTAAGATTTTGTTGTGAATTTTTTTCACAAACAAATTAGTATATGCAATGAGTATTGCTACATCTGCCATTGCTTGCATACATGGAAATTAACCAGCTGGTACTTACAATTAATAAATCTGTTTTATGAATGTTTTGATTTATTTATTGTTTAAGATGAAACTTTTTTGATATCAATAAAATGTTTACATTTCTTATATTTCAAAGTATAAGTTGATAAAGTTGAATGGCTGTGTGCCAACTGGACTATTGATTAAATTACTAATTCTATTGTATCATTCATCTCCATTAGACAATAAAAATGTGTAAAATTATTAAGATGATGCTTAAAGAATACTGATAAGAAAACATAAACCGACTGAAAATGTGGGCGCTATTGCTTATAGTAAATATAGCTCTTTCATTGGAGTCAAATGCATGCCTTTATTACAACAACTTAGCCACTTGTACCATTTCAAAGGAAATAGTCGGGTTGTGGCTTTTTGGATGGTATCCCTCTTACTTCCTGAAAACAAATAAAATTTATATTTTATTCAATTTGCTACAATGTATTTGAGAAAATACTATAACTGTTAGAGTAAAGTAATTTGATAGGGAGAGTTCTTACAAAAGCTAGTCTTAGCACATATACTGAGAGTTAAACTAACCTGTGGAGCTGCTTCAAATATTGTGAAACTTCTTTGTAGGTGTTCATCCAGTTCTAAAATTGCAGCCACATTACCACATCTGCAATAATATCAAACTCACAGCAACATGAATAACGAAACAAGAGTAGTTTTAGAAACAAAACATAAAATAAAGGCTATATTTTCTATATAGGAAATGAGCCTGACCCTACAAACAAACAAAATTGGTCAAAACCCTCACAAATTAAGGCTTATGTGTAGAGTCTTACGATTATTACCTGTAACAGTAGTTGGGTGCTGACCATACTGTGATGACTGTTTCGTTAAAGTGAGCTTTCCATCCCTCCATAACAAGTTGATGAGCTCGGCATATCAATTTAAGATTATTAGAGTCTATAAATGAATGTACCACGTCACCTCCAAACAAGTAGCCAGCACCTCGGGGACTGACGCCCCACCCCTGAGTATCTAAAACACAGGAAGGGCATGAGGCAGGTTATAAATAATGAAGACTTATATCGATAAAGTAAACATGTAACTACAGAGTAGTAGCTATTCATGTATGCAAACAAAGTGCAATAGAGGTATCTATAATAAATTATGTATATACATTTCATAAACTAAAAGAATGAGTAGGCCATCTTGATTCTGGCTTAATGAGACCAGTAATCAGTGGTCAAAGTCTAGAGCAAATGGTGGAGGGGGGGGGGGGTACTCCCTTACTTTTAACTCTTCTAGTAATAAATTTACAATTAAAATCAAGGTCTGACTGCAAAAATTTTGCTAAGCATAGGGCCACATGATGCGTATTTCTGCAGACGAAAATTTGCACCACAAGTAGAAAAAGGTGTCCACTGTAACCGAATGTCACGCGTTGAGAAAATGTTGCACTTGTCGTGCAGCATTCTCAACACCAAGTGCAAATATTTTCTGTCGTCGTCACTGTAGTTATTTAGCGAGACTATTTTTTCACTATAAGTGCTACATTCCACTAAATTGCGTTTTTTTGAAAGCGAGTGAGATGAAAAAATGAAAATTTAAGTTATCCTGCACATGTAGCCATCGAGACAAGTCGAGCAGTAAAGTTAAACGCAAATATTATTAGCTAGTAGTTTTTCGATTTCACTGACACGCCGTTCCGTTCAGTGGACACATTTTTCTACTTGTGGTGCAAATTTTCGTCTGCGAAAATACGCACCGTGTGGCCCTACGCTAAACACAAATAATATTATGAGTAGGTAAGAAACTGAAAATTTCCGCCATTGTAAGTTGTTAGCAGTAATAACTACAAAGGATTACAATAACCCACTTGCTTCTTGCAATCAAAACATTTGAAAGTGACAAGGCTGCTGTTTGCAAATACTACTAAATAATAAATTATTGAGCCTATAATATAATAGAGGAGATGTGGACTCTTCTATGTAGCTTCCAAATTCATTAATGACTACATAGGTTAAACCCAACTACCCAATCATACAACTTGGGGGACCTATCCTTACCAACCCCACTAGATTTCGCTAGGTTTATATGTATTAGCTAGTATTTTAGTGACATCTGACTGTGAAAGTATTTACCATCTGGATCTGACCACAAGAGGTCGCACATTGGCCCGTCGTGAGGTACTTCCTGTTTCCTGTCAATAGCTCTGATTTGATCCAAGGTACTAATGGACGGTGACAGCCCTCCGTGAACACAGAATATCTGCACAACAGTAATAATGCTTTAGTTACCAAGTGACTTATTCAATACGATGGAATGTAATATGTTTGTTATGAGTACACTAAAGCCTACTATTTTGAGTACCCTGAAATGCTTAACCTTGCAACATCAAAACTGATTTACCAAATACCATGGTAACTCAATTTACCAATACCATGGCAACCCAGCATTATGTTTTGATGGCAAACGTAAATTATATTAAAAAGCTACTTACTTGGCCATCTATAATAGCGGAGAGACTCAAGTAATCAAAGATTTCTGTGCAATATCTCCACACTGTGATGGAGCCGTACTTTCTCAAACATTCATCATAGAAGCCATAGACTTGTGTGATTTGTCTACTCTCGTGATTACCTCGTATCAACGTAATCCTGTCGGGGTATCTAACCTGGATGTAACATGCAGTAGTGTGATCATATGTTACATGTCATCTACGTCACGGCTCATAAATAGCCTGGTATTCATCTAGCTGAACAATTACTAGAAAAAGACTTCAAGTGTTAAATTGAAAGTAATTTCTACACTTCTATACTAGTTTTACAGCTAATATCAAAATAGATGTTTACTAATACCCAAAATATTTAATAATGTACTAAAATTTAAAGGATGGTTTTAAAGGAATGATGTAATGTTTTTAAAAAGTATTTCAATAAAACATCCCAATACTTACCAATAACAGCCTTAGACAATGTTTTGGGGTTCTTAAAATAACTTACCAAACCTACTAACAGCCATATGATCCATTAAAATTCATTTGAAGCTTTAGAACGCATTGAAATAGTATTAGAGCATTTGTTGAGAATTTAAAAGAATTTGTTTAAAATTCTTACGTGATATTAAAAGAACCAAAATGATAATTTACAGTCTGTCTACATTAGGACATTTTAATTCCATTTTGGTCATTACTCAGCAGCATGTGTGGTAAAACACTCATCTGAATTAGATAACCAACTATTAGAACTGCACATTTATGATTTTACATAAATTGAAACCAAACAAAAAACTAATTTAAGCAGAACTAACACCCTCTGGTGATGTATTTTATGTTTGTGAACTATGCTAGCGTTTTACCTTAGCCCCAGCATCTATCTATATTCACATAGAGCAGTGACAACACATATAGACTTACTGATGTAGATGCAGTCACTTACTTTAAGGGCTAATAGAAGAAGAAATGTCTCTACACTGTAAAATCCCCGATCTACGAAATCTCCCATGAATAAGTAGTTGGTGTCTGGAACATCACCGCCAACTTTAAACAACTCTTTGAGATCATAAAACTGACCATGAATATCTCCGCAGACCTAATCAAAGTCAGCGTCAGCATAGACATGCAGTACAACAAAACAAGACAGACTATAAATGAGTAGAATACAGTTGCAGTGTTATGTTCATACTGCAATATTAATATAGTGTTTTATAATGAGAGTGGGTGGTATGTGCTCTTGATTGCAGTCACATGATTGCTCCAACCTTTATGTTGAAAGTCAAATTGTGCTGGTGTAAGGCCAGCAGTTCCTGTAAAAATGCGTGCATGTCCTTATTAGTTGTAATCATTGCAATAGCTGTAAGTTGCAATTCTTCCAATACAATAACCTTCATGATATGTACATGCAATAAATTTAGTACGCTAGTCCTGCATAGCAACCAACAGTGTTACTGCATCTCTTATCAAAACAAGGAATGGCAAATGGGGGAGTTAAAATAAATATGATATGTAAATGAAGAGCAATGATGCATCTAGTAACTGATTATTCATGTGACACAAACAGATTTATCTAAAGCAAAAAGGCATCTTGAGATCTAAACTAGAAAATGCAAATAATGTCAATGCTAAGATTCTATATAGCATATGCTAACAATGTTATTGGGCTTAATATATTTTAGCAGCACATAGAATTTAATGAGTGGGTGAATAATTGGTTTCAAATTACAAATCGAAAAATCCAAACCAGTGCATAATTTCTAGATAATATAACAGTAAGTTTTATTTATAACCCCTCATTCACACTTACCGTAACGTACGTCGTAACGTAAAATATTAGCCATTTTTAATGTGTTCGGGCTGAAGTTTTCAAAGTCCGCTATTAGGTACGATCTATGACACTTCATTGGACAATTACATCCAATAAGTCAACGCAAAAGTTCTTCTGTCCAATAGGAGTCTGCTGCAACTTATTTGAATCAAGCAGTGTTTGATCCTACCGTACAGGAAGCTCAAACATTTATAAAAATGGCTGATATTTGCTGTTACGGCGTACAATACGGTAAGTGTGAATAGGGGGTTAGCAGCAAAACTTACGGTGACTGGAGAATCGACTCTTTGAACGTTACTTTCTTCAACAAGTATCTCACGAGCTTTACCACACAGTGCTTTAACCTCACTTTCTTTTATTATTTCACATCTCCTCAACTGTTCTATTTGTCTAAATAATACCCAAGTGCATATTATACACTATATAACACAACTCATTTGACTACAAGTATACAGCTGCAACGTTATTTCTGCTGTGTCAATTTTAGACACATGTTTTTACAAAAAAAATTTTTTTTACTCTATTAACTAAATATTGATGTTCATTAGGCTGGCTTACAAATAAGCTAATACTTTTACCCACTCCAGAATTTCACATGAATGACTCATAAAAGCTTATTTGACAATTTTCTTACAATCATTTAATACAATTACGACAAGCATAATTAACCATGTTTTAACAATAGATTTGCAACATTTCTACATTGGATTATATTGTAAATGAATTGCATCATAAAAACAGGTAATACCAAAAATCATGTTTAAAAAACTGTCAAGCTAATGCATTATTAATAAGGCAGCATTCATTTTTACATAAAGATAACAGAGTAGGCAATTTAATCATGACCAGTATATTAATGACATTCAACACTCACCTATCTAGATCTCCGCAGTCACCCATGTCACTGTAACTGCAACCAACGGATAAACAGGTAAAATATTACTGGTTTATATCTTGCACTACTGAAATCGAAGACATTTTAATGCAAAAGATCTGTAGATGTAACCAGGTTAAAGAATTCACATGAAAATCACTGTAAGATTGTTATATCTTTAGATCAAAACTCTACTTACAAATGAAATAAGCAATGACTGCCTGTGTATTAAAATGTTTACTCTACAATAACACAGCAAATTTTACTATTTGGTATGGGACTTACAGCTAATTCAAAAATCTATTTACCCTAAAAACACTGTTAGAAAATTCAATTTAGTGAGCGTTTTCATTAGATTTGAAATTCATTGACAATATGTTTCCGTAAATAAAACAATCTGTTTACATTGGCTGTGTTCAAGATTTTGGGCCCTTTTCACCACAGAATGAAGTAGAGTGGCTTACATCTTATGGAAATAAATGTTGTCTGCTGGTACAGTGTTTGATTTTAAAATTTGCATAATTATATAGGCTACACCTTCAATATACAAGCCTATCAAACTTAGGACTAGCTTAGGCTATGTTCTACAGCAATACTTTTTTGTGATTATTGCTAGAAGCCAGTTAAAAGGATTCTAATCAAAGTAGCCCCCACATCAAATCCAATAACAATGCTTAACAAAGTTAAATTTACAAAACTATTCATTTTTAAAAGGTTTAGTTTAAGTTTTATTATAACTATAATGAACTGGTAAACGAATTATAGTTCGGAAATCAGTATTAGTCTAAGACGGTTTTTATATAACAACTAGATTTTATTATTTATTTACAAATAATTATATATTATTTTTTGTTATGATTATTATCATTGTTAGTATAAGGATTGCAATGAATATTAAATATAGTATTTAACTAAAGGTTCTAGTGCATTGTTATATAAATATTCTAATTCTGCTGGAAAAAACTATAACCATAATTATAATAGCTGATACTATTAAATATCTCTATACTAATTATAATTATACTCATGTATACATTCATATTGCGCCCCCCCTACTTACAGTTCCATACTACAAAAACATTATTAGTACCAGTGATACCCATACTGTAACTGATACTAACAGTGACAATATCAGTGGTACTCACTCAAATCTGCGGTTAATACTCTTTACTTACAGATAGTGTAAATGTTAGTATTATTATTTAAACAGTAATACTAGTACTATTCCTAATAAAAATTCTAAGTGTATATCTGCAGTAATTTTTTTTAAATCAAAATCATAATGATAGCAAAATAATTATGATTAATGACTTTAGGCCAGTTACTTTTAAGTTTATACTATCTCATGATAATTGGTAATATTTGTTGGTAAATACTAGTTTGTACAGTGACACGTCAGTGTGACACTCACACTGGTGAGTGACTGACTTGAAGTTGTTGGAATGACAAATAAAATTAAAATATCAATACGATAAGTATAACAAACTTATAGATTAAAATAAAACTCAACAAGTTAATAAACTTAAATTTAGCAACTAAAAGTTAAAGCTAACCTCACGTTAAGCTTAACCCAGAGGCTTTAAATTGTTCTAGTAGTAGTAACGGGTTGCTGTCGTTTCATATGCAAGTCGACGGTATACAAAATGATCGTTTCGTGCACAAACTGCTATCCATTTCGTACACAAAATGAATAATAAATTAATCCACTGGATAACCACTTGAATGATGCTAGTTTACTTATTTATTGCATCCTATTCCCAACATGTATCTTTCACACCTCCCATGTCACCTGTTGATAGATGTTTTATATTAATGTATTATGATTATCTATTATAATATATTCGTTGATATTTATTTTTGTAACACGCTACTATATCTTGATTTTATTTTGATCAATGTTTTATATTACATTTAATCTATTAATCTATGTATGTACTAATGTATGACTCATACATCAAATAATTAATAAATATCAAAAAATATGTATTTTATTTAACTTATATTGATGTGTACGAAACGACCTGAAAAAGTGGGTACGAAACGACTTGTGTACGAAATGACCTGCACCCATAGTAACACTAACTAATAGTAGACGTAGTGAGTAAGTGAGTTGAGTAACAGCTGGTCTGAGTAACTCCAACTGCTAAGACAAACTGAAACTCCAACTGAAACCAGTCAAATATCCAGATAGCTTTTGTATACAGCTAATAGTAACACTAATGCTAATACTAAACTTAATTGAATGAAAACTTTATATTAATACTAATATTAATACTAATAGTAATACTAATAGTAATACTAATAGTAATACTAATAGTAATACGAATACTGATAATCATAATAAATATTAAATTTAATATAATAAATTTATAATCATAATGATAATGATAATCATGATAATAATCATAATGAAGGCTAAGGTGGGTAACTACTAAATGAATACCAGCCTCAGACTTTTCGTCTACCACTACCAGTACCTGGCCATGGTTTATTAAATAAAGTGAAAATAAATAGCCTATTTATTTTCCCTTTTAACTTTTAAGGCTTGAGAGGATTATCATTATAATTTATTTTATGATCATCAGTAACTTCAAGTTTAAGATTTTATATTCATATTGATACTAAGTTTCATATTCAGATTGATTCTTACTTTCTCAGTTTTTGTTGAATTTAAATTATCAACTATCAAGTATAAGTATGACTAATAAATTATAGTATAAGTATAACTATAATTATAATTACAATACTTTCACTTACACTTACTGACTTACACTTACAGTTACTATAACTTTTACTAATACTTATAGTTATATTTACGTCTCACAGTAAGTATAACTCTAAGAAGTAAAACTATTTGTATTACTATAACTAGAAGTATAAAATTAAGTAAAACTATTACTATAAGTATTAAGTTTTACTCTATCAAGTCTAGTATAACTACAAGTTAATGTATTAGTATAAGTATAAGTTACTATAAGTAATACTAATAGTAATACTATAACTTACAACTTATAAATATAAGTATTAGTATAACTTTAACTTTAAGTATAAGAGTTTTCTGCTTAATGCTTTGTTACCGAAGGGGAATTTAAATCTGTTTATATCTAATTCTATGTGCAGTGTAATTATAATCTTTGGGCGTGAATAATAATGTTGTAGAACAACATGAAATGAAGATTTTAAGAATGCAAATATCAGATTTAATATCAATACGAGCAGCAAGTTTTAAATTGTTAGTAAATTTGTAGTGAGCATAACTATAAGGAGACTCAAGGACTATGAAAATATAAAGAAGATAACTCATAAGAGTAAATTAATGCCACTAATCATTATTGCTCATGATCATACTATAAGTTTTCATTGTTTACTGGTAAAGTAGTTTATTTATTAGCCTTAGAACCCAATGTAACAATTCTCATTGATATGCTTTTAAGACAAATTAAAGTATATGCAAAACACAAGCTACAGATTTAATTAGGTCACATATTAGAATCGACGAGGAGCACTTGCAACAAACACTCAGTTGCCCGTGACTCGCGAATAAAAAATAACGAATGCTACTAAGCTTCAACCACTTCTGACAAATTTTCTCAATATTTTTTACAAACTTTGACTAGTTTAATAAGTTTTAGTTGTCACCATGGGGAATTGCCACTCAGTTGGGCCTAATGAAATGATGGTGATATCAGGTAGGTAAAACTGACGCACAACGATTGCGAATACTAAATAAAAATTACTAATTACTAAATTAGTAAATGTAATACTAATAGTAATACTAATACTAATAGTGTAATACTAATAGTGTAATAGTAATACAGTATTAGTAATAGTAATACTAATAGTAACAGCAATACTAATAGTAAATGTAATACTAATACTAATAGTAATACTCGCTCTCAGTATTACTATTACTATTAGTATTACATTTAGTTTTACTAATAGTTGAACTATTTACATTTACACAAGTTGAACTATTCCGTATTAGTATTACTATTACTATTACTAATAGTAATAGTAATACTAATACGGAATAGTTCAACTTCATAATGATATTCATATTAATAATGATTATCATTACTCATTACTCATTAGTCATGAGACTTAGTTGACTTTGAACGACTTACTCTTAGTCTTACACTTACAGTTGTCGTTGATCTACTGTAAATGTAAGACTTGAACTGAAAGTAAGTCAAAGTGTAAATCAAAATGTCGCTTAGAGTTACTGTTACTGTTAGAGTAGTACGGTGACAGTCACAGTGACCAATGCCAATGGCAATACTAATACTGATAGTTATACTTATAGTAATAGTCATACTCATAGTCTATCATAGTGATAGTGACACTGACAGTTGTAGACTGGCACTTGCATTTTACTGTTACTGTTACACAAACTTGGTAACACTAACTGTTAGACGTTAGTGTTACTTTTACTTTAGTTTGGCTCTTAGTGTAACTGTAAGACTTTAACCTAGAGTTAGTTTGCCAGGGTAAAACGCAAATGCACAATTGTAATTTTGTAAATATCTTTGCCTTTGGCTTTAGGCCCTAGCCTTGCGTTTTGTTGATTATAAAAGATTAAAGAACTTTGAGTTTGTACCACAAGAATGTCAATTTGTCTCATTTTAGGCTCAAGTATAAAATTAAACAGTCACAATAATGTCACATTCAAAACCCAAATGCCAAAACAAGAATTTTAAATTAGTAAACCAAGCTAAACAAAACTTTACACAATCATGTAACTTTGTTAGGTCTCTGTAAATGCAATATTAGTAACTATAAAAGTTAGAGTAACTGTAATGCTTGCTTCATGTTGCATGTGGGACTTAAATACTGACTATCATTATCTTTATAATATGACAGAAAGAATCAGTGAAAGTCGAATGTAAAACTCCAACTTAATTTTCTAAAATAGTGGAATATGTTATTTAGTAGTAGACTATCACTATGTATTAGGATAGTTTATTTAAAAAGCATGTTTAAACTTGTGAAATTGTTATTATCATAGTGATAGACTGATAGTGTCAACTGTATTAGCTAATAAATTTACCCTCAAATTTTTTGAGTAACATACAGTGCTATTTGTTTTATTAGAAAACATTGCTATAAATCATAATAACAGCATTTCTCTATAGAGCACACTATATTTTCTCATAATATTGAATTTGTAATTCAAAAATAAAACTAATATTTGCTATAATAATGTAAGTTTAGATTCTGTGAATTTTGAACCATGATAGGCCTACTTAAAGGTCTTCTGCTATTAGCATTTAGTATGACATTAGAGTCTTTAAGACTCCCTGTATATTTTTAGCAGAATAACAGTTTTTACTATGTAAAAGACAAAAAATTCCAAAAAATGTAGTCCATCATTGTGAGTTATAACGTGACCTTGCATAATGTACTCACAAAATACTTTTATTTACTATAACACATAATATACACTTATCTTTATGTTATGTAGACTCATTAAATTTGAAGCTGGGTAGCGTAGTTTATGCCCTTTGCAACCTGAATTGTACAACACTCGAGTCTTTTCTTAATACTTTATCGGACCAAGTTTTTCGAAGGCAGTTGTCCTTAATTTAACTATAACATGAATTTTCACAAAAAAATATGAAGTAAAATTATTCAAATATATGTAACATAAACTTTCACACAAAATCTGAAGTCAAATTCTTCAAAGATACTAGGATTTAGGTTTTATATTAAGTAATGCCTGCATTTTAACCATCTATTAGCATATAACTCTTTAGTTATGATTGAGCCAATTGTGTTTATAATAGAGACTTGAAACGGCAACAAGTAACGTATTTAAACTTATGTTTGTCTTTCATTCAAAGCTAATGACTAATTTCTAAACATCTTTTATACAGGTGGATGCTGTGGCAGTGATGACAAGAAGTATATAAGTGGCGGATGGGGCTGGGCTTGGTGTTGTGTATCAGATGTGCAGCTGTAAGTGGTTGCTATTAAAAGTTCTATAGTTTATATCACGGTCTATATCTCACCTTTTTTTATAACCAGAATCTTTCTGCCAACGCCTGGTTGTTTTGTGCAATATATAGACCTTTTGTCTTAAATTATGCTAGCAGCATGGTTTAAAGGCCTTCAGAATAGTGTAGAAGCAATTATAATCAAGTGTGCTTTCCAGCACCACTTATGTTTTCCCTGAGGCTCAACCTGCAAGCCTAGCACATGCTCTCCAATATGGTTCGGGTGTTTGTGTCCTGACTATTCAGCCTATTTTAACATGACGTTTTTAGCATAAGTTCTTAAACTTAATGCTGATTTGTTAGTATGTGTTTGTCAACTTTTGACCTCTCTCTAAATTGTTAAGAAAGCTTGCAGCAAACTCACCAATAACCCTGTCTTTGCTTTAATAATGCAGTTTTTATAAAGCTTTCTGTTTTTAGTTTATCAGTTCATGTAAAACTTTACCATTGTCAATCATTGTTTCTGGTGTTTTCTAGTCTACCTCTTGAAGTAATGACACTCCACCCACAATGTGAGAGCGTGGAAACAGCTGAAGGTGTACCTCTGTACGTCACTGGCGTCTCGCAGGTCAAGGTCATGCATGATCCTGCATTCATTGGACGAGCTGTTGAACAGTTTCTGGGGAAAACTGGTAGAGAAATTGGATCCATTGTGTTGCAAACATTGGAAGGCCATCTTCGGGCTATTCTTGGTGAGTGAGAAAAGTTGGAGTGAAAGAAAGCACAGTCCATTGTATTTATATTATCTTGTAAGTTTAAAAGTGTACAGCTTAGGTCCTACATTCATAATTACAGCTCATACTTGAAGTGAGTTTTGCCATAGTATCTTTGCACATCTTTATGTTGCTGCTAGAGCTCCAAATCATTTAGCATTCTATATGAAAAACCCTATAAATAATATTACTAATACTACTACTAATACTATATAAATTATTATGATATTAACATGAGTAGTAAGCCTCAGGCTATGGGTTTATTAATTGCTTTCAGTTTGGTAAAAAACGGCTAGAAATGCTGTAAATTATCCCTTTCAACTTTACTTCCTTTTAATTCATCTATCTTCATGTTATGCAATGCATAGTTTTATTAATCATGATCACATGATCATCCACAAATATAAGTTCCATTCACTATCCACTGAAGAAAATGAGTATACATATCAATACAATGTCTAAGGAATGTCATACAGTGACTGATTGTCAGATTGTATTCTACATAGTGTGTAGTAGCTGAAGCTCTATGGCTGGTGACATTGTATTCTAACGAAATAATAAATATGCTAAAAACTTTGGGCAATGAACTTGGGCAAGAATTTCACGCTGTAATGCAGGCATTTGAATTATTTTTCTCATTTGTGTATGATAAGTTTTCATAATCTTTGAACCAAACTTCTGTATTTTTAAGGAACCCTCACTGTGGAAGAAGTGTTTCAAGATAGAGATAAGTTTGCACAGGAAGTTCGTAAAGTAGCCTCTCCTGATGTCAGCCGTATGGGCATTGAGATTGTTTCCTTCACCATCAAAGATGTCTATGACAAGGTTGACTACCTCGCCTCTTTAGGGCGTGCCCAAACCGCCATCGTAAAGAGAGATGCTGATATTGGTGTTGCTGAGGCTAACAGAGATGCTGGAATTCAGGTAAATACGAACATTAACGTATTATGTAATATGATATGACTGACAATTTCTTATTGCAGTTTTTGATTTCAAGTTTCGTTTTATAGTTTAACATTGTGACTGAAGCCATTAAAGCCGTAGTAGTTATTTTTTATTGATAAAATTACCAACAGTTTACAACTGTGTTGCAAACAAACAAATCTGAAATTCCTTTAATTATTGATAATTAAAAAGACTTTAGTTATTGATTCTTGAAGTTCTAGAAGTTAACATGTTGTACATTATAATATAACTAACAGTTTCTTATTGAATCTGTATACAATACATATTTTTATAAAATGCATTTATGTTTCTCTAAAAGTCATTTCAGTTTAATATTTCAGCATGTTACATACATTAAACACTTGATTTAAGAGTTGCTCACTTCAGGATTTGTCTTTTCACCATAATTTTCTATTATGAAACGCCCTTCTGGGTATGCAAGTCATCTTATTTATCTTGTATGTGTTTCCAGGAGGCTGAGTGTGAGAAAACTATGATGGACACTAAATACGAGGCAGACTCAAGAGTTGCTGATTCAAACAGAGGCTACCAGATGATGCAAGCCCAGTTCGACCAGGAGGTCAATGCAAAGGTGAATGATGCGTTGCTAAGCAACAGTATTGTTTTATACCTGCACTGATATATACAGTTGTGTGTATGAGCTTAAGTCAGACTATCCATATGAACATTCAACTACTCAGCAAGATTTTAAACACCTCCAAAAATCATGAAATTAAAAATCTTTGAACTTGAATAATAAATGCTATAATAATTATTACCTTTTCAACTTATAAATAACGATTTAAGTGAATAAATTACTGTCTTTTCACCAAATTTCATTTCGATTCTAATGTTTGTTGTTGCTATATGTAGTATTTGCTATATGTAGTATTAATATCTGTAATATTATTATATGTATATTACATATACATGTATATTATTACATGCAGAATGCTGAAGCTGAGTTGGCCTATGAGCTGCAAGCAGCCAAAACAAATCAAAAGATTCGAGCTGAAGAGATCGAGATAGATGTAGTGGAGAGAAGAAAACAAATCAGTGTAGAGGACAAGGAGATTGTGAGGAAGGAGAACGAGCTGCACGCTACCATCAAGTTACCTGCAGAGGCTGAAGCCTACAGAGTCAACCAGATTGCTGATGGCAAAAGGTGAAAAATTCCCCAACACTGTTCTTTGTCACTCGCACTCCAGTTTATTTAAATAAAATGCTGTAATTCTTACAGTAACTCTTTTTATTATAATGCTTTCATGTAGTTTGCAGATTTTTACTTTCATTTTACATTTCTGCTGATTTCTTGTAACAACTCAAATTATTTCATGAAATGTTTGCATTGCATTGTAACATCTATTTCACTTGTATTTGACGCTTTTGATCATTTCTTATTTTAGTCATGTAAAGTATTGACTATTGATAAATGTCAAGTATGATGTATTATTAGTTGGAGGTTTAATAACTGAATACTACTTATTATATTATATCTATATCATGTGATACATTTCTTTACAGAATACAGAAAGTTGAGGCAGCCAAAGCTAACGCTGAGCAGATCAGACTGACTGGTGAAGCTGAGGCTACGGCTATAGAAGCTGTTGGTAAAGCAGAAGCCGAGAGAATGAGACTGAAAGCTTCCGCCTATAAGCAGTATGGAGACGCAGCTATGGTCAGCCTTATTCTGGAGACTTTACCAAAGGTAAGTTCCCAGGTTACACTATGGCTACGCAAGGCCCATTCTGTGTATGATCTTCTCTATCTTTAGAGTGTTTTTTCTCTTGTTAGTTGACAACTTTGAGACATTGTTTTAATATTTTGTTTATTATCAAGTTTATGATTAATGAGATAACAATTTTTTCATTGCATTGTTTACTTTGAAAGTTGTCAGAAATTATTGTGCAATAGCTCTATTTTTCTAGAGTCACCTTATTACATGGGAAATACTTTAAATGATCTCTACATTCTAAAGTACCTTTTTATTTTTAATGTCCTTTTTTTGTTTCTCTCCAACTTTAAAATTATCTTTTACTTTAGTGTGTGACATCATGTACACTTTACCCTGAATATATTATACTGTTTTAGTCCTGTGCAGAATTACGGTATAAACTTTGTAGTAGATTTACATTATAGCTTGAGAGTGCTAGTAGTCTAACTACATGATGTGTATATTACTGCATGGTGTGTATATTATTACAGATTGCTGCCGAAGTGTCCGCCCCTCTTGCTAGAGTTGATGAGATTGTTATGGTAGGTGATGACAGAACAACTAGTGAAGTATCAAAACTGGTCAGTCAACTGCCCCCTGCTGTACAGGCACTCACTGGTGTCGACTTATCCAAGGTAAATAAATACGAGTACATTGTATCATCATTCACCAGACTGTGTTTTGATGAATACTAATTTTGTTGTTAATGCTTTTCCAAATATCACAAAGTTCTTTTTTAACTTTAGAGCACTTGTTATTAATTTAATTTGCTTAGTATATTGCTTAAATTTATTGGATTTGATGCTTGGAATACCAAGTAATCCTCCTAAGATAAGATCTCCACTGCTGAATACGTTACAATGTTATGCAATTTGACTGTTTGTAGGTGTTGCACCAAGTTCCTGGCGCCAAGTAACCAATTGCCGTTATGTTATCAGGTTTAAATTTATTACACTTATTTCTTTATTTGATAATGTGATGTGTGAATATATACAATCTACTTTTTATGTAACCTCAAGACATCAAATTTAAATGCCACATCGCAAGTTGTGTTATTTTTACAACTTGCTGCACTTTTGTTATAGAAAATTAACATTTGGGACCTCAAATGCTTATTTTTTATTCATATATTTGTGGGGCATTTACTATATTTATATCTTGCATGCTATATTTTTGTTGTTGATACTTATTGTCTATCGGTTTATTGTCAGTTCTTATATGGAAAATAACTTTTTGTGTTTTTTGTGTACAGAGTACAATTGGAAAATATGATGCCCATTATTAGCTCAGCAACTAATTCACAAAGCACAATCCTATGTAAAAACTAAATCTTGTATTTCTTAGTATTTTATATTTACTGTATTTTTGTTAATTTTGATAGAAAACATTTTTTCTAATATAATTATAACCTCATGATGTGTTAAATTCTATCAATGGTCACCTTTACCAACAAATAAAAAAAAAAATATCATTTTAAATATTATTTTGTATTAGCTGCATATGACAACAAAATATTATATAATTCATAAATGCATCAGTACAACTATATGTGGCAAGGCCATACCAGTTGTATTACTTCTCATTTAGTAAAAAATATACCATCTATAACCACGAAAAGCATAAGCAAATAAATAAGCAATAAATTTGTTGACTGAATTTAGTTGTGAAGATAGAGGGAGGAGATACAGATAACAAAAGTAATATCTGTTAATTCTAATGGTATCCGCAACAATTGTTGTTTGTATTAGGCAATTATAAGCCATATAGCAAAAAACATTGCCACAAAGAGAAATATTTGTGATAAGACACGCTCCTCCTGATGTTGCTGTGTTCCAGCGGAAGCTACAAGTCAGATACAAAATAGCTTGAAGGTCAAAAACTTCATCTAATATGAGAACATTGCATGTTTTATTTAGCTCGATCAACAGGAGTGAGAAAATGGATTAAGGTTTTGAAGAAAATCATTGATGAAAATTATTTTAAGATGTGGAAGGCAACAAATTGAAAAAAAGTAGGAGAACAAATAAAATAAGAATACACACTAGTCTGACATCCAAATAAGCTAAAAAATTAAAGGACTTGAGGGGGGGTGGGTGTTTAACTGATATAGTGCAATTGAAATTCATATAATGAAAACACCTACAGATTTGTATCTTATAAAATCCACTAAAAACAATTGTCAAACCAAAATCTAATACTATGATCAAACAGTGCATATAAAAGATTTTATTAAGTTCAACTATCACTGGATGACAATTTAATTTACTTACGGTTTCCAGGCCTTGCATCCCCCAGATTGAAATTTGAAGCAAAAAATGTAAAAGGAAATGCTCCAATACCAAATGAGAACTGAAGATTCCCCATGTTGAAATTGCCAAACTGCAATCAGAACAGAAAACGTTAAAAATAATTCAGAAAATGCTTTGCATAGTACTGTATTAGTAATTAGTATAGTGAGATTATGCAACTCCTTAAAACTTTATTGTATAAGTTGTTGAGCATTTTGTGTAGGTTGTTCTATTTAAAAAGTGTATTAAATATGCTTTTTTAGTTAATTTTGCATTTAACCTGAAACTCACACAGGAGTAACTTGACAACTATCTAACTTCAACTAACCAAAGAATGCTACGCAACAGCATGTGTTTTAGCGAGTTTTCAAATCCTCTAAGCTAAAACAACTGAATTGTTTAATTAATGGTAGAATAGGGGAAATAACTTCAATTTTTCACTTTAATTACCACCAAGCTACGCAATAGTGTGATTGTAAGTTTCCTATAATCAATAATAATTCAGTTTAATCTAATTATTGATACTCGTACTATTGATACTATTCCTATGCTTGATTTATATAGAAAAAGAGGCATAAAATGAACTTGCTCTAGTTACAGGAAATTTATGTGGTCAAGCTTCCAATAACATTTGCTTCAATTTCAAACAAAAAGCACGGCTAAATTTAGAGAAAATAAAGTAGTCTCGGAGAACTACTATAATATAATATATAAATTAAACTGATGAAACAAAGATTCAAATGTGGACAACTCCTATGTACTGTTTCATTGTTCTTCTTTTTCATCTGCCATGACCTTTTTAATACCAGCATACTCCGTAGATTAATACTAGAATTAGAGCTGCCAGTGCAAATACGATGGGAGAAACTAAATATTACAATGAAATATGCTAAAAACCAAATATGATGAAAAGACTGGTAGAAGATAAACAGAAATGAAAAAGAGAATTATACATTAAAAGTGCCTAGAGATGATGATGTTGTGTGAAACTTACACCACTGTTATTTTCAGGTTCACTTCTTTGAGCAGAGGGCCTTGGTGGTAGCTTCTCTCTACAACATAATAATATACAAATTATTATGATACAAAAAGCGGTAATGCATATCTTTCAGCCTTTTGCCTTTCTCTTTTAATTTATCAAATTTTACAAAATAACATTTTGACAGTAGAATCCAACTTGCTAAGTGCTTACATGTAGGTGCTGGTAAATATTTGCTTTAGTGTATTGATTTCTTTAATTGTAAATTACAGTTAAAATATATTTCAATGATTATGAAATAACTTTTTATTTGTCCAACAACTCCTCACCAAAACAGAGATGCACAATAAAATTCCTCTAAAGCACACATTTTGTAATTAAATAATTGTAGTACCTTGGGTCTTTGTTATCTGTATTTCCTCTGCCGTAGATTGGAATAACTTTCTCTTTACTAATGCCAGCTTTACAGACGGGACACATTTGGCGATCAGGACGAGTACTTAACCATTGATGAAGACAGGGCCAACTGAAACATTGTATTTATACACTATCAAATTATATACATTATCAAGTCGTATTTGTTCAATAAAATTGCCTACTAGTCTTACCAAAAATGTATATAAGAATCTCAATTCTCAATAGGTCAACAACATATACACACAATACTAAATCTTATACTTGCAAATGCATTATATTGTAAAATGTACACGATTTTATAGTACCTGAAAAATCTTGGACTTACCAAAACAAATGGCCACAAAAAGTGACAACAGTATCCTTTGCAATGTCGAGACAGATATTACAATCATATGTGCCATTTATCTCTTCGTCAGGTATTGACGATGAATTTGAAGCACCTGGAGATGAGCTTGGTGCCCCAGAAGACGAAGGAGCAGCTTCTGCCATTGTTTTTTTTAATTATTCGTTTTAAAATAGCATCTGAAAAATGATAATATTTAAATAGCATTGTGATTTTCTACATAAATGTACGTAACTTTTGCCTGCGCACTTGTTAATTTATGCTTTCTAATAGAGCACCATTTTATAATAACAAAAGTTCCAAATCTATTGTTAGTAAGTTGAAATGACTGACCAAAGTCTAAAAATAGATTGGCTAAAAATACTACGAAGACAGTCAGCCCTAAATCACTATTGTACCAACCCTTGTCTTATTATTTTATGTTTCACATCATATTAGTATATAACACTGATTTTGAAAAAATAAAATTCAAGAATATAAATAATTTCATGTTGGAGAAAAATTTACCCAGCCAAGTTCTAAAATAGTTAAATTGGCTATATAAAAATATTTTAATTAAATTAACTTCCTTTTCAAATTAACTTTTTCAATGCAACAGCTACCCTAATTTTGCCCAAATTATCATAATTATAATCCAATAACCAAGACTGGCTAACACTAAATCTAATGGTGTTAATGATATTCATATTAAAACTAAAATTCATCTTGCCACTATACAAACGTATACTATAAGTATTAGTATAAGTAATAGTATACAAATAGTAAAATGCAATACTTTACTTATTTACATACCAACAGTCAAATTGAGTAATATCAAGAGTAAGAGACATTTGACTTTGCACAGTAACAGGTGCTTCTACTAGTAATACTAGTAGTAATACTAATAGTAAATGTAATACTAATACTAATACTAATACTAATAGTAATAGTAATACTCAAATAGTAATAGTTACTTTAACTTAGTAACATTAACAATTAATGAACTATAAGATTAAGTTACACTATTATAATTATTATAGAAATAGGCATTAATATGACTAATTAATAACTCATCAGTGCGAGAATGAGTATAGTTTGGGTGTCTTCTTCAAGTTTGGCTGGCAATAAGTTTTACTTGTTTAGTAAATTTTATTTATAACAGTGATACGTAAAGCCAAAGGTAACACCGGATATTACAGAAGCAAATAAGTGGAACCGGTGAAGTTTGATAAATGCAATTGGCTAAACCTTTTTCGTCATACGCGGGAAAGAATCAGTCACGTTAATAATAAATGTGACATTCGAAGTGAAAGTCAAAGCGTGCTCCCTCGGTTCTACAAAAATCATTTTCATCATTTTGTGATCGGTAAATTAATGACATCAACTATTAGTATGCAACATGAGCTAGATAGTTACCACTGTATAATAAATAAATTGTATGATTAAAAGAAATTGATTGAACATTTATATCAAATTACTATCACTATCAGTATCATTCTGATTCTCATAACAAGTAAGTTAGTAACGTTGACCAACAACTAACAAGACCAAGTGAAGTAACACTAACAAGTAACAACGTTTACTTTATTATTTTTGTCATTAGAGTTTTGTTTTAGCCTTAGAGTTTAATCTTTAAATTTAAGTCAATTGTGAATTATCATAGTTTTGAAATATTACCATTATTATTATAACTAGGAAATTGAAAACATAATCACTATCAGAATAAGAATTTCAATCTGAACACAGAATGATTATGATTATAATCATAATGATAATTATTATTATAGGTACTAATAGTAATTGTATAATTATGATAAATATGTTATGTTGTGCGTAGGGCATGTGAGCTACTACTAGTTGGGTAGTGCAGCAAGAGAGTGAAAATATTACATGCATAAAACATGAGCTATTTACTTTTAGCTGAAAGCTTTTCATAACTTTTTCTCTAAAAGCCTGTAGTTGTATAGCTTAAGCTACAAGTGCAATGCTATAATATCAATATAACACATGATTATACTACACTAAATCTAATTACCATTATCATTATGAAGTAAAATTTAGATGATTACTAATTTAGTATCTAATATTGATATGTCTCATTTAATTTTGCAGTAAATATTTAAATCGAAGTTACTTGGGCTCGCAGTTGCTGATTTAAGGATTTACTTTTGTTTTTGTGTTAGTTTTAGTTTTACTTCTAGTAATATTTTGTTTTTTAAATCTAGTTCATGCTGTCAAAATGATTACATATTGATTTTTTGATATTCAATTTAATGATAAGTAATTACAACATGATCGCCATTATGATTATACTTTATTGTTTATCGTTATCATGTATATAACTATAAATAATAGTAAGTACATGGTAAAGTACACTGACCTTCACATTATTACAAAAATCAAGTTTTTGCCGCCGTAAGTGTTGTATATTAAATGATTAAGCTGAGACAAATTGAGTTTCAATAAATGAATAGTGATAAAAAATTACAATATCAATATTTGTGATTCGTTCATGCTCACATTGAGTTATGAAATCTGTTTATAGCTTTCCATCTCGGATGAAAAAGGCTCAGCTAGTGACAACAATCAGGGAATTAAATAAATCAGTATATCATCAAAACAAAATAGTATAGTTTCCTTTGTATATCATATAGGCATTGCATAATATTTATAAGCTGAACTTCTTACGCCATGTTCTTTATTGAAATAAGCTCTTCCTTATGACAAGCTAGATTGGCTGCATTTCCAAATAATTTGTTAATAAAAAAGCAACTTGCTCAGACTTAAGTTTTGAGTAAGTTGCTTTTATAGATTTCTTTGGCCAAGTTGGGTGACCAAAATTATTTCTTCAATGTTTTGAAAATTCACAATTTCATTTTAAAATCTAGAAAACAACTGAGATGAATAGTCTTACAAAGTTTACTCAGACGATAGGCAAAGGGCTGGAATATCAGGTAAGTTGAAGTTATTGGTGCTTTGCAAAAACGTTTATTCATATACAAGTATATTTTCTCTGTTCTGATCAAGCAAAGTATTTAAAACATAATTGTTGTTTATACAAATGTAGAAACTGTGCTTTCATAAGTGGTTGATAGTTTTGTTCCAAATGATTTATAAGATGTTAATTTTGTTTTAGTTTACAAGATACAATTGTCTAGCTCACTGCTATTGTACTGCCAGTTGGAATCAGTTGACCCTTAATTCAAAAAAGCCGTTCAAAAACAAAAAGACTAAAAAGAATACAGAGACTAGTAAACTAAGTACCGTTCTTCCTCGGGTAGACAATACAGATGATCTCTCCATGTCTAAACTTAATCAGCAACTCAACAAACTGAACTCTTTGTTGAAAGAGGTTAACTTGAAGATAGCAGAGCAGCAAGGTGAATTATACAAACATTTGGATTTTTTGTTTATTACTAGTATTGATTTGTTTAATTTTGCATTCTTAGTCAAAAATGTTTTGAAAATGTCTTTTCTAGTAACATCAGTATTTTATTGAAATCATTGCTTTGTTAATTCTCTTCCTCTCCACTCCTCAAAGTCTATTGCTGCCAAAACAAAAACAAAACAGTACAGCTTTCTCATTTTTGAAGTGTTCAATTTCTATTTTAAAAAGTGCATTTAGCTTAAAATTTAGACAGAAAAATGTTCATGGAATAACTGATTAAGCACCCTGCTTACACTCAATCCACCAAATAGAGACGTATGTTCTCTGCTTGTATATCTTTGATTACTCAAACTGCTACATTTGCGGCGAAAACAGCTCACCAATTTCACCAGTGTTTTTCATTGTAATAATGCATTTTTTGTATGCCAACCTGCCAAGTCTAGGTTGTATTATGCCACTTGGCAATTGCCATCATTTTCACTCCTATTTTGTATGTGCAAATCAAATCTGAAACCTAACACAAACTACCGCATGTATATTAATCTGTTGTTATTTATTAATTCTTTTCATCGCTATGTTATGTAATAACAGTTCTACTTCAAACATGACGTCAGCATTATTTATGTAAAGTCTGCAGGAGGGGAATAGGAGAGTCTTATTTCTTAAGCAGTTCAACTACGCATAAACTGCCTTGTGTAGAAAACTTGACGGCCTAAATAATTTTATTATTAGCTTTGTTTTAACCTGAAATGCAACTACCCTGTAAATTTGCAACTATAGAGCAGTTGAATTGGGAAGAGGAAGAAATGCAAACTCGGTATGGTGTGAGGATACCACCAGAATATCTTAACATGGTAGGGTCTGTTGATCCTAACTGTCCACCGAGTGAGCACACATGTGTGGGGTGTGGCACTCCTATACACTGCTCTGCACCCCATTTACCAGGTTTTATATCCAGTGCAAGGTTCAAGGTTAGTTTTCTTTATTATCCTGAAAACTTCTTCAGTATATCAGAAGAGGGTGTTACTGGTGTATCAGTAACGCCCTCTTCTGTTTTTAGTGAATGTTTTTGGTCAAAGCTTGTCTGTTGTTAGGCATCAATGTTCTTTTATGAGTCAGTGCAGCTCAAAAACTGGAGGAGGAGAGTTTCCTGTAATCACTCATTGTTTCATTTTGTAAGAAAATGCACATAACTGTCACTTGATTGCCAGAATGATTGTTACAGTTTTATATATGAAAATAGATTGAGTTATCGTGCAGCATCTGCGCTCAAAGCATAGACGTCCATGCTGTTACAGCACTCTCTGATATATCACTAGTATCGTACTCTAATTTGTACTTTAGGCTTTGGATAGCATACAGATACAAAACTGTAAATGTTTGCGCTGTAAAGGCTTGGAAAGCCATGACGTCTTGTTGAATGCTCAGGTAAATTAATGTTATTGCTATCTCAACCACATGTGATGTAGGCAGTTGCTTTTAGAGCATTTGAACTCGGCTAGTTTGATGAAAATATTATACTGATGAATTTTTTAAGTAACTTACAAGTATTAATCCTAACAAGTATGAATCCAAGATTTGTTTCAGTATAAATGAATAAATGTTGTTTAATTGTTAATCAAATACGAGAATTTGGAAACTAAAATTGCAGTCGAAGCTGTTTTGATGATGTTTGTTGAATCATATTTTATTTAATATTAATGAAAAATGACTTGTCAGTTCCACAATTCACATTTATCAAATTTCACAATTGTCATTATATATACATGTAAAATAATGCCTTTATAATAAACCAACTCAAGGTGAGTGCACAAGAGTACAGAAACATACTAGCGGAAGTGAAAGACCAGGCAAGTGTTATACTGCATGTGATAGATGTCACGGATTACCAAAACAGCACTATAACGGACCTGATGAGTATAGTGAGCAACAAGCACCCTATCTACATCATCGCAAACAAGATTGATCTTTTACCTAAAGATTCCGACACGTATTTGAATCATATCAAGGATTGCATCACCGGATATTCCTCTCAGGTTGTATGCTACTTCATATTGATATGTGCGAGGTTAATATTTCACTCTGAAAGTAAATAACCGTGCCTTGAGTGCGGAACGCTGATCTTAAAATAATCTAATATACATAGTACACTATTTTCTTTTGTAGTTGTTTGGTAAGAATCTGAGACAAGTGGTGTTAGTTAGTGCTCTCACAGGCTATGGTGTGGAGCAGTTGGTCACCCAACTACTCAAATATGGACCTGGGTAAGACTACAGCTACATCACATGACTTTACACATCCAGTTGTATTTACTTTATCATTGCGCTGCAGATACTATTTTTGTCATGATTTAAAAATCAATTTTATATATTATTTTTGAGTTTTGTTATTAATTCAGTAGTGAGTGTGCTACTATCAGAAATATTGTTGACTTTCTTTGAGTTAATCCTGTGATGTGTGTTTGTATAGAGTTGGCTGCCACTTCCATCTTGTTGGATGCACGAATTCAGGGAAGAGTTCTTTATTCAACTCTCTGCTCATGTCTGATCTGTGTAAGGAAATGGCTCGGGATAAAATAGGCAGAGCTACTATATCCACATGGCCAGGTACGTGCTCACAAAGCTTTGAACTTTTACCACTGGCTGTTGCTATCACTTAGTACAAGGTGCCACTTGTGTTGCTAGAGAGTGGTTTGTTTGTCGTGCAGGTACAACTTTAAACTTACTCAAGTTTCCTGTGAACAGACCACCACGGTACATGCTGGCTCTGAGGAGACAGCGGCTTATGGAAGCTGACCAGATGGATGAGTCTTTGGATATGGAAAAAACCCGCAACACTCACCACACGACACTGAGAGGTGGGAAAACTATCTGTTGATTTATGAAACACGTTCAGTTTACTTACAATTGTAAATGTTATGTGGGCAGTTGGTATCTTTTGTCTCCTTTTATGGTAAAGTATACTAAATTGTGATACATCTACTTAAAATGTTATATGATTTGTTGGGTTGTCAAAATCAATGAAGTTTTGGCTGAATGTCATTGGATAGCTTTTCTGCTTTCTATTAAAATTTTATTCTAAGAGCTGAAGACTTGAAGACTCAATCAAATAAATGATCTCCTTTGTCTGAATATTCCAGGTCTGGTTGAACCCACCCAGGATAATGAAGACTTTGACGTGGATGAACTGAAGAGGACAAACAAAGAGTATGATGCTAGTAGTGTGGAGTCTCAGTATAAAATGACCAGATGGAATTCCCTCAAAGATAACGTTGATAAAGTATGTACGGCATCGAGAACGCTATGCAGTTAGCTAATGTGATAAGGGCTTTTGTTGCAATATAATATAACATAGTATTTATATAATATATAATAAATATATAAAACATCTAATATTTATGATACTGTAATTTTCTGCAGTGGACTTCTTATGCAATGTTTACATCTATATGAATAATAAAATAATTTTATGCAAGCAGCTTAAGTATTACGATGCAATAGTTGCTTGCTTTTTAAAAATATTCTAATCTATGTATTTCTTACATAGATTAGGCAACTATTCGGCTATTTTTTTATTTGTAGAAAAGTTCCACGTTTGATTACAGCAAATATAAACAGTCAAGATGGTTATACGATACTCCGGGTTTAGTCAATGAGAATCAGGTACAGTGGGTATTTCTGCTAGTAAAATATAGTTGTCCATATGTCTCCATTTTGAAGCATGTGGGAGTTTTCCTTCCTCATATTTAGTCAAATAAATATATAGATTATAGACTGTCAACTATATAGCATCATTGATGCAGTGCCAGCTCCAGCCGGAAAAATTAAATGAAAAAGCTCATCAGCATAAGACTAGTGTTTGCATCATTTTCTACATGATTGTTGGGCTGTTATATTCACTCTTTATACACATGTGTCTATTGTAACTTTTTTTATGTTGGGCCCTGTTCAAATACTTTATACAATGTAATGTATAGTAGTAATTAGATTATATTTAGTTTGTACCCCTATACGTTGTATATGGGAAATGAATGCAAAACTTGTAGAAAATAGTTTTAGCTGTAAAGAAAATATTCCAAAATATGTCAACCAAACATAGAGCTTTTATTTTACCTTAATCTTGTTGAATACTTGTTAATTATTATTATTAAAATAAAGTGTCCAACACTAGTGGCTAAGCACAAAATTATCCTGATTGCCATGCTGCCTGCAAAATAGCGGAATATTTAACACAATTCTTATCTACACCATAACTACAAGCCTATCAGAAATTGTCTTCTTGATTGCTTTGCTTTGCTCAGTAGTAATTTGTACTGAAACCCGTAAAAACTCTTTTAAGAAAAGTTTTCTTATGAATGTTGGTGTTAAAATTACATGAAATATACAGCCTCTGTAATATGACTATATTGTTTTACATATAAGGGAAATGATGTGTTGTATTTTTGATGATGAGTTCCATGTGAAATAAACATGTTGATAATGACCACACTTTCTCCGTGTTCTCAATAGTTGGGATAACTAATGAATTATCTTTTAGATCATCAATAATATGAGCATGGCGGATCTCAAAAGGTTGCTAATGAAGAGGAAGCCATTGCCTCGTACTTATTCACTCAGACCTGGCATGACAATGTTTATCGGTGGTATTGGCAGAATTGACATCCTGGAAGTAGGCTGCTGCTGCTTTGTTATAGAATCTGTACCTTTTCATACTTAGTACTTTTTGCAGTGTTCTTATTTTAACTGTCGAAAGAGCACCTGTTATTGAGAAATCACCTTGTCATAAGTTGTCTACCAAATGAAGCAATAGACCATTTTCAGAGGTCCCGATATCCCCTTTACAATTAAGAGTTGTGTCCTCCCAAAGTGAATAAGTTGAACCTTTGTATAAAGAACAAATAACTTGAAAGCATTTTCGTGGTTTTGGTTGCTGAGCAATACTGAAGTGGCACTTCAGCATTGCTCAGCAGCTAAACCACAAAAATGAGTTCAAGTTTATTTTATTCAATAACTTTCATTTTGGAGGACACAACTCCTAATTGTAAGGGGGACTTCTGAAAAGGGTATATTCTACATTTTCTGAAGGCCATTCCCAATCTTGCTCCATTATCTCTAATATAATTATTTCAACTGTTGAGAATATGTCTTGAAGCCATTTTTGACATATCCACAAAGAGGTTTATCTACTCTTGATGTGGCTTGTTTTTCAGACCACCAAGTCAGCCCACCCAGTTTATCTCACAGTAATTGCGGCTGCCGGACTCCCCGTTGCTGTTGTTTATACAGAAAAGGCAGAGGAGTTCTATAGAAGTGCTTTGGTAGAAGACAAGTTAGTGGTATGTGATGGTTATACATTACTACTTATGCACTGTTGCTTAAATATTTTCAAATATGTTTTAGTATGTGGGTCATTTTACTTAATTTAGTACACACTTAAAATATCCAGTTTTAGCTGTTTCTTACAATTTAGCTGCTGATGAACATGGGTTTTTGCCCAAAACTAGGAAAATAATAAATACACCTAAATAATCAAGGTTGTTTTTAATTTTGCTTGATTTCCCATTTTTTGTAACTTTTCAAAAGTAGCTGAATAATTAGGAAAAAACATAGAAATCAAGCAAAATTTAAAAGAACCTTTATTATTTAGGTGTATTTATTGATATTTTCCTAGTTTTGGGCAAAAACCCGTGTTCATTATTAGCTAAATTGTAAAAAACAGCTAAAAACTGGAGATTTCAAAGGTGTACTAAATTAAGTAAAATGACCCATTTCTATGCAAGTGTTGTATGTAGGAGGAAATGCAGTCTTGACTTAATTTGATGTTAAGCAAGTCTCATTATATAATACTCGCACACTCTCATCTCTAACTTCATTCAAGCAGGTAGGTTTGAAAAATTGTAATATGTTATTAGATTGTTGCTACTTGATAGATTCCTGGGACTGGTACTAAGTTGGATGATTGTCCCAGTATGATTGGCCACGTGTTTCGTGTTAGAGGTGAAGGTTACGAGGAAAGCCAAACAGATATTCAGCTCTCTTCCATCGGTAAGTGTAAGAACCAGCAGTAAATTGTAGTCATCACCTGTACACACAGGTCATGACTCGTCTCTTAGGGCAGGGCTGTCCAACAGGCAGCCCAGGGCCAGCTGCAGCCCCCAGCTTACATTTATGTGGCCCTCAAAGGCATAACAAATACAGTTATTTTGCACACATATATGATTTAGAGTTGAAAATTAACCTTTTAATGGTCTTACATTTGTATTCGCTAAAAACATGCAGCCTGCAGAAACTATTGGGACGTTATTGTGTAACGATTCATGAGGATTTAGAATAAGGTAATTTGAAAAATACTGATGCTGTGGTCCCCAGCTCAAACTAAGGTTTACAAAAGGTTGGGCACCCCTGTCTTAGGGCAATACTGGCATGTTGCCAGCTTTGTAGGTCGGCATTAAAGTACTATACATTGGAATATTATATATTGGCCATTGTAATTAGCTGTTTTTAAGTACACGTTTAATAATATATGTCAAGCTTGAAAGTTGCGTTATTAAGTACTTAGACTTGTGTATTCCATATTCAAAGACACATTTTTAAAAACGAAAAAGTTTACTGCATTTCTTAATGTTCTCTAAAAGTGTGAAATTAACGCTTCACAACACAGCAATACCATGCATGTTTCTTCTCTTCAATTTTGAATTACTTTCTTTAGAAATTTAGCAGCGACTAGTGAAAACTTTTGTGCAGCAGTATTTATTTTTCATCATATAAACATCTGTTTCTTTGTATGAAGAGCTACGCAATAACTTGTGAGTTTTCAATTACTCATAGGTAGTCTCTCTTTGCACTAGCTTGAGAAATATATGCTTTCAAATGAGTAGTTATCCTCTCTTTTATGATGCCAGGTTGGGTGGCCGTTACGTACGAGTATCAGGAGTTTGTAACTCTGAAAGCCTACACTCCTAATGGAGTTGGGTGCCATGCTAGACCTTCCCTCTTGCCGTATGTTGTGCAGTTGAAAGGTCAACGTAAATCAGGCACCAGATCTTTTAAGAGGAGAAAACCTGGAGCTTTGTGACCACACCTTTTACCTGGTCTACTCTTTTGCATGTTATTGCTGTGTGGATTTGGTTAAACTTCTATCTCATATTAGTAATTGTATAATTTAGAAGTGTGTATTGTATACTCAGTTCCATCTTCAGTGTGTGTCAACTTTGACTAGTTCTAATTAACCAATTATGTGTAGCTCTTGAAAGTCATTAATTAGTGTACATTGTTGAAATTTATTTTCAAGTGCCAATTACTATAGTATTGCTGAAGATGTCATAAGGAAGAAGCTTGTGTAATATATGATATTTTTTATATAGAATTGAAATTTTATATGCTGTCTTACTCTGCAAGTGTTATCAAAATTAATGTGAAATAAAATATTATGTTATCAAGTTTTTTTAATTCTTATGAAATATATCAAGTCTTGCATACAATTTCAGCTTCTAGAACTCTTTTTGAAATTCACATTTGTACATCTACTTTATGTGTGTTATGGCTTCCCAACAACACAGTTCTGCAGAAATTCAACTTTTTAATATTGATGAATCGCTTTCAGATGCAGGTTTACCTTTGAAATCATCAACTGCTGGAGGGCATTTGTTTAATCATATGCATTGACAGCTCTAAGGTGACAGTTCAATAATGCTTAGCTCAATGATCATAATAAATGAGTCTCATCGGTGGCCATTAATTATGCATATTCAAGTTTCAATAATGGTGTAATTTACTTCTCCCTTGTGACTTAGTCAATTGCTGCTGCGGTGGGTGTGGACATAATATATGAGTTTATAATTATAAACATATAGCAAGTGGACTTACACTTTGTGACAGTATATATTTCCAGTGTCATCCCAATGTCGCTTGCTCCGTAATCACACATTTGATAGTCTTGCATTACAAAAAATGAGGTGTTGGTATATTAATCGTGCAAAGTGACTCCTAAGCCACTGCAAGTTAGTTTAAAACAAGTTTGACAAATTTTTCCTCTAACCGTCCCAAATGCTTGGTAGATGAAAACACATTGTCAAAATTCTCCGCTGTCTAACATTTCCAGCTAAACTTTGTGCTTTCTATGACCTCATCAAAATATATTTCTCTTTGCGGAAACTCATAATTTTTGGTATTTTATTATAATTTTCAATAACTAACATATTATATAATGGAAATAATAATTTTTACATGTAACTGACTTACCCAATCTGCTATGTGCTTGTAATTATCTGCTCATGTATATAATCATACCTGAATCTTCATATATTTAGCATCAAAACCAATGTTTCTTATCTACATAAACAAGTGCATAAATTTCGTTTTCTATTGTAGTCAGACCAATTTGACAGAAGACTTTAGAATAGCAGGTCATTATTACAGCTACTTAAAACTAACTTCTACGTGTATTTTTTTATGATATAAAGTGAAAGAATTATTAAAAACTTTTTTGTGACAAATAATCATCACAATTTAATTGACTATGTTAATATTGACATTTCATAGGGTAAAAGAAATAGTCAAATGTTACTTGTTACTAGATTTAATATTAGTTTATTTCATGTGACAAACAAACAAGTATACAGCTTTCTATGACAAAATAAATAGACACATGACAAAGTAGTAATAATCCATATATATAATAGTATGTACATTGTAATCACAGAACAAGTTGTGTTATAATTAACTATAATTTGATAAACTTTGTGGTATGTTGAAATAAATGTCCAGCTAGTATACTGTGCAGATTCATAACTTGGCGCAAATACTTGTGAAAGTTAAGTTGCGTTTATACCTTCACGATTTTCGGTCAAAATTTCAATTTGGCCGGGTTGAAATTTCTCCGAGTTGCATTGCATTGTAAAAGCCACCCGTTGAAATTTTTGTACTGTGATAACTTACTCGGCCAATTTTAGAATAGGAGTAATAACTCCTTGTAAACATCGTTATTTAGTTATTACTTTGGCGATTAGACAACGTACTTATACGGTTATAATTATATAGCCTACGCCTTCTCAATTATCGCTTTTATGCTTTCCGCTTCACTAATTCACGACGTTTACAAAGGGCATCAAATAGCTATTATGCGAGTCAAATTTCAATTTCAGAAAGTGAGCAACCGCATCAATATGATTTCAACGAGTTTCGGTTTGACTATAAAGGGGTACCCGGACAAGCATTATTAACTTGAACTCGGTACTTTTTTCAGCAGAGGTATAAACGCAACTTTAGTCTTTACAAGACATGTGCTCCACTCTCAGTTAACCATCAAAATACAATCATCATTTTCACCCTTGACTCGCTTGTTTTTGGTCCTCCTGTTTTGAAACCAGACTTTCACCTGTGCAGACAAGGTTGAAACTTTGAATTTAATATATTTTGTGGATGCTGCATTAATTTTTAACCTGACATAGTTTCAGCTCAGCTTAATTTTATAAAAATTATATTTTATGTTCGGTTTTAAGATGCCGTTTAATAAAATGTTAATGCAAATAATTATACGTTTTATATATTATGTCAGTTTACAACTTGATACAAAACATTAGTGAGAAAAAAATCTATTCACTTTAGATTCACTGCAACATATGATGGCCAATAGCAAATGCTTTTCTAGCACACAAGTAAGTTCAACTATTTATTCTCTACAATGAATAAGCAGCTTTCTAAAAATTAACCCTGGTTAGCCTTAGAAATTATGTCAAAATGTGTATAGAAGGTAGTTATATAGAAAACCTGCTGTGAAATATTAAAAATTCTGTTGTATGTCTTTTAGCATGTAGCGATATGTTGCTAATTCTCTTAGATTGTCTATCTTCATTAGAATTGTTAAGCTTTTTATATAAACTTTTGTTTGTTTAAATTTAACTTTAGTGGTGCCAATTATTAATTTGGCAAATTTTCTAAAATCCAAATAACAATGCTCAAAAGTCAAATAACTGTCAAATTTCAGATTTAAATCTATCAAATGTAAAAGCTGAGACTATGCACAAGCAGTCAGCTAGGAAGGATATTTTCGTTCTCAGTAAGAACTTACAGCAAAATGGCAAACATTAGTGTTTCTTACTGCTAGCTTTTTAACCAGAACCAATAATAAGTAAACAAAATTTTCAAATGCATTTGAAGTTATATATATAATTGTGAGTAGTTTGAACAAATTATCCTCACTATTTAGTAAAAAGCTAAGCATTATTTAATATGCAATAGACTGTGCTTTATTACCTGCGTTTCAGTTAGTCCTAGTTCAGAGGCTAGGTCACGCCTTTCCTGTCCAACAACATAGTGATTATTGTGGAAAGATGCCTCTAATTGTACTAACTGACTAGGTGAGAAAGCAGTTCTGATTCTTTTGGGTTTATGCATTGACAAGCTGTGCTGGTAATCCATCGCTTTAATGAAACAATTAAGTTATCAATCGCCTTAAGCTATGTATGTATTGCATAACCATCTAGCAGGAAAAATAGTCAGTTTTCACTCTTGGAATTACCATTTGAATTAAGGTTAAGCTCCGCCAATAATGACACACTCAATACATAATAGTTAACCTGGGCTTGATTTGAAAATGTGCTTCAGTAAGGATTTTATTAGATGATAGTTTAGAAAATTTAGTAGATAGATAACAGCTGACAGAAAAAATCTGGCTCGACATTATTTCCAATTATTTAGTTTTTAACACAAAAATTGTTTGAAAATGCAAAATGAACCTCTGAGCTTTCATCTGAATAAGTAATATATTGAAATATATAAATTTAAAACAAAATTTTATGGAACTAGAATTAAGTCATCGTAGAATTATATGGTGGAGCTTATTAAATGATTATTATTGGAATATGCATCACAAAAGGTATTTGATGATCAAGCACACCATTAAAATGTAAAATATAATAAATTTGATATAAAGAGAAAACTGTCAAAACATTTAAAAATATTTTTACCAATTATACCAATATTCAGGGCTACCTTAAAGCAACTCTAACCCAAATAGCATACACCAAAAATAACTGATAAGTTGCATTAAAGCAAGAAACTTTCAGACCTGCTACATAAATAGATAACAACTTGTTTATTTGTATGCACTGTTTTAAGTAGATTGCAAACCCACATTCAACTACCATAAGTTAAACAGTTCAGAATACAACTTCCTTAATTATTTATTGTCAAGTAGACAATAACCTATTTAGCAAATTTCCATTAATTGTACATGCTTTCTGACAGTTTTCACAGTAGCTTATATCCCAAGAAGAAATCAATAAGCAAAAGGCAGTTACGACCAGTGCCATTAGGATAATTATCCTGCATGCATGTAATCACGCCTAATTTCGTCGTCATCACCTTCACTTATTGATGACAATTTGCTGACATTTTCATTTAAATACTCAATTAAAGCGTACTATACTTTAGTCATGGTGATGATATTTAGCATTGCCTAGTCTTCTAATTGCCACCACTTGTAATTTTACTCTCAACATTTAGAACTAATTAACCAGCTACACATTCATTAGGGTCATTCAATTCCATTTATCGTTTACACAAAGTTACTAATTTCTGATAAGTGGTCTAATGCCTGTTATGTTATATATAGCTGTACGGCAGCAGTAGGCCTATAAGCTATGAACCCCACTTATTTAACGGCTACTTCCCCACAAAAACATTGCATAATATACTTGTTTCCGTGTGTAACTCATTTGTAACATATATAATTCATGTACAAGTGAACATCATATGGTATTCCTATTGCTTTCATTTAAATTATTAGTTTTAAAATTGAAAATTGATAAAAATAATAGCAATTTCAACAAAAAATTATTAAGATGGGTTGGTTATTGTTAGATCATGTGTCTTAGCAGCAAATAAACATGTGAGTAAATAAGAATTTTCAATAAGTCCAAACATGTGTGCTCCGGAATTATTCTTGCAATGAGTAACCATATTTACCTGACTGAAACAGAACATTTGGATGGAGTTGTGTTCGGTCTACTTGAGCCGCTAACCAAGACTGAGCGCTTCTTTGTTGCAGGAGACGGATCTTAGCAGCTTCAAGCGAGTGCATATTTTGATGAGTCATATATCCTGGCAGGGATGTTGACAACGCTCCGGCATGTATTGGGTGCGTCTGCACTGGAAACAAACCTCTAGCATGTAAAGTGTCCAGGAAATTTTCATTTAACGAAGACATCGCCATATTTAGCATGATTTGATGTGGATTCAAACTCTTGGGAGATAACGGAGAAATTAAATTTGGTGCTCCGTGTGAAAATGAGGAGAATTTTGCCATGTCTGGCTGAGCTGATTCTGTCTTCTGTAACTTTTGGTCTATTAACGAATCAATTGAGAACTTAAACATCTCGACTGCGTTGTGCTAGCTGGATTGTAGTCTAATGCTTTTCAGTCTTGCTCATGATTACTCCTGTTATGAATGGTCAGGCCAACGTTATTTCTATGCTGAAAAGAGATGTGCCTATAATTTGATGTAATAGCTCATTAATTAGCATTATGCACTGCAGATAATTAGCCAATTAAGATCGGCTGTCACAGCGTTTAAACACATGATTGGTCAATTTAGCAGTTGCACTGTTTGGTTTATCGATAAAATGGTCATATTCCAATTATAAAATAACAATATATACATTATTTGATAACGCCAATTTCTGTTAATGTCTATATTATATTGTATGCTGGGCGACACAGCATTGCGTTAGACTTGACTTTACAGCCATCTATGTGGCTTGACTGGGATCATATTTATATTATTCTATAGCACCAATTGTGAATCTGGTTTAAATTTTTATGCAATTGGTCTCATCACTTATTTGACAAATATTTTTATAGTTTGTTGCTAAAATGTGACTAATTAGTTGGCCTACTTATTTTAATACTTATCATATTTTTCTTTAAAATATTAGCTGTAAATATTTTGCACCAAAGTATTCCATTATTAAACAAATAGTTGATTTTTATCTCCAAATATATATGTTTTGCAGAATATTATTCGTAGCATTCTTTCGAACAATTACGAGTAAGACTTTCTAACAGGCTGATAATTGTTTGACAGGTTCCCCTGTTATTGTGAAAATTTTAGACCTTTACTTAAACACTGCCGTGTATATCTCACACTTTTTATAATAGCACAAAAAATAACTTCATTGTTGCAATATAAAAGTTTTAAACAAAAAGTTGACTTTATATTCTGGAAGCAGAGTGATTATAAGCAGCTATATTTGCCATATATTGACGTCAGTGGCAGTTGTGGGCAACAGGTTACCGTAGCTTCATATGTTCTATAATTCTTACTAAGAATTCCAATTTTAGAATGTGTTATAAGTTGCTCCCCTTACAGCTAACATCATTAAAGTGCTAAAATATACCACCATTGAGCTATAACTATAGTTTCAGTTCAGTGTATACCACAATAATAACTAATAAGTGATGAAACATCATGGGCGCAGTTGAGAAAAAGTAGTTATTGTTGTGTTGTTGTGGAAAAAATTTTGAAAAACTTGAAAAATTTCATTATAGCATTAAAATGTTTTTGGGGGCAAAGGAAAATGTTTTTCATTTAAAATATATACGATATGCCTTATTAGGGCTTTATCATTGTGAAATATAAAGTCTACTTGTATCTATTATATTGCAATATACTATACCTACTGTAGATAATGCTCATGTATGCCTGTGATGTGTTTATAAACTTTCAACTTATTTTATAAGCAAAATGAACAAAAGATTCTTACCACTTTATTAAAAACCTATTCAATGTTATGAGAACAAATATCTTATTGAGGTAGAATTCAGAAACCAAATAATTTAAATTATTAACAAAAACTAAATGAACGTGTTTAATAACAGTAAATGAGACATTTTTTATGTAACACCATGATAGGTGACAATGTAGTCTTATAGGTTTTCTCTCGTGTTTATACAAATGTAGACAATAGAGTAGCAGGCAGACTGGGTTGGTTGCTGTAGGAAATGCTTTTGTTCAAACTTATAGGATTGAATGTTGAAGAGGAAAGAGTCTATAATACTGAGCTCCTGGCAATGCTATCAGTTACTGTGTATCACCAGTATATTTCTCTGTCAGCAATTCTTGAATTTCAACTAAGCTGTTCCTCTCTACTGATTAACAACAAAGAACGGAAGAATTTTCTATAAAATGGAAATAAATACATTATTTATATATAGATATATAATGTTTGTTATAAGAATTAGGTAATTAGTTGATATAATTGTACAGTATTATCCGAAAACATGAGAATTTGAACAAATATTTTATGTATGAACATGCTGATATAACAATTTTAAAAGCTGCAGCATGTATTTAGTAAACTACAATACAACAATAATATTATTATGATGTTAAAAATAAAAAATTACCATTATATGATCAAATAGCATAAAGTGAAAAAACTTTAATATTATAGATAATACAATTATAGCATTATTCCCAAGCATAAACATTTAAATAAATATTTGAAATATGCTAATATAACAAGTTTACAAGCAGCTGTATCCAGTAAACTACAATAAAACAATACTATTACAATAATATAAACTAAATAGTAGCTGTAATGCTAATCTAAAATACAAATTTACTATATTGTATAGTAATTGCATAACATCAAATAATATTGTTGTATTTTAATATACAATATATAATTTAATATAATATAAATAATATAATGAAATACACCAGTATTATTTTGAATATATCTTTGCAGTGAAGATGAATATCGTTTTAATACATATAAAGTAGAGATAAAAATGCTTCTGATTCAATTATTTCTAACAATATTAAATTATAATGTAATTTATAACATAAAAAATACTACTACAATATCATTATAAAAAATCCCATTGTGACAAAATAAAATATAACAAATTTTACTATAATATGTTATAATATACTGAAATACAACAATATTGTTTTTTTTTATAAAATCAACAATACTATATGTATTATAGCTTAAATGTAAGACCTATTTTTAATCTATTAACTTCAAAAACAAATAATCAAAGATGAGGCTTGTAAAAGCTTTTTGACCTCTTTTGTCTTAAAATGATAAAACATTTATATATTTGCAATTCAAATAAAAAAGTTAATTGAATAATATTATAGATATTGTGGAAACTGTCAACAGGCTATGTAGAGATAGTATATTAATTTAAGCCTTTGATATCACAGCATTTATCTTCAAATGGAGCTGATGTTAGTGAGTATAGATTTTCCTCTATTCAGTTGGTATTGTTTTATTCCCTATTTGTTTAGTTTTGCTCCTTGAATATCATGCATATGATACAGTTGAACAACGCACCATGCTTCATAAACAAACATGTAAGTATTATTAAACATTATTCATACAACATTAGTTAGTTGTATACAAATACCATTTCCAATAAAGTAAACTAATAATTTTAAAACTTTACAAATCAATAACAGTTTTTATTTGACTTTAAAGGAAGTCTCTATTTATATTTAAATTAACATTATACTCATTAGTAAATAACAACTATGTCACAAACAAGTTATCTTTTTCTTCTTAGAGTTATACAACAACAATTGGTTAATAATAATGCTGAGTAAATATTAACTTTTTTACTTCACAACCAAGTATTAGCAAGTATGAATGGCGGCCTTAATTTTCTTTGATGTTAGCTGCCTATGATTAATAACTTTATTCACTATTTAAGCTTCTTTCATAGAAATTTAATATGTATTTGGTTAAAAATAATGCCTTTCCATAATTCTAAACGGCTAATAGTTTTATTGCCACTTATAAATTCAACTCTTATAACATAGTCAGTAGTTTGAGTTATATTATGCAGCAGAGGAACTGCTTCGCATAGTGTCAGATTTTATAGCATTATGAGATCTGAATTCATATCACTGTAAGATAATGTTTATGAGAAAGGGTTTAAGAATGACCCACCACTTGCAAACAATATGAGCTACAGATGAATGAGTTTTATCATGAATGTCTATAATATTCTACAACTGAATGATATGCCGTCTTCAATTATTTTATAACCTGATGGATAAAAAACAAGCTGCTTTGGAGGCATGCAATGACTTCCAAGACTGATCTAAAAAGACTTTAATTTTTGAAATAAGAGCCAATTAAAAGGACAAAATTCTGTGACCAAATAGCTGCTAGGTTTTATTGATACCTCCAATCTATTTTGCCTGAGTTTCTAAAAGCCTTGTAATTATTTATTAGGATTTTAAAAACAGGAAACACAACTACTTTTAATATATGGTGAACTTCTGCTATAAGCCTAATTCTTTTCCAAAAACAACATTTTTCCTTGCCTTGGAGGATTGCAAATGTTAGTGGAAACATATTAAGTAATAAAAGTGATTTAAATTTTGTTATTGAGACCATCCCAGGCATTTTTATGTTATATTAGTATATGCGGTTTCTAGCTACCTGAAAATATTGTAAAGCTACAAAGTAAGCTCAGCATTTGTATTGACTTTATAGTTAAAATTATTCCTGCAAGTGTATGTGCTTGATTTACGACCTATATAATTATAGTATTTTAACTTTGGAGTTTGCTTTTTATTTCAACTGCACCAGTACACTTTTAGTGTGAAATAAGATATTTTGTTGGTTGGCTGCCAGCCAATAATTTAATAGACTGCTGAGTAAAAGTGCATTAGAAAGCAATGTAATGGGCATTGGGCTAATTCTACTGTTCATAGTTTTATAATACATTATAGGCCTAATTCTCTTTCTCATATTATATTTGAAATTTTAATATCTGAGCAATATTAAAGTCATCGAAATCATCCTTAATACCTTCAAATAGTAGTTGCAAATTAAGTTGCAGTCTTGTTAAACAGGTGACACAAAGATGAAGTTTCTAAATTGCTTCTTTTTATTAGAGCATTTGTATTTCGGGCTTACGATTTATAAAATTTATGCTAGCAAATCAATATAAAGGGGCTCTAGCCTCTACCAAAGCAGAGTCCGTATTTCTTGTGGGTGTTAGGAATTCAACTTAATAACAATGAAAAACCGACTATATATTAAGGAGTTGTCTGTTGATGAATGTCGAGTAAGCAACTTTGTTTGCAAACCATTTCTGAAAGTATTTGCTGTAGCCTGAAAGCCAAGTAAGCTAAGTACTACTGATTATTAGATTGGCGGTTTAATGCACCCAGCCCTTGAAATGTTAAACTTTGGCAATAACACGTGACTAAACCGCGGGAACATTGCCTTTAATAAGTTATTTTTTACACGCAAGTTTGCTATGAGATTCGGTTGTACACAATATTATTATTAATTGTATGGACTGAACCAATTTACTGTAGTTGGATTAGATATTTGCTCTGCAGATACTCACACCCTTACTGCTAGTGCTTTTTAGTAAGTTGGATGATTTTTCTTATAAATTATATTCGATCTAAAACATACTAACACTAACAGTGACAGACTGACAGTAAGTGTAACCGAGTAATGTTACTCTTACTCTCTTAGTGTTGCTATTACCGTATTAGTATTATTATTATTATTAGTATTACTGTAAGTGTAAGTGTATTGCTATCACTATCAGTATAAGTATTACTACTAGTACTAGTATTAGTATTACTATTGGTATTATTATTATTACTAAAAGTGAAATTAAATGTAGTACTATTACTCTACTATTACTATTAGTATTAGTATTAGTATTACTAAGTCTAAATAATTTACTATTAGTATTACTATTAGCATCACTATTAGTGTTACTGTTAGTGTTACTATTGTCATGTCCAACATAACATTCACTTTGAGTTTGAGTCTTTCAGTATCAAAACTATTAGTATTACAGTGGCATTTAATGTTATCATTTATCGTAATAATAATTATAATTATAACGACAATGACAATGTGAATGTCCAACAATAACGCTATGATTATGACAAAGATTTAGTTGATGTTATTCACAAGCGATCAAATTGAGTTATACTAATAGTAATACTAATACCTATACTAAGTAGTAATTATTATTATTATGCTTATAATTATTTGTTATTTTATTTATTTAATAGTAATTAGTATAACTAACTTATTAATAATATTAAATGAAATCGTCTTCATTGAGTGATTGTAGATTCGGACCAATTCCAAGTCACTGTAGGTCTATAATCAGCTATTATTAAAAGCAAAGTGTCTGTAAGCAAAGTTTTGCTTCATTCTGTTTTAGAATAACAAATAAACATGTCATCTCCTGCAAGTAGCGTTAGCAGAAGGTCTAGCCGGCGAAGGGGAGGGACTCCCAAAAGTGTGACCTCTCCTAGTCTTGCACCGATCCCGTCATCACCCAGCACTCACGCCACACCAATGGATACTTCATTAATGTCCAGCCCTGGCCAAGCTCAACTTGGTACTATAAACCACTTCCTATTTTTCAAATTTGACAAGATATTTTCTCGTGTACATTGTGAGTCTAATATTTAACGTCACTTTCATCTATCATTACAGTTGCTGATGAAAATGTAAGTTCTCCTTTGGCCTATGGTATGGATATGACTCCAATGTCAAAGATTGGCACCCCAGCATCAGGTACCCTTCGTGCTACTCCACTAAGGAGTCGGCCAGACATTGGCAACACTCCTAATGTGAGACAAGTGAATCTAGCCCCTCCAAGTGAGACTGCGGGAGTATGTTGACACCACCATTCCTATTTAGTATATACAATCTAGTGACTATTTGCAGAGGCTAAGGTTTTTGTGCTGTAAAAGCTATAAAGTTCTAGTGATTTTAGAAAATGCTCATTGAATTTATAATTTATCAAAATAGTAGCTTTAAAAATATATGTAATGTATATGATTATGTAAAATTTACAAAAGGAAATTTTTTCAACACTTGATAAAATTATACGTTTTCGTTACCCAGTTGATCATATTTTTCAGAACTAATTTCTTATAACTTTGTACCAAAAAGTTTTCAAAAATGGAAGGATTAAACACTTTATATACTAACAAGAATTATCTCGACGCCATGACTATTATAAAATCTAGTTATATTTTTAGGAACAAACAAGTGATGGAGTGAGCACTGACTACACGGGACAGCACATGGTTATTTGGGGAACAGATGTTATTGTGGAACATTGCAAGAAAAAGTTCACTAAATTCCTTCAGAAGTTTGTCAATGAAGAGGTGGATGAGGATGAGACACTTCTGAATATGAACACTCCGTTACCCTTCTACATGGCGAGGCTTGAGGAGGTAATTCTGTCTAATAATAATAGTAATGATTAATACCATAGTTTGATGTTTGTTTTAAGTTAATGTGTTAATATTAATAATATTGTGTGTAATTACTCATTGGTAATGTGCGAAGCTAATACACCGAAGGAGAGTAAATGCTTTCATACTGGCACACATTCCCAAACAGCATGCTATATTCTGCATTGTGCTATATACTGCATTCTATGTGCTATATGCTGTGCTATTATTAAGATTTCTAACATTTGCTTTAGTCTTGGCATTGTTGGTGTTACTGAAATAATTGTGTCCCCTAATTATTAGAATGGATCGTGTAATTGCACAAAGAGAGGATAACTCTTGAAATTAATATTTAAATATTAGTAGCCAGCTTGGATCATGGTTTTGTTTATATGAATATGGAGTAGCTGCCTGTAAAATAGAGTCTTGAATAAAAAGAGGAAAGTCACTGGGCATTGTCTATTCCAAAATTTTGCAACTTGCATATTTGATGTCAAAAGAGTGCCACGACTCATCTAACCTACGCTATAAGCAAGAATAAATTCCAAAGAATCCAAAAACACCCTCTCCAGTCTTATTGTCAGAGAGTTAATATCATGTCTTCATGTAAAGCACTGAAGTCTCCATGTTGAATGCTGTCACAGATAAATATAACGGGAGAGCCCATACTCAATGTTAATGCTGAGCATCTGCAGCGGTTTGACCCGGAGTTATATCGCCAGCTCGTGTCATATCCACAAGAAGTTATCCCCACCTTTGACATGGCAACCAATGAGCTCTTTCTGAACACATATCCTAATACAGATACCAACTTTGACAAGTTGATTGAAGTTAGACCTTATAATGCTGATAAAACTCGTAATATGAGATCTTTAAACCCTGAAGGTATGTTTTTGAGTTCTTGTTATGATACTGTATTTGATATTTGTTCAGATTCGTTTGATTATAGCATAAAATGATGTAGTATACCATAATATAGCGTAAATTAGTATAGAATTATTTAGTATAGTTCTAAAACAGATAAACTAATTTTTTTATTCAGATTAAACTGAAAATTAGCGTTTTGAGATGCTTAACACCTTATGACAATAGAAAGTTGAAGATTCACTTTGTTCTAATTACATACAATGTATATAGATTTTACAATGTAGGAGTGCAAATAGCCATAAAGGAAACTATTATAATATATTCGCTATGCGACTTTGCCCTTCAATATAACCGAATCTATTTTTAATAAATATCTTTACCCTAAATATATTGAGTCAATTTCCAACTTACCAATAATACAAAACTGGTATCCTCAAACAAGGCCTTTCAAATTATTGTATTGCAGAAAATATTGATAACCAATTAGACTTCATTTTGCAGAGCTAAATCTCTTTTTGCTAACTCCGATACATTGGCTACTTTTTCCTCTTACAATACAACTTATTATTGATATATTAATTGATTGATTTTAGATATTGATCAGCTGATCACAGTTAGTGGAATGGTAATCAGAAACTCCAACATAATACCGGAGATGAGAATTGCTTTCTTCCATTGCTATGTGTGTAAGAATGAGGAGACGGTGGAGATAGACAGGGGACGTATCACTGAGCCCACTCTGTGCCAGAAGTGTAACACCAAGTTCTCTTTCAGTCTCATTCACAACAGATCTGTGTTCAGCGACAAACAGCTGCTGAAGCTGCAGGAATCACCAGGTATTTTATCATTCTGGTCACATAGGGAGAAAATGTGCTCCTCTAAATATGACTTCTTAATTCAAGAACATATGGCATGTATCATGCATTGTATATTCAAAGCCTTAACTGTTGCTCTTTTTCATTGACGAGTTTGAAATTTACTGATTTTAACCACAATACTGTTATGTAAAAAATTTTATTTCACGAAATAAGAAGAGAAAAGTTTTAAAAAGGTATTATTTGTTGTCATATAACTTGACATTCTTAGGTCACTTGTTTCTCTTGATATGGAATTTATGTTTTTGATTTATTTTCGAAATTGATAAAGTAAATTTATAGCTTTTTAGTTAATTTCAAACTTTTCAATTATGTGAAAAAGCTGGAGTACAACAAACCCTAGATTAATCAAGTAAATTTCAATTTTTTTTCCACTGAATTCAAACTTTATCAAATGATATGAAAAAGCTGGATTGAAACATAAAAATTGAAATCATTTTACAATACATAGCATAAACACTAACAATAGGTTGTTTCTTCCTTTCTTGCTTTAATTTAAAGGGCTAAATGAATTTTAAACTCATTATTATATAATTGTGATTCGTATTCAGATGACATGCCCGCTGGTCAAACACCACACAACGTGATACTGTATGCACACAACGACCTGGTAGACACAGTGCACCCTGGAGACAGGGTCACTGTGACTGGAATATACAGAGCCACCCCCATGAGGGTCAACCCCGCTCAGCGTAACGTCAAGGCAGTGTACAGGACACACATTGATGTCATACACTTCAGAAAGTTGGATGCGAAGAGGTTGAGGAGTAATGAAGATGAAACGTAAGTGATGCCAAGTTGATCGTATTCCTAGGCAGCAGCAATCAAATTAGAGTAAAGCAGCACATAAAAATCGAATGGCTTAAGAATATATTGTAGACTGGGTTGGTACCTATTGCTGGGTTTTTCGTTTCTTCCTTGACTTGATTTGTCACTAAAATGGAACAGTAGCGGCAGGCACATTCAAACAGTTGCATTTTTTGACACAAAATTTTGTTTCTTGCCAACATATGAATTACTCGGTCAACTAGAGTACACACATTTAGAAAAGTGCTGTTTACCCAGGTGTTGCTGTACCATATTTAAAAGATACAAATGTCATAAACAGTTGTTTTCGTCAAAGTGTGGGCAAACTTACACAGCCTGCTCAGAGGCTGATGTTGAGCAGATAGTGTTGAATTATATATAATTGATCAATTTAACCTTATAAAACAATATAACCTAAGAGCTTTATACTATCACTCAAAGTTGTGTAATTACCTGAATTCGTAAAGTAATAAAAATACTAAACCTTCTCAATATTTCTCGTATAATTACTTTGCCCCGTACAATCTACTCAGTATTGTACTAGAACTATATTAGTGAGAGAGTTGTAAGTGTCGACTTCTTTCTATGCAGAGTCTCAACTCTCTCTGACGAAAGAATTGCCGAACTGAAGGCTCTGTCAAAGAGGAGAGACATCTACGAGCTGTTGGCGGCGGCTCTCGCTCCTAGCATTTATGAGCACGAGGACATCAAGAAGGGAATATTGTTACAACTGTTTGGTGGAACTAGAAAGGATCTGGGTCATGCAGGTCATGGAAATTTCAGGTAAATAATGAAAGTAAAAGCAGATATTGCGATTCGTACAGTAGGGAATCTGAAGAGTAGGGCTCAAAATATATTTACGTTTATAAGTCGAAAATATCTACTAAGTGGCATGAGGAGGCTCTCCAGAGCTTTCTTTTCTGTTACTGACTTGAACCATTCTTCAGTCAAAGACCAAGTAAGTTTTCATGACTGCGCATTACGGATGCCCATACGGATTCATTTGTGCTTGTGGTTTGCATTAACTTATGGTTGTGGTTTCCTTCTATGTAACTATTTTCATTAGAGGAATGAATAATGAAAATGTCAGCGTTTCATTCACTTCTACTCTTGTAGAGCTGACCTTAATGTGCTGTTGTGTGGAGATCCGGGAACGAGCAAGTCTCAGCTGTTACAGTACGTCAACAACATCGTACCCCGAGGTCAGTACACCTCAGGCAAAGGGTCCAGTGCTGTCGGTCTCACAGCTTATGTCACTAAAGATCCCGACACTAGACAGCTGGTGCTACAAACGTGAGTTCTGTGGTGTTTGTTTGTTTATTTTTTCATCAATATATACATACATAAGTAAAAAGAATACAAGGGATCACCCAAAGGAGGTAATGATGAGGCCCAATGATGCGCCATAGCAGAGGCTAGTGAAAGCGCAGAGCCTAAAATGAATAACAATTAGTCAGTTAAGTCAGTCAGGTTATGTGAATTAAGTTGAGTCGGTTAAGTAAATCAGTAAAGTAAGTCAGTCTAGTTAGTGTGTAGTGCACTTGTAGACGATACAGAGGTGATTAGTGATGTTTTCCAGCATGTCTCCGGCTCTTAAGAATTTAAAACTGTGTGTATCTTCTTGATCCCTGCATTTCCATTACTTAAAGTTATAATGGATGCTCGTAGGGATGAATTTGTGTTTGGTGTTCGCATTGACTTATGTTTGTGGTTTTATTGAATGCAACTGTTTCCAAACATGGAATGAAAAATCCATTTGCATAATCTTAAGCTTGGAAATGTATTGGATTAGCAGCTTCTCCCTTTATTACACCATCTTGAGTACAGGTCATTCAAAGTAGCATTGAGCTCTATTATGTGATAATATTTATATGTTTGTTCACGTTGTAGAGGAGCTCTCGTACTGAGTGACAATGGTGTGTGTTGCATTGATGAGTTTGACAAGATGAATGAAAGCACTCGATCTGTACTCCATGAAGTTATGGTATCTATCTTTATAACTGCACCTTTATTATTTATATTAAAAATTCTTTCTACATTGCATTATACAAATTTGCCTAAATGAATATTTCAGTAATGTTTTATCCAGGTTTTATTGCATAGATATAATTTTGAAAAAGTTGTACTTGCCTGTGCACTTGACAAGAATATTTGACATGTAAAAGTCCGGCAGTACTGATATACAGTTATGTAACTAATACTTCCTGTTGATGTGCATACAGGAAGTGCTTAAAATTGTTATGTAACTAATACTTCCTGTTGATGTGCATACAGGAAGTGTTTAAGATTGTTATGTAGTTAATACTTCCTGTTGATATGAATACAGGAGCAGCAGACTCTCTCTATAGCCAAGGCTGGTATCATCTGTCAGCTGAACGCCAGGGCATCTGTACTCGCCGCTGCCAACCCTGTGGATTCCCAGTGGAACAAGAATAAAACCATAATTGATAACGTGCAGCTCCCCCACACCTTGCTGTCAAGGTGATGTCTCTGATAATAACTAGATATGTACAAGTCACACTGGTACTGGTGCCAGTAATGGTAGTCAACTTACTCAATACACTTGCTCTGTTAAGGCCTGGCCACACACTTGTGAGAATCACACGAAATCGTCTATTTGACACAAAAACACAAACGTACGATCAAATTTGAGGGAATTCGAACGAAATCGTCTTCGGTGGGAGCACCCAACGATGGCGGTGGACGAAAAAGCGCAACTAACGATAAGCACCATTTGATGGGTCAATAGAACTTTAGCAACAGTAATTATTTCATTTCTACCACGTTTCTCTGTTTATCAATTTTCTGCTGTTTGTATCTCGTGCAAGACTCATTCACGGACTATTTATGATGTATGTCGTCCGGCGAGTGTGTGGCTGGTCATAACGAGAGGATAACTCACGAAAATCGTCACGCGGGTTTCGTGTAATTCTCACGGGGGTGAGGCCAGGCCTCATGTGCAAGTTTTCCAGCGTGTTATGACCAACTATAGACCCTTTTCAAATGTCCCTCTAGGGGCTTTTATAATTTGAAGTTGTCTCCTCCCACCCGGTATATGGGGGAGTCTATATGATATATAGAAAGTCATAAAATCAGGAGAAATTTAAGGTTTGTGTGAGGACTATTGCTAGCATGAGTTTTTTCTTTTCTGAGATAAATATTTTGGCCTAAGCATACATAATAGCAATTCCAGAAAATTTTTAAAAATTTTCTTTCTTGACAAATCTTGAGAAAAATAAACTTCAAAGCATGTTTGTGGTTTTGGTTACTGAGCAAGTTGAAGTGGTAACTATGATACAAGTCTCATTAATTATTTGTTAAACTGGCTGTCATGTTCAATTCATAGCTGTTGACCTTTCAACTTTTTGGTCAGAATCTGCTGTTAGCACAGTCTTAGAGCTCTGCTAGTGAATGAGACAGCAGATTAGCTGTTAGCATTTTCAATTAATTATATACTTATGCACTTATGTTATGAGAATAGCTGAACTACCTACCTCAATACCCATCATTTTCAAGAAGCATTCTCACAAAACTATAGATAAACGATATATTATTAAATAGACTGGTTAAATTTGTATCATCAAACGAATATGAAATGTGGATTAATACATGTCGTTTAATTTTCTAGCAGGTTAAATGCATCTATTGCACTTGCAACAATTGTGCTCAAATAAATATATCTAGATAAACCCCGATAGCCTTTTAGCTGTTGGCATTCAGGTTTTTGTGTTACAGTTTTGTTATTTCTTAATATTATGCCTGTGGCTTGTAGTATAGGAACAGTAGTGAAGAAATTGAGATAGCCTAAGTTTTTTGAATTTCTTTATAAATTTTGGTGTTGCACATAACATAACTTCTTTTGCTACATTTCTAATCTAGAACAAAGGCTTTCCTCAATTTCTCCATTACTGCACCTACCCGTGTGTAGTAGTCATCTCTGTCAGCTGCAGTAGACTCAAGGTCCTAGTTAATGTAGGTGGTAGGTTAAAACATAGTTATATAATGAAATAGGTAAAAGGCCAACCTAAGCCAGCCATTACTGAACCTGAAAACCCAAGTTTCTCAACTCATCAAATTGCAACATAGGTAAACTGAATTATCTGAAAACCGCTTCTGAAAGAATTTCTGGTTGAAAAGTATGAAGCAAATTCTGATAAAGGAAGCAGTGAAAGTATGTTGAAAACATTGAGTTATTAACTTTTTGCTTGGGTTTTCAGTGAAACCATTTAATGTTATAGCTTCTCAACTTCTCATATTCATCAGCTAGTCTTATTGAAACTTAGCTGTAGTTTTACAGCTGGCTTGGCTAATCCTGGGTCACAAAATGTTATGCATAATCGAGGATAAGTTCACCCCAAGTATAACATATCGATCAATTAGAACTTTCAAATAAAACTATTAGACCTGTTGTAAAACATGCAATAAAGATATAGGGCAGACAAAATATTTCAAGATGATATTGAATTAAAAGATGTCTGCCTCTTGTAAATACTTTAAATGAGCTTCTATTTTAAATATTCCTACAGAGTTTTGACTTTTTTTTCATTCATTTTTGTTCATGCCTACTTATATTATAGCCAGTATTTACACTGAATTTCGCAACATGTTGTCATGTCTGTGATATGCAATAAATCAATCAACTATATAAAATATGTTAAATAAATTTTTGCCTAAACTGAGCTTTGCTTCTCTTAGTAATATTTTTCTTTTAAAAAAGTTTTGGCTATAACATGAAACTATGTAAAGCATTGACGGTCCTTTGAACATAATGTAGTACAAACTCTTCAAAGTATAATTATGTGTACATGCTATAACACAGCTAAGCAGGCATGTGAGTAATTACATGTAACTAGCAGTGAAACTGGACCACTGCAGAGTTGAAAGGTCAATTCAGCTATAAATTGCATGGCCATAACAGACAGGACAACAAATGATAATTGAGACTTAATCATAGTTGCTATTTCTGCATTGCCCAGCAACGGAAACCACAAAAATGCGTTCAAGCATATTTTAGGCAACATTTTTGCATGTTGGGAGGACACAACTCTTAATTTTAGCGAGACATTGGAGACCACTGAAAAGGGTCTATTGATGCTTGTAGTCCACAATTAGTGTTGTTAATACTTACTTCACCATGGATGCTACAAATATTATGTTACACAAAAAGTATTATTATCTGTATATATACGAGTACAGTGTTTCTTGTTAATTACCCTGCTTACGTAGATAGTTACAGTTGCATTAGCTAATATCGTATTTTAGGTTTGACTTGATATTTCTGATGTTGGATCCCCAAGATGAGATGTATGACAGACGTCTGGCCAACCACCTGGTCTCCCTGTACTACCGGACGACTGCTGATGCCCAAGTAGAAGAACTGGTAGGTGTTTATAATCTCAATACATGTTCCTATATCCCCCAGCTGCGATTGCTATAGTTTTTATTATGTTTTGTTTTATACAATGTCTTTTTGGACTAAGAACAGCTGGTTGTGACAACAAGATTTCTGTCTGGTTGGTTATCCAATCAGTTGATCATTCAAACTCTGTAGCAGCACACCAGTGTATCAGGATATTCACTCTGTTCTGCCTTGTATATATTCACCTGTAGTTACAGTGCTCCCTCCTTATCTCACAACCTCAATTCGTGGCATAGGTAGTAGAATACCAGGTTTAATTCACGGATTTGAGAAAGTCGACCATTTTGTCCTTATACACATATACATAAGCCACAACACGGGGTCCAAGCTCTTCTCGTGAACTATGAGATTTCATGAGATGGATCCCCGAGATATGGAGGGAGCATTGCACTATGATGTAACATACACACGTCATGTACACTCTTCTACACCTTGGTAGGATGCTGCGGCTCTCCGAGACTACTTGGCGTATGCCAAACGCCAGTTTCAACCAAAGCTAACTGACAAAGCTGGTCAGGCTCTAATTGAGGAGTACGTGAAGATGAGAAAGATGGGCAGCGGAAGGGGTCAAGTCAGCGCCTACCCCAGACAGCTTGAGTCACTCATAAGATTGGCTGAATCTCATGCTAAGATGAGGTTCAGTAATAAAGTGGAGGTGTCGGATGTCCAGGAAGCTAGGAGGTAGGGATAGTTACTTGTTAGTAAATTTTACTTATTCCCATCTTTAGTAAGTTTTATGTGATAGCTTAAAGTATTTAACAAGCTTCAAAACATAAAACATATGTATATTCTAAGTTGTCAACTTTTCATGCGAGATTGATCTTTTACTGACAGAGAACTAAGTCATTTAATAATTGTATTAAAATGTGTAGTTCTGATAATGCATTCAGTTTCAAAGCTGCTGATATATTTGAAGGTTGCAGATGGAGGCTCTCAAACAGGCTGCCGTGGATCCCAGCACCGGCAAAATTGACATTTCCATCCTCACTACGGGTATCAGCGGAGCAGCTCGTAAACGCAAGGCGGAGATTGCCCAAGCTCTCCTAAAAATGATGAGGGAGAAGAAACAGCCGACGTACAACTCCTCTAATCTGTTTGATGAACTCAAGGCTCAGTCTGATATTGTAAGTCACACAACATTCATTTTTACGTTTTGTTACCGGAATTGGTAATTTCACAAAATGGTAATTTTCATCAAACTTTCCTACCTGAATGAAGATTTTGTTTCGTAACATAAATAGCTGCCTCACCTCATTGCCATGTCTCCCAATAGATGATTTGTGTCTTTAGTTACTTGCCATATGGTGTGTGCTGAAATGGCGTAAAGTTGCAGCTCTACTTGATATTAACAGTCTTGCAAGTGGGGAGGAGGGGGTGGTAGTGTAGTTGAGTTTAGGAGCTGTTAACAGATTTAATGCAGACTTGTTCCCTCTGCTGGCAGCACCGGTCTCTCATAAAATTCACACCAGAGACTAACTGGTAATTGTGCTACAGATAAAATGCTTAAAACGCTGATACAATACGGTTCTGTGTATCATTTTAGTTGATCACTAAAGAGATGTTTGACGAAGGACTGAAGGATTTGGAAGAGAATGAAGTGTGTATCGTTACCAACAAGATCATTCGAATGCTGGCTGTGTGAATCATTTTGCTAACTCATTCGATGATGTATTATTATTCATTTTCTATTTCAATGACTTGTCCATCATGCACTTTAATATTTTCATAATACCCTCAATGGTTATATGATAAATGCTGGCAAGAAAATTTGATGAAATCTGCTAATGATTTTCTACTTTCCTATTTACCTCAAATGGCTTTGCTTTGTACATTAATCAGATCCTTTATAGCATAGCATAGGATTTTTGTTGATGACTTATTTGTTATTTTTTGCTAGCTTACAGGTCTCCTACAAAACTGTTTTTTTTTGTAAATTTTTTAATCTAAAGGTACAATTAATTGTACTAGCCCTAAATGTGACAGCATTTTCATACACAATAAAGTTTACTTTTCTGTACTGTAGCTTGACATAGCTAAAAATAAAAATGTGCTGTAATAATTGTGTTGAGTCTCGTCTTGGCTCAGTTGAAAATGAGTTCCTACAAATGGTAGAGCTAATGTATACCATAGTATAGCTGCTAAAGTGTCCTTGATAAAGTTAACTAATAAATAATGTATTTGATTATAGGCACTATAAATAATTTTATACAACTGTTGAAGAAATGGATATATTTTCGAATAATACAGAAAACTGGTTAAATAACTGAATCAGTGAAAATAACTTAAACTTTAAGTAACTACACTGGTAATGTCTTTTTAAATTTATTTAGAATTGCTGCGTAATGTCCTAGGACATAGCCACTGAAATATTGTGTACAACTTGCAAGTATAATTATTAGACGATATCACAGTGGGTTTGGTTATTACGGTATAGAGTTATTTCCTCTCGTTGCACGGCTTAGTGGTGGCCTTGACATTTAGGAGGGGGTGTGTCAGTTGAGTCAAAGCTCATGCTGATTGTTGTGGCAATTGAATTTTCATAATCTGTTGATAATTAATTCACAACACAGATAACACAGCGCATGAAGTTTCACTTTACTGACTATAAAAGAGTTAGTTAATAGAAGTTAGTAAACCAACACTGCTAAAAAGTTGCACGTAATAATGGGATATAAACTTTGTCGATGAAAGCTTACTGAGTTTGACAGTAAAAGTTGCTCATAATGGAAGGGTCAATTCTTCTAGAGTCTGGCGAGAGAGTTATAGTAGCTGTTCCACAAGGTGAGCTCTGTGTCTTCAACAAACCAAGACTTGAATTTATTCGACCCAAGTAAGTTTATTGTCAGTTTTTAGTCATTTTTGCACACCATACTGATACATGCATGAAACATGTGTCACAAGATTCTTGGCAGAAGATTTTCAGCACTCCAAGCTTTCACTCATGATTATAATTCAATGTATATTAATGACTATGATTGATCTATACGGTTTTTTTACAAAATAGTAAGTAGAGAACTTGAAAAATATTAAAACCATTTGTTGGTTATTACAGATGGACAGAGGATTCTGGGGCATCTCAGTGCTTGTACTGCAAAAATAAATTCACTCAAATTCGACGAAAACATCATTGTAGATCCTGTGGCAGACTCTTTTGCAGCAAGTGCTGCAATGACAAAGTATTTGAATTTTAATTTAGTTATTATTAATGGTAAAACATTGGCCTGTTGTTACTGACAATAAAAATAATATGTATCATCATATAAAATTCAACTGTAAAATTTTCACAGCATCTTTCATACTGAACTAACTTTGCATATTATAAATAGTTCTGAAATGCTATTTTGTGATGAATATCTATGCATGTTGCTGCACTATAGCAAATAACTTTTTAATGTTTCATTTTTTATTCTTTTTAAGTTGCACCAAGCATTGTAGACTGTGATACATTGCCACATACTTGCTACATTGTAATGCAATATTATCTGCTAATAAATTATTTTAAATGATAGTTATAATTACTGCACTATAACTTTGGTCTACTAACATAGTACTAACATAAAGTATGTTATAATAAAATGTCAATAATATAATTTTGTAGATGGTGTTAACACACTTGGGTATGACTGACTTAGAAAGAATTTGTGCAATTTGCAAGCCAGTACTTCCTTTAATGTCGAAGGCTCTTACAGCTGACACTGTAAGCTGTATTTTAGTACAGTATATGATAAAGAATATGGAAATCTGCAACTGTTAGTTGTTTCCTTTCACACTGTTTGTGCAAACTAAACTTTGAAACTGTATATATAGGTTTACTTTTTGAAATTGAAGGAATTTTCAAAATTTTACTCCAACTTTTTTATAAACTTGTTTAGAAACAAAGTATACATTTTAAATAACTGATAAAAACTAAATCTATCTGCAGTTTCAAATTATTTAGACTTTCAGTTATTTTACCCAAGTCATTTACTAAACATATATGCATAATTATATAACTATTGTAGTATGTACTTTTGTTTGAAAGATATTTTAAAATTTGTTGGCCGAGAATCTGATTATGCAACTATTGGCTTATCAACATAAGTAGTTGTTGTTTACAAACATATTTTAAACTTAAATTCTTGAAATTTTAGAAGTTAAAAAGTGAAGCAGCTGCAGGATTTTTAGAGCTCATTCAAGCAAGAAAATGTATGCAAGAGGTTCGGTTTATTCCCTTTATTTTTGCCAGTTCAAATAGTTATAATGGCTATAGAAAAAATCGAGTATTCTATATACTTTTATCAGCTAATAAATGAACTCAACAAAATTAAAACAGATAGTATGCGTGATTGTATACCATAGGTAGTATACTATAGGCGGTATACAGGTAGTATACATAGTTGCATGTCTTGATAAGCGATCAAACTGGTATGGAGAATCACTAAAGTAGTACATGGTCACATTGAAAAAATAAGGTCAAAAGTTAGTAAAACACTTGAAATTTTCTTGAGAGACAAATCTGAGTCACTATTCAGTCTTACCATCAATTACATGATAATTGTTACTAAAAAGTAACTTTGAATAATCAGTGTACTTTGCTGTTGAGTTGAATTATCATCATAGTTGATAGAAATGGGAGGACTGCACACACTAGTGTGGCTATGTGGTACTAACAGCAGCCAAGTACACCGGTACGCTGTACCTGCCCTACACATACTGTCAACACAAGTTAGTCTACAGAAATACTTGCTAGATGCTGGGGCTGTACAAGCTCTTTCTAAGTAAGTAACTTGGAGTCTCTAGTGTTTTTTTCTGTTAAACGTACATATGCATCTTTTATTGCCAACTTGTAAATACAGTGCTCCCTCCGTATTTCACTAAGCTACAGGTCCTGAAACCTCAATTCGTGACATAGTAGAATAACAGTTTTAACTTATGGATCTGTTAAATTTGTTCGTTTTTCCCTATACACTCATATATAAGTTACAAAACGGGGTCCAAGTCTGTCTCGTGACTTTGGAATTTTGTGAGAACGGGGAACTATAAGATACAGAGGGAGCACTGTAATAGATCTACATTTAGAACGATTATTTTAGACATTAAGAGTATGTAATTTATTTTAATTTAATAAGTCTGTGCCAATTGAAAAACAAACTGTTGAATGTCCAACATGGAAACCTTAATTTGAGTTCATAGTCATTGTGAGATGTAGGATTAATGCAATAAAACATATATATGTTTCACATTTTAGTATAATGCAGAGTTTTGAGAGCTCAGAGAAAGTGATATCAGATTGTATCAGTACTTTACTGGTATTAAGTAACAAAGAAGGGGCTCATCAGGGTAAGATAACTCTAAATTCACTAATCTCTCTTCCACACTATTATATAAAGGCTATTGTGTTTTGTTTTGATTATGCACTTTCTAGTTTCTACACCATTTTATTAATTTGCAGGTTAATATTTTTATTTGTTTCTAATGGAACGCAATTAAATGTGATTATTTTATGAGTGATAGCAATATCAAAGTTCAAGAATGAAAAAAATTTTGACTTTTAAAATAGAGCACCAAGTTTAAACCAGAACATATTATCAAGCATCCTGATATAAATTAGATGCATCTTTATCAGTTCTTATTCTATAAATGTGGCATCTGTGTGTTTATCTTTGTGATTTCCTATTGCACATTATTACCAGTTGGTGTTATTCCATGTTCCAGTTGTGTCAGGTGGAGGGTTGTCTTCTCTTCTTATGATTATACACCGGGTCGATGAACTGACCAGACTATTAGCTTTAGAAACTATAATGAGGACCTGTGGTATACCTCAGGCTCACTCTCAGATTATGTCAAACACACAGACAGTCAAATACATTATATCATTAGTAACACTATCTCAGGATGCTCAGGTATTTCTTCTAGTGTAGTAAAGCATTTATTCAGTAACAACATTATAATGTTGTTCATCTATTAAGCTGAATTATTTACTTGTAATTAGGTCAAATTGATTTTCGTATCAAGTTGAAAGACAATATGTAATTTTTATTAAAAACTAATCATGAAAGTTATTCTGCAGGTTTCAACACTGGTATTTAAAATTCTTGCAGAGATTTCAGCTACACAAACCCCAGCTTATACTACAGCTTTATCTGAGGTAAACTAATAATCTGGTTGCTCTAATTATTTGTTTGCTTTAGGAGTTGTGATCTCTTCCTAATATGCAGTATTTCATTAGTCATAGTATAATAGTCCTACATTTTACTACCAAATCAAATTAGACTTGAGAAACAGTTTATATGGGAAAAGTAACAGTTAATCCTTAGAATAATTACGAATGCTATGAGGAAATTATTAGTAATTAGCCATCTCTTCAATTGTATATATCATGAAAAACAAAAATTGCAGATGGGTTGAAATAAATTACATTTCTTGATGGATTTTAATAGTTCAAGTTTAATAATGAAAGCAGTAATTGAACTGCACTATTTCTAATATTGAAGTATATATATTTTTTCTAGTTTTTTATTGTAGCCGTTGACATTGTAATAAACAATAGCAATCATATCTCGATGTACTCAGATGTCAATAACTCTAAACGTAAAGATTTTGGTATGCTCTTTGGAAAAGCTTGCTCAGCACTTGGATAAATGCTATTAAAATGTGTCATTGTATAGTAAATACATTATTATAACTCAAACAAATGGTATTCTTTATAGAACTTTATAAAGTTTTAGAAATATTATCTAAGTTTCAAATAAAGGTGTTTTGTATTTTAATTACCAAGATGTATCTGTGATGCATAGCTTTGTTTGCAACAGCCTAGCTCTAAGTTATTGATTAGATTTGTATGCATGGCATATGTTAAACTATTTGGATAAATATGCAAATTACTGCTCTCTTTAAGCTGTTTACTCTGTCAAATGCTTTGAGAACATGTACAGAAAACATTTATTCTATATACTCTAGTACTGAAGAGTGATAGGTAAAATTTATTGTATATGAGTTTTGAGTAATTAGGAGCAGTAGTGGAGAAATTGAGATAGTCTAAGTTCATTAATATTTTTAGTAATTTTGGTTTGGGGCTCAGGTTGAAATTCTTTCGAGAATATAACTTCTTTTGCTACATTTGTAATCTAGAACACAGGCTTTGCTCAATCTCTCCATTACTGCACCTACCTCTAATTAGGAGCAGTAGTGGAGAAATTGAGATAGTCTAAGTTCATTAATATTTTTATTAATTTTGGTTTGGGGCTCAGGTTGAAATTCTTTCGCGAATATAACTTTTTTTGCTACATTTGTAATCTAGAACACAGGCTTTTCTCAATCTCTCCATTACTGCACCTCCCTCCAGGAAATGCCATAGTATAATACGACTAATCTGCTACGTCAATATTACTCTAATCAATCACGATGACACAAAGCCAATTGTTTCAGGTGGAGGCAACTTCATCGTATATAAGTAAATCTTTGAAAAAGGAGAATAGCAATGAGCTGCTAACCAACGTAACTTGTCTAGTTGCAAATCTAGCCTTTGCTCCAGATACTCAGGTACTCACAGCTTATAGTTCTATCTGTTGAATCTCATGCTATCACACAATCTAATAAAGTTACTAAAAAATCTCTTTCTGTACCATGACTCAACTATTAAAAATTCACTCATTGTCCATTAAATCAAAGTGATGTAACTAAAATTAACTCACTTAGTTATAGGAAGGAATTGCTCTATCAAAAACTTTTCAGCAAACTTGCTTATCAAAAAGATCATATGTTGTCTTTGTCCAATTTGCATACTAACACTAAGTTAGTATGTTATTCAGATTACTAATGCATTTAAAAACACATATTTCAAAGTCTGTTGGAATTTATACTTTACTAGTATCTTCTGCAGGGAAATGCATATATCAAACTCTTCTGATTCATGGAAATAACAGTTTGATTAATGATTATAGGTTAGCTGAGAGGTGTGTAAACCTTCTGCTGGTTTGACTACGTGTTGATTATATAGGCCAATATACTTTGATGAAGCAATATTTCTGTTTATTTCATTATTAATCAATTGGTTTAAAATTAAAAGATCTGCTCTAGTTGTTATGTTTTGTTTATTGAAAAGATATATAGCCATGGTTGTCACTGGTGAACTTTGGTATGGAATTTATCAGCAGCATTCAGTCAGCACTGTGTTATTACTTTCTTAAACTATACTACATGTACATGTGTAATGATGTTTGTTGTTCTTGCGCTTTATTTTTCTTGATTGGGCAAACAGCTGATGCAGGCCATTTGGCTCATACTGTGTGCAGGTCTTTGTATCGAGACTGTTTTGCATAGAATAGGTGATTCACTTAACAATTAAAGAACTTTGATTCTGCAAACTATTCCTGCCAAAATAGAGTAGCATATATAGATAAAGGTTGTTTGTTTCAAGCCATGATATCATTACTAGTAGACAAGTAGACAAAACACAGCTTGTGCTAAGAGATACCTGGCCATGGGTCACACATAGTCTTGGTTATTGGCAGGTCAAATGCACTCTAAGACATATAAGTTTGATGATTCGCTACCGGGAACAACTTTTGAATAGTTAATGTCTTATATTAATGCATATAAATGATACAAGAGGATTTTACTATGTGAACTTTTTCTGACACCAACAGTTTAATTAGTAGTTACTTCCCCATAGTTATGTAAAATCAAATATAACTACAACAATATGCCGAACAAACAGCTATCGTCACACATCATCAACCACTTAGTTTTATTATTAGCTATTCTCAGCATGTTTGGTATTATGGTTGCAGCTGTAATGATTAAGTCATGATTATAGCAGGAGAGCTGGATTGGTTCCCCAGTTAGCCTTTCCTCTTCACAATTTCGAGGCTTTAGTTTATCAATACTACTTTCTACCTTTTATCTGGATAGAAAGTGGTTTTGTAAAGCTGGAAAATGCAATATTGAATTTAGGTGTGTTAAAAAAGTTGCATCTTGTGATATAATGAGAATATTATGGGATAGGCTTAAGCATAATATTTCCCGACTTAACTCAACCAAGTTAAACTTAATTCAACCAAGTTAAACTTAATTCAACCAAGTTAAACTTAATTCAACCAAGTTAAACTTAATTCAACCAAGTTAAACTTAATTCAACCAAGTTAAACTTAACTCAACCAAGTTAAACTTAATTCAACCGAGTTAAACTTAATTCAACCGAGTTAAACTTAATTCAACAAAACTTTACCAGAGAAATATTCTATCATCTCTAGTATGCTTACCTGCAGAGTGTATTTTTAGTTATAACAAACAAACAAATTATCAACTAAAATTACTATTAATCATAAAGTTAAGTCACGTAAGAATATTTTGTTATATAAATATAAACATTGCTTTCAAATCATTGTAAACCTGCATATTAAATAACATTTTAATAATTAGTTTCTAAAGGCCTTTACCCTATATGAACTGATGTGAGAGTTATGCTTGTATAAGCTTACAGTATGAGCTACATGAAGTGAGAGGCAAACAGTTCATTTCTATTTCTCATGTTTTGTGGAGTGCAGTCAAGTGTGTTGTTATATTTTTAACCAACTTGTGGCTCTCCCTGCTTTCAAAGTAATGAAAATGAAGGAAAATTGCAACAGATTCAAGTTGAGTGCCACTTTATAATTATAGTGCATAGGAAAGCAATAGTTGAGGTGTTGTTGTTTGTTGTTTTTGCTCTTCTTTGTGTTTAAATCTCACAAAACGTTGATGTAAAATAAGAATAATATAGCAATGGAATGCATATATATGATAAATGCTTTTTGTTAGTGTACTGTCATATGAGAAGCTAGCAATTTTGTATAAGCAATAAGCTCTCCGTGGAGTTTACTATAAAAATCATTGCAGGTTTTACTAAACTACCAGCTTCTATCCAACTATCATATAGATGGTTCAAATAATAATCATTCTAAGATTAAAAACTAAGCATGGAAAATAATCAGCATTTATAATTGTAACTATAGGCTGTTCATTGGATGCCTTCTCCTTCAACATAATATCTGCATTTTACAATTCATATTAGAACTGGCCTAGAGTTTTGATTACATTGATTACTCATCACTCATGAATAATTAGGATTCTGTTGGTTTATGCAATAAATTTTTCCCTGCAAATTATTAATTTTCAACTACCCTGTGGTTAAGATATGTGCTATTTATGGTATAAATTATAATATCATGTACTAATGACAATATTTTAAACACTATTTGTAATATAATGTTGTACTTATATTAACCTACATAAGGTTTTTACATACTTAGTTAACATCACACGTTTTTGATAAACACTTTCTACACAAACTATATCTGAGCATGGTGCCATTTCTTACGTCAATCAAGCAGCATAACACGAGGCACAAAGTACAAACATGTTGACACTATTAGTACACTTTACCACTTTTTATAAAAAATAATTATTGTAATGTCATCAGATCAGCTGATAAACAGAAGTACAAAATATTCTCACCCCAAACTAAAATGTTAGTTTATTCCATCAAAAAATGTTTCATCTTTCAAACTCCCACACAACTCTAAATGTCAAAAATACAAATAATTTAAAATAAAATGTCCTTGCATCATAAAATTGCCAAAAATCTATTATATTAAAACCTATGATTTATAGACCTTGCATCCCCCCCATAAAGTTGTTACATTTTTATGTTTGTTTCAGTCTCATCTAGCTCAGGTAATAAGCCAACTGCATCCACTGGTTGGAGATCCGAAAGCCCCGTATTACCAACACGTCATAAGAGCTTTGTCTAACTTCTCCCAGCATTCTCAAAATACACATCATCTGGTAAGTATTATACTTGCAGTTACATCTAGAAATTGTGCAATTCACTTGTAGATGTTTAAAATATTGCAACATTCTTGATAAATTTATTACAAATCTCATTGAACCTTCTTTAATTGCATTAGTAGCTGATTATTTGCATGGATTTAGCATACAATCAGTTCTATTATTTAAATTTATTTAAATATTTTATCGATATTTTTCATTTCTATTGTGTGTTTAAGGGTAATGAGTATAAACCTTACAGCTACATCTGATCCCATCCACCTGTTTCTCTTGTAAAATCTTATTTATTATTCCATCTTTTAGTCAACCTTTGTTTAGTTTATGGTTGAAAACTATTTCAGTATTACAGAATTCAATTAACATTTTCCAATTTCAATACTGTCATTCCATTTATAGCTCTTGCATAGCTGTTACTCTTACCAAAAAACAACAGTGGACATTTGCTGCGCTTGTTATTTTGTTTTGCATAACATGCTTACTAAGTGTTGATAATTTATTAAATATTCATGCTAGTACTTAGACACAAAACCACCAGCTAAGCCGGCTACAAGATGTATTTTATATTATTGTGTATTAATTTATTTTTTTGGGATTGGAACAAAATTCCATTTGTGACCAGGATTTGCAGTTGTGGTGAGTTGAGGTTACACAAGATTCTGACATTTTCAGTGCAATAAGTAATTTATTGCCACCAGAATATGCTCATCTTTACAAGTAGTGGATAAATATCTAATAATTCTGTATTTGGGGGAATGGTACATCTTTTGTATATCTTTATTAGATAAATATCATACCCAAAGTGCTGGCTGGCCTCGAATTAGTGGCGGATAAGATGATCGAGAATCACTCTCTATCAATGTTGATTCATCTACTTATTCAGTCTCCAGAACAAACCAGTCAACTCATCAGCAGGTATAAAGACTAGTTAGATGGTGTACCATCTAAATAGATAATAATATGAGTAAATAATAGTATCCTTGTTTTTAAAAAGTCAAGTTTCAAATCTAACGTGGGGTAAAAAGCTACCTCTTCCATTATTTTGTTATAAAAAATCCGATATGCTTTCGTTGTTGTACATTACATAGACATTGTAACATCATTAAAATTGACTTGAATATTTGTTTTATGAAAGCTAAAGCACCAAATGACATGAGAAGCTTGTAAGCTTGTATCTGGTGCAAACATTCACTGCCAGATTTTACACTTGTTCACATTCACATTCTTCACATGAGATTGCACAACTTTTATTTGAAATTTATACAAAATTAAAATCTCTTATATTATGTATTACCTACATGTCAACTGCAGATTTAAATGCTTTTGAAGACTCTCAATACAGGGAAAGAACTTTTTTGCTTTTGCACCACATCAAAAGCCTTTTTGACTAGAGGCAATTAAATTATCACATAATTTACTTAATCTTAATAATCTATTTTCTGGTTTATGCTATATAACATTTGATTTTGGACACTCAAAGATTCAGTTTTTTCAATGTTTGATGGTGAATATGTTTTTTATTTCAACAGAAACAAAGGAGAACTGTTCCTTACCAAGTTGGCAAGAGCTTCCAATGTCTCATCTTTACTTATCAAAGCATTTAGTGACGTTACAGTCACTGTTTGTAGGCCCTGACTGAAATTTATTCAATCATTATAATAAAGCTAGGTCGTTGGTAACTTTGTGGCTAATTTGTATTATAATTTATTTTTATACAACATTTTTGTAAAATTGTTTCTAATGATTGAATAAAACATTATTGAGGAATAATACACAGAATTCTGTTGAAAAATATAATAAAAAATTGTAAACTCTAATAATATCTGGTATCGTTTGATGTCTTTTAGTGCATGAATTAAGCTTCTAGCCAATAAAACTTAGGAAACTGAGGAATGGTGACTAGTGATCATTATTATTGCCACAATAACCAACTAGATTTCCTCTAATACCACCATATATGCATAGCAGCTATATAATTATGCAGGCTTTTGATTTCGATTTTAAATGAGAATGAAAATTTCATTCAAAAACAAAAATTTCATACTGGCTATCTTTATAATAATTATTTACATGGAATAAAAGGTTGGTACAAAAGTGTAAAAAATGAGAATAAGCAATGAAAACAACCAAGGATCATTGCACTCGTACAAGGCCTTGTTGTGTTTTCTTTCTTCACTTTTGTAGCAAAATAAAAGCACAACAAAAACCATTTCTTATGAAACTCTTGACTCTTTATCTACTTCCTTAACTATTTGTAGCCAGGATTTACAAGTTGTTTAACTAGATAAAGAGTTTAGGAACTCTGGGCTAATATGGAGTGAGATCTTGTGAGATAAACTGTATCTGCTTGCTATAAAATCATAATGGTTGCTCCAGTTTTATACCTCCGTTTCTCCTCATTCGTCTTAAATTCTGCAAAACACAAACAACTCAGTTATTAATTTCATGTTGAATGAGAAATAGAACCTAGCACATAGCAAATTGGCTCTGAACGTTGTTTTCATATTTACACATTTGAAAATGGTTATTAAAAGCATATGGAAGTAGCAACGTACAATGAATTTTCTATCCAACTGCCAGCATGTTGGCGATAATAACTCTCAAAATATACTTCACATTTTAACACTTAGAGTTTCTCTATCTTCAACCAAATGTTATTTCTTTTCTAGTATTTTACTCCAACTAATTTATTCAAATCAAATTCACCTTTAATAAATGAATTTATTCTACAGATTCTGTGGTTCCTGAAAGGGCCCAACAATATTTTATTAGCTGTGGTTTCCATTTTGTGATGTACTTTTATTACAACTTGCTACAATTTTAAATCTCTAGATATTTTTACATTCAATAGCCTGTAATTGACACGATGTTAAACAAGTATTTTTCATAATTGATAGCTATTTTATTAACTCTAAATAACTTCTAAGATTGTCTGGTAGCAGACATCCTGTTTTAATTCTGTGACATGTCCTTTTTTGCACAAACCTTTCACAAATCTATTAGGTTCCCTGTGGAGCAATTACATTACTACATTACGGCAGAGCAATATTTTACAGTAATATCACATTAGTTACAGTATTTCCAAGAAGTTGGTGATAACATAATGCATATATAGGGCAAAATAATCTTATTTTTGACTTTGCTACTTTATTAATTCTCGACCACAAGTAACGCTGATGGAACTGTTAATTACTTCCTGTTTACCCAGATTACTTGCCACTGCCCCTTCACTGTTTGCTAAGCAGTGCTATCCTTATTTAGTTATATACAATACAAGTGAAGTCCTGTGGTCTCGTGTATAACCACAGTGTTGTTTTGTCACTTAGAGTGAGTTAGTAATCCAGTCATACTAGTAGTTACCACATAATCTGCTGTACCACACTGTCCCAGAGAGTCAAATTACTCTGAAGTCCAAGATGTTACAGATTTTCATTTGAGGAAAGAGCAATAAACTCTTTGGTGTTGTTAAAGTTTTTATCAAATGTTTTGGGACCTTTTATGCGTTCAAGAGAACAGATGTATGTTTTCTGCTTAAAACCAGATTTTTTATGAACTTCGTAAACCAGTTTTACAACAGAATTCTTATAAGAAAAAAATCCAGAGTCGAGTCTTGTTCGATACAGATTTTACACTCTAAACTTTCAAACTCAAAAGAAGAAATTTTCCAGGCAAAGTTAATTGACAGTAAAACACATACCTCGGACTCCTCAGCCTGCCGCTCTTGATCACTGTATAATCTGTGCTGCTGATTAAATTCTTGTATTTGTAAAGCAATTTTTTCTTGCCTTTCCCTCTCCTTTGACTCTTCCATCTACAAAATTGATTTAATTATAATTTATTTTGTTTAGTAAATTCTGTTGGTGGCACATAACACTGGTGACCTACTTTCCAGTAATAGAAGTGTTTACCATCACTACTAACCACTCTCCATGTTTTAGTATAGACTACATTTACTTGAAATCTCCAACACAAAAGTATAAGCTGATAGCAGGGTGGGAGGAGTAATAAATAATAGTCATAGATATCTAACGTTCTCAGACATTGATATTATAACGAGAATTAAAGATCTGTAATTACTACTGTTATATTTTCTAATAAAATCGTAATAGCAATTACACAGAGTTCCAGCATTTCTATTTTCTTAATTATTTATTATATATTCAAGATCAAATAATTTGCTAAATATATTTCATTTGCTATATAATATATTTCTAATATATTAAATATATTAGATATATTTCATAGTAAACATATTAAAAATATAAATAGATATACTTGTATATGGACACCATTTGCTCACCAACGACTTTTCTTCATCAAATTCCAAGCAGCCAGTGCCATCTAGTCTGTTACAGTCAATCCATCCTTTCCATATCACACAAACACCATTCAGTATAAATCTGGCTTTCAAATGAACCTGCAACATAAAGTCATACTCTAAGCCACCAAACAAAGTATGAATAAGAACTTTGCCATTTTTAATGATGCTTTGTTCAGAAAGCACTTAATTTATTCTTTGTTGGGAAACAGTTGGGAAGTTTGATAAAGGAAAAGTTCTTGAGAGACATACTAGGTGTTGTTGAAAATGATGAGTTTCCCATTTATGGCAAGACAATGAGAAGGCTTGCCACTTATCTTATCCTGTCTCATATTTTTGTGGGTATGGGTATAAATAAGTTAGTTTTTACCACATTTTAGGCTATTTCAAGAGCTTAGCTACCGGTTACTAGGTGTTACTAGGTGCATGTTTGTGAGATGGTGTACCACCAAGTCGGTTCAGTTTTTCTGGAAGTTGCTATAATTACTAGATATAAACACTTAGTGTTGACACTTGAACGACCTTGAATAGTAGACAATATTTTTAACTTTTCTATATAAACTTGTTTAGCCAGAATATTATATAAACAAGAATATTTTCTTAATACTATAAATCTTTACTAAATATAATATTTGAAGATGGCAAATAATTTCTGTTTCCTCAAGTAAGCTCATAAGCATCGAGTAAAACCGTGGATATTTGATGTCTAAACTTGTTCTATTTAATTTGATGAACATTTTGCTTTTCTAATATTAAGCACTATTAGTGGACTCTTGACTTTTATTTTCTTTACAAATAATATTTTATAATGTATAATATGTTAATTTTATAAAAATCACCATTGCTCCTACATCACATTTTGTCGCATATTAAATAACACATAACTGAAGAGTAGTTTAGAGTCCCACATGAATAGTTAAAATTTATTCCTGTTCTGGTTCTACATTGCTATTGCTAAAAAAACTCTTAAGAAGCGAGAGAGAAATTAGAAAAAAGTTTATTCTTCACCCTATTCAGATAAATACAAATAATGTATCTTGTCTCACGTTTGATTCTGTTAAATTTTTATTCAGCTTAAAATGTTGAGCAAGAAAATAGCAAACCTCCAGGTTTATAATCAGATTTATAGTCAACAATATTGTTTTAAATATTATTTTACAGAGAAAATTACTTGCAAGTCATCTCAATGTCAAATAAAATAAAAGGTTTTTGCTAAGAAAAAACTTTTTCCGACGATGCATGACTGGAGAGGATAAAGATATCTTCAATTTATTGAGCATATTTATTTAAATCATCGTAGGTTATTGAAAATGCATTTTTACTTTTCAAGATATACGGTGTCATTTTCAAATTAATTATAAATCTCAATCATCAGTCGCATTAAATTTAATTAGAATATTGAAAAGTATGTTCATTAGTTTTTATTGTTCACCAGCTTAAAACTTCTTTTAAACCATAAATTTTTGGCCTTTCCTGCACTTTTGCAGAGTAAAACTATTTCTTTACCCAATAAATCAGTTGGTTTTCATTACATACACTAAAATCTAAATAAAGTTGTTCATTGCGAAGCGAGGGATATAGTTCAACTATTCATGCAGGTGGAGGAACTTATTTGAACCTCATTATATTCAGCTTTTAATCTGAATCTGAATTTCCACTGTGACTTAATAAGGAAGGACGAGATGGGTTTGGAGTTGACCAAAGTTCTGTTAAAACTCTAGTTGTGGTTATTTGCATGTGTCACTTGGATTGCAACACATTTTATTATATGAATTGTAATAAAAAACATTTGCCTCAATCCAATCATATTTACATTTTTATTAGCATATCATTTATGCACTCTTTAACCTTAGCCAAAACCAGCATAAATTCAATTTAGCACAAACCAACAATTATATACATAATAAATACTATTAGGTTATTTTTGAATAAAATATTACATGGAGTCAACAGGTGTAGATGAGTTTTAATTACTTGGAGAAAAGGCTTCAACAGTAGATAGTAGAACGTTCAATAAACTGTCTTCAATAAGCAATACCGATCAAAGATTCCTTATTAGAATTGATTGATTATGGTGTAATACATAATTATAATGCATACTAAAACTAATTCTAATACCTTCTAATCTGCTCTATGGAAATTATTTACTCATGTGCACTTCTTAAAGAAGAGTATGGAAATGGAAAATAGGCTAAGGCATGATACTTTCACAGCTGACAAAGACTGCTTATCAGCAAATGAAACTTCCCGAACAGTCTCTGGTCAAACTAGCTTCATTTGTTGGAATTTAGCTGATAACATTGAATTTCCTTGCAATTGCGAGGAGGAAATATCTGAGTGACAAAGCAGATTTCTTATAAATTCTGTCGGTAGCTAATAATCCTAGCCTCATGGCAAATCTTGGAAACTCAGATTGGTAAAAACATTGCTTGCATGCTTGCATCTAGCCATATGTTTTATGTAATACCCAGCCAAAGGAAAGTTACATGTAATGTTAGCACTTGGTTAAGCTTTAAAGCAGATATGATTAAACCCTCTGCCCTTCTGCACTCCAAGGTGTCATATTATTACAAGGGATAAGGTAATGCCAACAGAACATATTACCAAAAGTGATTAGTAGAGCTCGGCCATACTTGTTGATTACAAACTGGACGTACTGGCATGGTGTACTATTATCTATTAATAGCTACAAGCAGACTACTGGCTCTGTAACAGTTTAACACAAAACCCACTAGTCACTCCTGTGGAAGAGGCATGGTTTGATATTGGTCTCATACTGGACAAAACACCAACCTTTCCTTGTTCTTTTTCAAAGTCTACCGTTTCTTTTGTTGGCAACCGATCATCTGAGTTCTCACTGTACGGATCTGCTGCAAAGCTTAGAGCCAAATTCGTTCCATTATTTACAAATGACTACAAGATACATAAATTGCATTTAATAACAATTTACACATAAACGCATGTCATAACTAAAATCAGCTGCTTACTGAAAAGACAGTGTATGCTAAATAATGAACACTGCTATTAAAATATACACCATTGGTGCCAGCAAGCCCTGCCAAACTCACGCATTAAACAAGGTTGCATAATCATTTAATAGGTTTTGGCATGGGAAGTAAGCATCTAGTGACCAATGGTCAATTGTTAGTGGTGACAGGATGAACAGCAACTCTTATCTGACAGTAGGGTGAGTGACACTACTAATTGGCTATAATGTGGACATGTATGCTCATCATTTGCTTTATGTGCAGTAATATATTATCCTAATTATTTTAACCCAGTTAGACAGTTCTTGAGCTTCGAATTATATGGACATTCAAAAGCTTCCAGCGTCATGGCTTAGAAGCCTTAGGTTCAGTCATAAAATATTCTAGAATGCAAATATTAGGTATAGTTTGTAAATAACTGAATATCTGTCTCTCTTTAAATAATTGCTATGTCAACTCAAGCCCAAGTGTCACTGCCATTATCTTCATTCATTTTCTTAGGTATTGTTGAATTTTAGAAATACTGAAGGTAGTTGTGAATGCAAGTAAACATTATCATAACCAGATAAACTGATATAACACAACTATAGGCAACAATCATATTCATACAATCCATAGTTTATAATAATATTTTAGACTAATTTACAGTAAAAGTAGATACATAATAGAAAATGCAGGTTACTGAATCAATGACTGTGAATTCAGACTGATTAGTTTAACAAATGTTATTTACACATTCTTTTATGTTTACTAGCAATGACTGAGATATAATTGTTAGTATTGCTAATCCTTATCAGTGGTGAAAATGGGTTGATTGTCACTTTATTCTTGTAAATATCTTCTAAATATCACACAAATGCAACAACTCTCAAGACAGAATTGTACCGATTGGCGAAGAATAACTTCATTAAGTTTTCAACTTTTACAAGAAACTTTTAGGTAGGCTATGCCTATGAAGTTAATACTTAATGATTCTACAAATAACTTATTACAGCGATTTGAAAATTATGCAAAACTCACCACATCTGCATGTCCTTCCCGGCATTCTTGTTGGAATTTAGCCTGCCTCTCTTGAGTGGGGCGATCTCTGTAACCAGTGTACCTTATCTAAAACCAAATTTAGCATTACTTGCTAGATATATTCATTTAATCTTAAAAGTATTTCTTTGCTAAACTCAACATATAGATGAAGTTTAAAAATATAATGTAAACAGGTGATGGTAGAAATACAGTTTGGACTTGTCTTCAATCAATCTAATGTAAAAAGTTGCGAGTTCTGGTAGAAATAATAATCATTTAGCTCAGATGGAGAGCTATGAAATTATCAGGTCATCTAAAAGTGAATACAGTTGTAAAAGTCATCTTTTTAAACTACTAGTTGAGAATCAGAGTATAACAAACTGCTAATAAAAATATGTATAGTTTTTGTGGGTTTTAATTTTTTTCAAATTGTTTAGAAATCTTGAGGTTTACATTTTTTTTCAAAATAAATCCTTGGATGTGTAAAATTATTCCATCTGTAAATTTAGTGACTACAGCATTATGAACCTTTACCCAAAAAATTAGGTCTTACAAATAGGAATTACATATTCAACTTTTTTATAAAGAAAAAAAATTTAGCTTGATATTATTATTTCTATGTGAAAACTTAATAGTGGAAATTGACATTGACATTGATCGGAAATGTTTTATAAATTTCCCAGTAACTATTGATATTGACATGAACTCTGCTTTTTTGCCTAAAATCTTATCAAACCTAAATGTAAGGTAAGTTTTGGAGGTTGAAAAAACCAGTTGACACAATGAGTGTGACACCTTCAGTTGATGATACTATAACAGATTATTTATTATATGTGACAATAAATGGATAATAAAATCTAAATTCTATTTCTCTATATTTATTAACAACTAAAAATGTAATATAACTTCAATCAAGTATTTTAGGTAAGTTATTACTTATAGTTACCAGGTATTAGCCTGTAAAGTACTAACTATTTTATCATGGCACCATTTTTATCGACTTGAAATTTTACATGAAAACATATTAAAATGGACATATTTGTCTGCTCAAGAAATGTTGTATCTATAATATGAATAACGCTTATGGTTAAAAAACATGCTTTTACTTCAAATTTACAATAAGCACTAGCCAATGTATTAAATTTAATGAATATGACACGCCTCAGATTATCTGTGAAACCAGATAAATAGCAATCTGCATCACATCAGTCTCAGATATCTTACACACTTTAAAATTTGCTTCCTTCACTTGAATTATTTTGGGTGCTATAAAACTATTGAATTATTGAATCCTCAATATTGTCTATCCCACTCTATTTTTATCAAATGCATCTACAATCTAGAGATTTTTTCTGCTGGTAGTTGAACTAAAATTTGGTGTTATGTTAATACTAATAGTAATAGTAGTATTATAATTCTAACATAAATATCAACATACAAATTTATTATAAATATAGGACTGCATTTGGGCTTATATGAGTTATAATATAACATTGAGTTGTGTGCCTATATTAATATTATTGTATTGCATATATAAATACAATATTACGTTATAATATATTTATCTTGGTGGTAAAACAATTTTTGAAGTGATTCTGATTCTCAAGATTTGAATAATGAATTAAAATACTGTAATTGAATATATCAATATGGTTTTATTCAAGAAACTAAGTCTAATGCACCAGCATTGAGAAAATACTTGGATTTTGTTAGCACAATATGAACACTATTGGGTATAAGTATAAGCATAAGAGTAACTATTACAGCTAGTTTTACTCTGTAGCCTCAACTTGTAGTTGTAGTACTAGTATTAAATTTAATCAAATCGTACTTAAAGTTAAATTTGATGAGTTAATCTTACAGTTACTTGATTTTAGATTTAGACAGCTGTAGGACACACTACACCAAAAATAGTTCTTCCAACTTACTTCTGACTCTCTTGTTAGTTTTCGAAAAAATTCTCCATTTTCAAACTGTGACCGTTGATCAGGGCAGACCCTGGGTTGAGCTCTCAATCTTGCTTGAGGATGACCAGCATACATGTTTTTGCACTTGACAAACGCTCATTAACAATATTTTCACATGCTTTCCATAGACCGCACTGGTTACAAGTGACCTCAGGTGAACCAAAGTATGAACTGTGAACTGATTTTTTATTGGCCATTCCAATCACCGCTCTTCTATTGCTAGATATAACCAGAATACTGTTTATCTTCAGAGACGTGCATGAGCAGATAAATGAAATAAAAGCTGTTTACCATAACATTAGCAACCAGCATTCATATTTCTTCGGAGGCCCTGGCTGTATTACATAACTTGAAACCACAAATTAAAAGACATAATATCATTGAAAAATTATAATCTATTATATTGAGTACCACATTGATAGAGATGCTGTATTGTGTGTTCCATTGAACTATAATTTTAGTTAACTATAGGAAGTTTTAGAATTTAGATCATTGGTGTGCCCATAATAGCATAGATATATTATAATATGGTTATGGTTCTATATTGCACAGTGATAAACCAATTTATAAACAGCAAAGCAGCTTGTTATCACCCACTTGCATGTTAGAAGCAAAAAGTGACACTCCTAGAAATTTAAACTTTTATTTTCTCCCTTCTTTTTCACAGAAATTTCCCCATCATCATTTAGTATGAAAAAGTAGAAATCTCCTTTCATTTCTGTCACATTATAGCTGCTGTTTCATTTTTCCTTGTTGTTTCATATATGGTAAAAGGAAAAAAGGATGACACAACTGCTGTAAACTATCACACATTCTTGAAAATTGATGTCAATATACTGCATGGTGGAACTAATTCAACTGCATACGGGATAAAATTCTAAATTGAAGTAGCCTATATTTGGAAAAAAAACTTAAACTTGTGTAGACTAATGTTGATTTAACCATGTATAAACAGATGTATCTAAATTTTGCTTTCTTTCAAGAATATGCACACAATAAAAAACTTTAACTGATATATTAGCTTTGATATTGCTCTACAATATTGTATTATAATGTATATTGTATTATAACATCTCTTATTACAATATATCATATTAGCAAATTGTGAATTTTACTGTTCCCTGTATAATGGATGCCATCAACTGTCTCAGTGACTCAATGATGAGGTAGGGGTCGAGTTTAAAGTTCAAAACTGAAATAGAAAATACCGAAAAATTCCTTTCACATTCAACTTTCACAAAGTGTGCCCTTCCAATGCAGTCTAGCTTACTTCATATTACTAACAGAGCAATAAAATAAATTTGCACGATTATATGTTAATTTGGGTCTCGATTTTTAAAAGCAATTTCAATAATGTAATATAGTTATGTAGGTGATTTTATACAATAGGAATAAAATATGTATCGTAGCATATTATCTATAATGTATATTGAACTGATATGCTTAATTATTATATTATATTTGACATGCAACTCCAATGAAATACAGAATCCACTAGACAACATTATTGAACAATAATCTTGAAGTTGTTTTTCCTAATATTCTATTCTCTTCCAGCAGAATACCTACATGTGCTTTGCTATGACATATCTCTTTAAAAATAGCTTCCTAAGTTTGAAAATATGCCCATATGGAAACTTTGTTTGTTATCGATTTAGATGTGGACAAAACCAATAAAAGAAACATTTTTTTAAGATAAAAATTGGTCTCAAAACTAAGCAGGGTTTCTTTTTATGCACATTTCAAGCTAGATGCATATTAATGTTGCAACTTTTTTCAATTCCAAAAATGAACATTTGCTTTGTATATTTACTTATTTTCAGTTAGCTACCAGCATCATGTCATGCAAATTAAAGCCATATAAATATTTGATAACTTGTGAGTTGTGGGGCTATAATAGGTGAGAGTTGCTGGTCGCATTTCCTTGCTATTGTTTTTGTAATGCTAGAGTCAGATCGTTCAAAGGGTTATCACACTGAAATCATTGCCAACAGATAGAGAATGATTGGCTTGCTAGTTTCGCAGTTGGTATATTATTATAAACAATCAGTTCTCTCTTTACTCGCTAAGCTTTTAGTGATGGGGCCACTCATAGTCCCCCCCTGTAGTTTTTGGCTGTTGCGCTGCAAACAGTAGAACGCATGCGTAGGTAGCAAAATTTGAAAATTAACGTAACATCAACATGGATCAGTGATTGGATGTACCTTGCAAACAATTCTTTTAACCACGACACTTTCACCTTGCAGTGGATTTAGCTGAAATGTTCGCTTATAGTAAATTTGGGTCTTAGCATTTTGAATTTCTAACTTTGCGTTTCTCTTGTTATATATTTATAATTTTAGTCTTCTGGAATTTTACAAAAAAACTAATTTAATTTAAATTTTAAATTTACAAGTTAACTAATAACTTGAGTTTAATGTTGAGTTTAACTTTAAAGTTTAAGTTCAATAAACTTAAACTGTTGAAGTTAAACTTAAACTTAAAGATATTCTTTTAAAGTACCTACGTACCGGCACTGATGCAAACTTGATAATCATACTGATAGTGATACCGATACTGATAGTCATACTATGACTATGAGTATGACTCATACTCATAGTCATAGTATGATTCAGTATGACTCATAGTGATATCCATACTGATACTATTAGTATTACTATTAGTATTACTGTATTAGATTTAGTATTACTATTACTACATTATAAGACAGTATTATAAGTATAAGTATAACATTAAATATTAGTATTGGTATTACTAATACTCTTAGTACTAGTACTAGTAGTAATAGTAGAACAAATATAATGAAATAAGTAATGTTAATACAGTATTGCTAATACTAATAGTAATATACTAATATTACTAGGAGTAGTAATACTATTACTATTAGTATTACTGTTAGTATAAGTATTACATTTAGTTTTGCTATAACTATAAGTATAAAATATACAGTAAAATCTAGGTAAAATATGTGTGTCATATTTACAACCGGCTCTGCCTCTTTTATAAAACTTATGTAGCTTAGTGTTTTTAAACAAATGACCTTTATACTAGTTGCTGACCCTCTGACGCGTTACTCCAGAACAGCTATAAACTCCATGACCTATGTGGTTAATATGCGGGCGCCATTGGTATTGTATAATAGTGATTTTGTAAATCACAAAGTCCAATAAAATATAATATGCCATTATAACTTATAAAGTGATACATACAACCGATGCAGGCAACTTATTGATGATAATCTTCTCAAATTGAAAATATAATTTAGAAACTAATGCACTCTGACTTTCTTTTTAAACAGAACATACATCAACTATAGTCACAAATCAGTATTAGCTATTTTCTCTTGGTGTTTTGGAAACTACTTAATTCACAAAGTGCATTCTGTGACAATATGAACACTTCTCTCCATGCTAAGCTGGAATTTAACAAACGCAGGAAACTATTCATTCAAGATGTTCCTCCTGTGACTCATCAGGTTGGTATGCACTGCCACAGCAAATATTCCTTGTCAATTCTTATTGAATGTTTTTGATGACTTTTATCACTTTACTCATTCTATACCCTCGCATGTGTTGACGATTTCCTACTGTATATTTAAGGACGTGAGGAGGTTCCTTGGTGACATAGTTCCTGCCGATATTGTCATTAGCAAGAGGCTCCACCACGGTAATAAAATTTCTTCATTCTGTAGCTAATTCTTCTTTCTAAATTTTTCTGTTGAAGATATTGTTTTGCCTAAGTAACATGTGATGACTCATTGTTGTTAAATCTTCAGTTATTATAACTCTGAAGAACAGCCAAGAGGTGGACTATGCGCTACAAATGCTGCAAAATAGATCGCTTGCTGGTCGCAAAGTGCAGGTTGGTGTATCATATAATACTTTTAATTTATATTGTACGCAAGCTGGCTAGTGTTGTATACAGCTACTTCTAATAGTTTATAATGACAGGTGGAGCTGTATCCACGCCGAATGATGCTATACATATGGGGTATTCCACTGCACTACACTGATGAGATGTACCGTCAGTTTCTCTCTGATTATGGTGAAGTGGAGACTTCGTTCCTTTCACTTACCAGTAAAGGTCTGCTTTACTGCTCAGTTAAACCAGCTGTCTATGATCTATTTGTTTTACTGCTCATTTCATATCAACTACAGTCAGTTATATTGTCTAATAATCATATAAGGGATATAATTATAGCTCTCTCAGCTGATACACAGGTGTTGTTGAATCTGATGTTGCAGGTGATTTCAAGGGCTATGGGTTCGTAGAGTTTGCACACAACAGAGCTACTCTAGGGAAGGTACAAAACAGCATCAATGGCAGCATCTTAGAGGGTCACACACTGCACTGTGGACTAGTTTCAGAACATCTTCTGTCATATGAACACACTTTATCCAAAACACTTTATTGTATATCAGAGTCGAAATCTCTGCAACTAAGTTCCACTCTGTTACAGCTAGCTCAAGTATTTCCATTGGTAAGTTGCTGTAATCAACAGTACTTGAAGTAATACAGTGACTGTGGTGTTAACATAATGGATCCGTTGGCAAACTTACTTGTTAGAAGTTTGTCCGGAATAAAATTGCAAACTTGTCCAATTTACAGCAACATTATCATGTGGTGACATATTTTGTTGCTGAGGGGGATTTGCCTGTTTTAGTCTGAGGATAGACACCTGTATGTGTTTGAGTGTCCAGATGTTAGAACTGCTGAGATGCTGTGGTACGAGTCCCACCAACTCTCACACTCGCCTGCGACTACAGGCGGACTGCTGTTTGCGCTGCCTATGACTTCAGCTCAGCAAATAGCCCAAATCATCAGCACCACTCCGGTATTTCAGTATAGTTGCTGGAAATGTATTAAAACGCTCTTGTGTTGTAATTTAATTCATACATTTGCTATCATTTCAAGGAATTTTGTGATTAGCCAACATTTTTTCAATTTTTTTAGTCAAAGACAAGCTTTTAAAAATAATTATCCCCAGTAACTGTTGGCAGTATAAACTTGTTTTTACAATAAGCAAATGACTCATAATTAATGAAATTTTTCTAGTGTTTATTTTAGTGGTTTAAAAAGATAATTTATATTATTTCTCAGTTTATTCAGGCCATTTCTTACTTGCAAGTATATTACTGGCTTGCTTTCACTTTAAAAAAGTTTGGCCACCAAGTGAAAAATCCTGCCTCAATGTCTAGTAGTAAGTTGTAGCAGGAATTAGCTCAATGGCTTTGTAGTTTTTCTTACAAGTCTGACTGGAATGCTATCTGTTATATTTGTTATGTGCTTTTTTCATAGTATTGGTTTATATTTTTTTTCACAATAGTTTTGCTAATTAAATAATATGTATTAATACAATAATGATCTTTAACATGTGTAACAGCCATGACTCTCACTAGAATACTAGGTTATATCTGTTGACTGCTGGTCATGACTTGTCTCTGGGTCATGTTGAGTGTTGAATATGTTTTAGCGAAGGTATCCAACACTGAGAAGTCCTGGTGAAGTAAAGCATTTACTGCGGAATTTGTTTGGGCATGACGAGCAGAGTAAGTAATATATTTGAGATGGTTGTATATGGTTTTATTATCTGTGTATGCTGTATGTTATAATTAATGGTAGCTGTGACGATGAGTTTATTATACTTTATTTTCTGATCCATTTTCAAAGGGTTTATTTTTTGCCATAATCGTTTCAGTCAAGTCACTTTTTGCTTGCCTCATCTCAACCCATTACATGAAACGATATTAATATAGTATTTATGTGAAAATATCTTAAACGGTCAAAAAATTTATAAATCAAATTGTCACTGTTACATGACTATTTTGAGAAATTAATAATTTGTAGTATTGGTTACGTTATTCGAAACTGTTGCAGCCATTCAGTTCATGGAATCTCACTTATACTCAAACGCTAAGGTCAACCCTTCATACTGGACACTAGAGCTGACACCAAAGCTTCTCACTAAATTATTTCAGTCTTTAACAAACAGAAGCAGGTCCTCCACTGTGAGTAATGTTGTACTTTTCTGCTACTCTTACAATGTTGGCTTCTAATAACATTACACAATGGTGAAGATGCTAATTTTAAATTTTTTCTATCCTATAAATTATTTTGTAAAATAGTTATTGTTTTATTTCAATTTTATTCACTTTTAAATTTTGCTTCAAGTATATGAAGCTTATAATGTTGATAGCGTAATATTTTTTGAAGAAACATTTAAACACCAACACTTCAATAAAAGATTCATGTTTTAATCTTGGAGTTGTGTCCACCTGTAAGTGTGGATATTTAACTTGTAGATGCATTCAGTTTTACCGTATCAGCAGCAAACACCGCATTGTGATGATCTCATTTCTAAAGAATGCGAGAGGCGCAGAGAAAGTCAGTGTAGAACAGCCAACAGTGAATCCATGTCCAGCACACACTCTGTGGGTCAGATGTCAGATCATGTGAAGTTCCTCTCTGCCAGTGAGACTCACAGAACTGACTCTGGTGACAGATACATTGCTAGCAGGAGTTGTCTATCCTTCCAGGAAAAGTACTTGTTATTTGTTATTAATATGTGTTATGGTGCATTTACACCTTTGCCGAAAAAAAAGTACCGAGTTTCAGTTAATTTCACTCGTTCGAGTACCGCTGTGTAGTTTTTGTTGAAATTATATTGATGCGGAAACTCACTTTCTAATAGTAAAATATGACTCTCTTAGTTGCTATTTGATGCCCTTTGAAAACATAATGAATTAGTTAAGTTGGCGGCATAAAAGTGATAATTGAGAAAAGCAGCTGATATAATTGTAAACGTGAAGCTTTTACTTGAATCGTTGAAGTTTTATTTAACGCTTTTTAAGTATGTTATTTAGTCGCCAAAGTCATAATCAAATACCGATACTTACAAGGAGTTATCATCCCTTCTAATTGTTATTCTGAAATCAGCCGGTTCAGATATCACAATTCAAAAATTTTGACGAGTGGCTTTTACAATGCAATGCAACTGGGGGGAATTCCAACTCAGTCAAATTGACTTTCAGACTGAAAACCGTGAAGGTATAAACGCACCTTTGGACATCGCATGCTTTTGTATTCTAGACATCACAGCAGAGCTGACTATTATGCTGATAGGTTGGTGCCTGTTCTACTTTGAATGCTTTGACTAACACCAATGTCTCTCCTCTAGGTACCCAGGTCCGTTGACCAGGCAGCGGAAACGCTCATTGGAAGATGTGGCGACAACTCCTCTCACATTCAGAAAGACACCCGGTGCCAAGATAGCTAAAAAGGAACGCCCTGTTCTCTTTGAAGCAGACCTGAATGTAGCGCTGCCTCAGCTTTTCAGAAGGCAGTGTAAAAGAGTGAGTTTTTATTGGTGTTACTTGGAACATGCAGCTATGAGACGTTCTGCTATAGAATAATGTGCAGTATTTTATTTTAATTATCAATTACTTGTAAAAAGATCTCAAACTTATTTTTAAAATTGTTTTTTAAACTAGTTTGATACAACAAGTTTGTTTATATTTAATTGTGTTATGTGTTGGTATTTCACATGTGCCTCTAATTAAGTATATTCAATTCCTGAAAAAGGAGTATAAACTAATAATTTTGTAAGAAAGGCTCTAGATTTTCTATTGAGAGTTTTATTGATGCTTGGTTCAGATAACGACGACTCCCAAAGTTCTGAAGCGGCTCTTACCGGAGCCAGAGAATAGTCCCGGCAGCCCTCGTCTCATTGGTCAACACTCTCAAGGGATAGGCGGTCACTATGCTGACAGCTATCAGCCCTCGTGTAAACCCAACAGCATCGTGTGAACTGCAAGCATCTCATTATTAGTATGCTCATTTATTTTACTAATGCAATTATTTATTTCTGTGTTTGATATGCTGTAACTTATATATTGTAATATTGCTATGTCCTTATTCTTGTATCCCACTAACTCTTTATATTATACATAATATGATTGTATTTGTGTTTTTGTACCTAGTTTATTAATTGCTCTGTGTTTTAATGCTGTGAAGACAATACTTTTTATTGCTAACTGTAATAACCAATACACAATGTTTAATATCCTGTTACTCATTCATAGTCCGTTCACAGACTTTTGATGTTTTTAATTTGTTATGATAACTTATGAAGTTACCTAATTTTCTTGTTAATAATGTTTTTATCATGTTTGCTAGTCATAGTCCTTGTGACTTTAATTGTTGTAGCACAATTTTTCACCGTTTTAACCAATCTTTATATATAGGAGTATATGAAACGTATTTTCTTTTCCTTCGTGAAGGAACTTTAGTGTTATAAAGCAAATTTGACTTTTTTAATATGTAGTAAAGTCAATGTTATTCATTATTATATTTTTTGTGAAATTGTCTATTTGTGTATTCATGATTGCATCACTCATATAATGCTGTAATCTATACAGCACCACTTTTTCGTCCAAGTTATGTAAAGTTTGCAGTTTTTTCCTTCATTAAGTGATAAAATGCTGGCTTTGTCATTGAATGTTGAATTATTTGCATAAAATACATGCATGTGTGGTATGTGTAACCACTTAAACTTGTTGCAAGCTTTACCAACTTAGCCTAGCTGCTACAACAATGTTCCATGCCATCTCAGTGTTTTTCTCTTTTGCATGAATTTTCATTTCCCATATTTGGCTATCTGGTATGGTAACAGAAAGTTGGAATCACATTTGGATTTGATGTGTATTGCTGCAAGAATGAGAGTTTTACAAGTTCTATTGAACCACACTGCACTTAAGCTTTCAACATTGTTTAAGACGTAATAAAATGGTATAAAATTGCAACTGTCAAGTAATGAGCCATTACAGTAGTAATTTTGAAAATTATATAACCATTATTGAATTGTGAGCCCATTGGCAGTACACTGCAGCTGTGTGGTAAACTTGTTGCAGGCAATGAGCCAGCTTGTCTCAACACCAATATTCACTTACAGTTTACACTCACTCCATTATCATTAGCATCTGTTTACTCATATCCTGATGCATTATGTATAAGATAAATATCTTGCACTGAGGTATCTGCTACATCTTTAGGCAGCCATTATAGCTTCTTCTGCTGCCACTGTTTTTGCTATTCACTTTTATTGCCGCTGAGCATTGAACATCAAGGCACATTCATAGCTCTACCCATAAATGGTGAGTGTGTTTTGTGTACACGCATATACATACTTTTTCAAAGTTTTATGTAAAATAATAATTTTAATAAATTATCAGGAACTTTATTCAGCTAAAAAATTTAACTAAGTATTAGTTTCATAGGAAATTATTCAAACTTTTCTGAATGGCTGTAACTATTTTATTCATTTATGATAAGTTTTGACTGAAGACTAAAATAATGTAAGCCATTATAATTCACAACTGTCAAATAATCTATTTTTGCCTTATTTTGAGTTTTAACATGACTATAGCAGTTTGTAAATTTCCATAGTGACTTATAGTCTAATTAGAAAAATTTGGAATATTTATATGCATGCAGGTCTATGCAATAAACATATGTAGTTACTAAAGAGGATATATCTCTAGGCTTAATTTTCATGCGTCATCGTTCATGATTCACTGCTTTTATTACTACAACTTCTCCATAATGACAATTAGTTACCACCTTATCACATTACCATGGAGACCAAAGCAAATAACATAGTTGAGAGCCTTCACTGTAAATGCCATAGCAATGGCTGACATTGCTAACACATGCATATAATTAACACTATTTAGCCCACAACTTGCTTGTTCCAACATCAGTTGCAAGCAGAGCAGTTTACCAGAATACCATATAGTCAGTGATATACGAAGATCGTTATGTCTTACAGCTATTCTTATAAAACTCGTTCTCGTGGCGGATCAAGAATGCCTCACACTGAGCTGCTTGATGAGGCTGAATTTCAAAATGCTAAGATGCAGGCTATGATGGGGGCACCTGTTCCAAGTCACGATGCAGGCAGCCATTCTTACAGCTACAAGTCGACCAGTTCGAGCTCTACACCCCGCACCAGTACAAGTGTTGGTCCAGGCTCTGCATTTCCAATAGATCCAGAAATGGAAAAAATGAAAAGAGAAATGGATAATGCTTTGAAACCCAACTTGGACTCTGGTTGTGGGTCGAGCACCTACTCTTATAGCTCTAAATCTTCTAATAGTGGAGGAACGTCTCCAAGACCAACCCTTCTTCACGTGGAGCCAATCGCTAATACTGGCAGTGGTTCAACCGTTAAAAAGGTTGTGACTACTACCACTACAAAAACGAATCCCCAGGCTGTCCAAGAACTTGAAAACATTCAGAGACAGTTTAAACGTATTGGACGCACGCCAGCCAACTATGAAGATGATTTTGAGAGTCTCAAGAGAGACATTACGACTGGTAAAGCTTACAAAGACGGAGAGACTGCTCAAGATCCTTTGAAAATTAGAGTAAGAGAAGAAAGATTTGGCAATGTTCAACCTTATTACGAAGTACCGTTACAAAGTGGAAGTTCTAACAACAGCAATATGACGACAACGACTACTCGGAAATTTGGATCGGGTCAGCCAATAACCGAAGAAACTACTACTAAAACAAGTGCTATTGGTGACAGTAAGTGAGCAGCGTAGTGAGACGCAATCGAGCGCCATTATCTTCTTTTTATTATTTAGCTTTCTTGTCAACATTATATTATTTCTTGCTTTCTTATTTTATCATAAAGTTATCAATTGCATAACCCTGACCTCAAATACATAAACATAACAAATATTTATTTATAATTCATTTTAGGCTGAGTATAAGGTACATGTCTTAATAAATGCAACAGTTTAACTTATTTAATAAATTTGTAGGGTATCCTAGAAGCCAAGAACATGATGAGCTGCTTATACCTGTGAACATATACGATGACACCTTTGATGACTTTCATATGAACCGCTGGTTTGACCATCAGGATCACCTGGGCTCTCTCACTACCCCTGAGCTTGATATACACAGGCTTGACTGGCAGAACAGATTAAGGAGCAAAAAGACGGACATGTTCAAATTTCTACCCCATTCAGACTTCGGAGGCTCTATTGAGAGCAACAGAACCGTTGCAAAGGTAATTTATTTTTCTTTCAAATATTCGGTTGAAAGTTCTCAAGTTTTTTATGTTGAAACATTTAATTAGAGTTGAGTAAACGTTGAATATATTTCAATTTCACATACTTATTATAATTAATTGAAATCATTCCTGTTTTTATAATTGCTGCTATCATTACTGCTTTATTTTTTTGTACTCGGTCATTATTTTGTTTGCTGTCATAAATATAAAACTTATATTAATGTAGGACTAGAAATTAATTCGATCCCCTGGCATTCGTTGACATGCTGTTTGGGTATATCAAAACAGGATTACAGCAGCCCATATATATAATTGTATCAAATAATATTTATGGCAACATTTTTTATTCTGAATAATTATAAGCAAGAAAACTCTTAGGTTTAGGTATCACATTGTTTTACTTATTGTCCGTCCGTATTGATGTATTTATTGTGCTTTTCACAATTCTACCAACGTAGAAAAAGAGACCTCTGAGAAGATCGCAATCAATGCGAACAACAAGATCATATTATGTAGACTGTGTTTCTACTACTGTGAGTCATCAGTTTAGCTTAGGTTCCACGTACTTTACCCATATAACATTTGCAACGCAACATTAACACCTAAATAGGTTTTGCTATTGGCAGTACACTAACTTGGCAGCATTAGCATATTTACCAGGCAGCAGACATCAGATAACAAATTTGTAAGACACTTTTGCTGCCTCCTAGTCTCCTCAGATTATAATCGGCAGCATGCAACATCCTAACAGCAGATTTCAACAAGAATTCTGTCCATAGGCCTATATTATACACGTTAGGTGTGGTTTGCTAGTGCCAGTGCTTATGAGTGTTATATTCATTGAACTATAGTTTCAGTTCAGTGGTTATATTAGTTTGGCAATTTCTTAGGAGTAAAGTACTCTTATATTCAATTCGTGTCCACTTTAAAACCTGCATTATGCTCCATAGCAATAACTCATTAGCTTCTTTTATTTGCTATATTCTCTTCCCACTTGCAACATGTTGTATAATTTGTATTCCTCAACCACATTCCCTTCCAATATACAGCTTTATATAATTTGTTTATCATTTGCAGCTTCAATAATATAATGTTGTGTCAAGCTGAACTTATCCACATATTATAGGTACTGGCAATTATATATAAAACTATTGACAGTTGATATAATGAAAAATTATATAATATTTACTTTATTGATACTATTACATGCTTATTACGTGTTTCAGCGTTGCTACTGCATAATATAGTAATACAGAATATATCTTGCAACAATAGGATTACACATTCAAATATGATGTCTGCCACATGCAAAGTGATTTTTGTTTTCTTACAATCTGTAGTTATTGTTGTAGAATCCCCTGGGAAAACCTGAATTTTCTGTTCAGTTTGACATGAGAGATTTTAAAGCCGATGACATTAGTCTTACAACCAAAAATGGAAAACTGATTATTAGTGGTAAATATAAACTGTAATTTAAAAAAGTTTTACTAAAAGTATAAATAATTTTAAATATTTTCAAAAGAGTTATACAATTCAATTATTAAAAACATGTCAGCTAATTCTTTGATTACAAATGTCGCCAATCTTAGAAATTTCTAGAAATTATTAATAGTATAGAGACTAAAGATAGTGTAGTAATTTATTTGTATCGGCATGTGTGTTATGTAAGCCTATAAGTACTTAGAGATTAGCTGTAGATACCAGGTGTACCAAGTTATGAGTTCTTGTAGATTATAAATATTTCATAGCATGCATATGTTTCTCAATGACAATGGTATTGTATAGTAGCTGACATTTGTAATGTTTCTCTCTCTCGATAAACACATGTGTTGTTATTAACAGCTACCCATGAAGACAAAGTTGGCAACTCGACGTCTCACCGAGAGTTCACTCGAAGTGTTGACCTCCCTGCAGATATACAGATCAACATGATGAAATCTGTGTTTTCTCGAGATGGCATACTCAGTATAACGGCTCCTATCAAACCTCCGCACTATAACCCAGTAAGTCTACCTAACATCTATCTTTGAAAATTCTATTAATTTATTTGAGGTCTACCATTATAGCGGCGACTGCACAAACGTTTGTTTCATGTTTCAACTCTTGACAATGGCAGGAAACAAGGGTCAAATATTGGAATTCTAATGATTGACTTATAGTTGTATTTTAAAATTGGACAATTTGACCAGCTTTGAGTTAGGGCAGTCACTGATAATTATGTTTATAATATATTATATAATTACACTATATGTGGTGCTTCATTGTATCATATTAGCTGAAGTTGATTTTTAGAGCTTGTATTGGGAAAATAATTTCACAGTTATGCAAGCAATAGATAACTTTTTAATTTCACTTGATGAGTTTAATGGGAAGCAAAGTTTCTTCTTTATATTCATAGATATACATGCATTAAGCTTTATTTATATGATAAATGCGTGTAATGTGCACTCTCAAGTGCTTTACAATTAAATTGTGATTTACCCCACCAACTCATCCTAAAATATATAATAATGAGTTTCTAATTTTCTAACTTCTGACTGTAACTCGAATGCAGCTTCAACACTTCATTTACTATAAGTTCTTAGTTAACATCATTGTAATTCTTGAAATCAATTATTTGTGTGCCATAGCAACAAGGATAGAGATATGTTGTATCTAATGTAACCATGACAATTCTACATCACAGAAAAACATTTATATATGCTGTTTGCAGAGGTTTTGGTCAGAAATAACCAAACCGTGACAAATTAACACAGCATTAACACAGAACTATTTTATAGGGGATTATCTAAGTTTAACTGTTCTCAATCTAGTATAATATAAGTGCCCAGTGGTGCTAAACACTATATGTATTCATAGCAAACATAGGAAATGGTCAAGAGCCTGTTTTGTAGCTCACATTTCAATACATTTTCAAAAATATGGAAATATGTATGTGTAAAAACAAACTCGTCTATATAGCTATATTTCAAAAGAAATAAAAATTATGTTTCACTATTAAAAAATAAAGTAAATAAGTAAATTCATATATATTACACAGTTGAAATAAAAACTTTGCCTTATTCTCACAACAATTAAAGTTAGAATCCTTAAATATTGATATCATTCACTAGTTTTACAGATGTGGCACACCTATAGCCTGTACTGTGTAAATATGCTTGTATATTACTTTGCCATTTAAGATTATGTCAAACTTATCTATGTCATTTTATGGTAATAACTTTTATATTTTCCTTCCTACAGTTACCTATAAGGCAATATTCGCCACCACCTTTAACATCATCTGACCATCACTTGGCAGCACAGGGACAGAGCAATAGTTTCATGGCCTCACCATTTGATGCCATGTCTTCCAATGCTTTGACCAGCTACAACTGTGATCCTGTTCCTACTTCTCAAAATCACAGAAGTGCTTCCAACTCTGCCTCCCTTACTAATGATGCCTACAGTTCGTTGGATTTCACTCTACCCGTTTCTGGCTACTTGCCAGAAGACATCACTGTTACTGTTGATGGCCGAAAAGTCAAAGTATATGGAAAGCACGTTGAAACCAGAGTGGGTGGTCGAAAAACTCACAATGAATTTACTAAAATGTTTGACTTGCCAAGCAGTGTTAGACCAGAAAGTGTGAGGTGCTACATAAAAGATGGACACACCCTCCACATAAGAGCAAATATTGAAGACAATCTTACAGGGGCAGTTCATTTCCTTCCCATAACCAGAAAATGGTAAAGCTTGTTTTTAATAAAACTGCAGCTGGATATTATAGTATGTTACTGAGTGCATTACGTACTTTTGCAAATTTGATCATATTTGCTTGATAAAAAGCATAAAAATTATGCTTTGCTTGCTATATTCTATTTTATTTTATCTTATATATTTTACTTATTTAACTTATCTTCAAGCTATGTACTACAGTATTTTTTTATTCACCAACTACTACTATGGCTATTGGCAAATTATATATAGAATTACTCCTTAAACCTAGTACCTGCACATACTCACTCTGGTTGGTTGATACAAGACAGCTACGGAATTAAGCTTCTATGTTTGCCAGTCCTAATGTTTTGCTATAACGTATAATTTATTTTATATTTATCAGCTGCAAGCTTTCACTTTTTGCAATGATACGCCCATACAAATATATTATTATTGTGCTGATGAAATAAATAACACATAATATGTTATACATACATCAAATACAACATCTGGGTTGGTCTTTATCTTCTCCTTACTTTAAATTATGTCATATTTTAAGCCCCTAAAGCTCATTTGAATACAAATTCATTATTATATCTTGTCTGATTAAAGATAAATTATAAACTTGAACATTTCTAGGTTTAATATAATGTTAAGCACATTATATTATTATATTGATGCATCATCATATAGCATTTTAAATTCACAAGTTTGTTTTATTTATGGACATGTAGGTAAAAACAAACAGGCTTTGATAAAAAAATTGCTGACGCAACATAGCAATGCTTCTTAATTGCTATTATATTAACTTTACATAAAGAATAAATTGCAACATATTTAAGACATTTGATGACTAGAAACTTCAAGAGTTTTCAACTTTTCATATACTGTCTCCATGCAGTTAACATTTATATGAACTAATATAATATCTACTATACTATAATTGAATGCTTATATAGTTTTTCTACTTGTATGGCAATTTGAATGAAGAGACATGCTAGGTTGTTGCTGTTATTGACTGAAGCATCTGGATACAGAGCTACGTACAGGAATTAGAGATCTCCGTGTGGTGGAGTAGCTCTTTCTCTGCAGAGGTGGCAGAGGGCCAACTGATCTAACCCTTCTGGGTATGTGAGATTTTCTTGAAGAGCGAGCACCACCTACAGCTGTATATAAATAATAGCAAATGCCGATGAATCATTCAGTCTAACGAGCAATAATAAATTATATAATGTATTATGTAAATGTATCTATATAAAATGCTAACAGTCTCAAATAGTGTACATTGTAATATGTTAATGTTTCATTCATATTTGGAGCTCAAAACATGGTCATACAATTTGCTATAATATGTGTAGATACATGGACACATCCGCCCATTGCTTTTATTTTAGCTACTGGAAATTCTCTGTTACTACTCTTGGTTGGTTAACAATTTTTCTCCCTTTCTTATTTACCTTTATCAGATACTCAGCTCACTGTCTTTCAAGTGATGCCAATATTTAGCTGTATACAACTACTCTCTACTCACCAGCTCTTTCCATACTAGAGCAGAATACATCAGTCTCACTGTAACTCAGACTGAGCTGGAGTTGTCTTCTACTTTCAAAATCAGTTCTGATAGCTTTCTCATTATCCTTTAAAAAGTTAAAAATATGAGTTATACTTTTTTTGAGTAACAACATTATTTATACCACACAGTTTCTACACAATTTGCACTTATAAATTTAGCTTACAATTGTAGTAAAAAAAAGTATTATTAGGAGGGTTTTCTATGCAAAATATTCATTGTTTAACAGAGCAAGAATATCTGCAAAAAAATTTGATAATCAGAATAACTAACCTAATTTATCTGCCATATATAGAATATTGCTTATAAGTTATATATTAAGATATTAATTACCTCAAAAGAATCTTCAGAAGTTGTTTCCCATCTGTCATTTTGAGTATTTAGGTCAGCTTGTAGATCATTGTTAGTAGGTCTTGGTACCCCTGAGCCAATCAAATCAGCCGAACTACTTCTTGCACCAAATAAGGAGTATGTTAAAGAAACAAGGTCAGCCCTAGTCTTCATTCCTTCATCTTGCTCATCTTTTTTGGCAACACTTTCATAAATTGCTGAGGCATCAAATTCTCCTTCTTCTGCGCTCATTGGCAATGTAAAGGTGCATGCTTTGTTATTTTCTACTAAATCTTGTTTATCTTGTTCTATTGCTCTAGGACTGAGTCTGCTATTGTTGAAGATGGCCATATCGTTAACAGCTTCTTTTACAGTTTGAATACTCTTATAGACTTTCAGCTCAATCTCACCATCATCTCCTTTTACCTTCAACTTGGGGATTGCTGTTTTTGTTGAATTTGATTTATTGTCATCGGAGTTGTCAGCGGCCTTTTCTTGGTTTTTCATTATGGGTGTCTCCTTGTTAGCCATAAAGTGACAAGGCGAGTCTTCACCAACTCCTTCTTTGTCTGCGGGCGCAGCATTTGTGGCTAAGTAGGCATCGTGGTTGATAGAGCTTGTTTTGGCTCCTGGCGTAGTTTCTTTGACTGACACACTGGCAGAGCTAGCCTCTGCAAAAAGAAATTATTTCTGTGCAGCTCTCTGCTAAAAAAATTCCTTGAGGTTGGTAAGGGTTGTCATTTGTCAGTCTCTCTTACCTTTCGCTTTGGCAGTTGTTTTGTTGTTTGGCAAAGTCGAGATTGAAGGCACTTGAGAGGTTTCATTATTAGTTCTTCTAGGTTTAGGTTTGTCACTATAAGAAATTTCATCGTCTGGTGTGCCAGTGTTTGTGCTTTGGTCTTTAGGGCTGGCTGAGTGATTAGCTGTAATTGAAATGGTATACATTAATTTTCTTTAACATTTGTTTTCCAAAACAAAACATATTTTTTAAGTTGCTAAGAATATAATGTACACAAAAGATAGCATCTAAGCAAATGTTATTATTTCAAATTTTTTTTTCATTTTTAAAATAAAAAGAAAAACATGATAGGCCTATATAACTTAGTTGGATAAGGTTTTTTTCAGTAAAATGTCATATAATTTACATTAATGTGGTGCAAAAATTAAAGCATAAGCTGCAAAATTGGTAACAAATAACATTGCTAAAATAAACATTTTTAAGTAAAACAAATGTTCACAGCTAACTATTTATGCAAAACACTTAAATTTAAACAAATAAAACAACAGTTTTCTGCTGAATATGCTTACTTTGAGTGTCAGTAGTTTTGAGAGTTTTTGGAATAACATCTGTTTGGGGTTTCCCATTTAAAGTAGATGATAAATTGGTTTGGGTTTCCCCATTCTGAGTTAATAGTAAATTGGTCTGGGTTTCTCCATTGTTAGTAGATTTTGCGACTGTCTGACTCCCAATTTCATAAGCCTTATATCTTTCCATCTGAGTTGAAGCATCACGCACCGCTTTGTTGTTTGTTTGAATAGCTTTTCCGTAAGCTTGGTTCATCACTATTTGTGTGAGTGCTGTTGTAGTGCCAATTGATTTCTGGTTCAATGAATTTCTCTCATCTAAAAACAAAGCAGTTTTAACGAATAAAAAGTAAAATATTTTGTTATACTAACAGTTTTATAAATATGACTTTTTGCGTTCTTTCTGCTAATTGTTCAAGATGTCTTGCTATATAGCAGTAAATATCCAAATGTTTTATATTTTATATTGAAATATATCATATGTAATTCTTGAGTTTCATTTTATTGCTTCAACCTTATTGCTTAAAAAATATTTGTAAGCACAATTTTATTGAACTACTTATTAGTTATTGGTACCGGGTTCCAATGTTGATTAAAAATTCTATATTTGATTATGTCAATGGTATATTTAAAAATCTATTTGTTACAAAGACGATTACTTGCTTACTTCAAGGAAACCAGGTTCAACTTACATTGGGTGCCTGCATGAGCTGTGCTTGTAATAGATGGAGTCAATGGCTTTTCAGTATGATGTGGGGCTGTGAGACTGGAGTTGTCTGACCCCTTCTGGAGACGAGTTTTCACAGCAACCATGATTAAAGCCACAATGACGAAAAAGAGAGTTTCTTTAATGTAGGCCATTCTGAAGCATAAAAACTAATGCCTTTTGTTTGCTAAAGGTGCAAATTTTTCTATGAGTCATGTACTATTTTTTTAAAAATTATGTGTCTTCCATTTTTAAAATGTACATATATATACTTTGTTCCAATTCTTGCAAAACAAGTTGTCACTATCTAGTATGTTTTTTTAAACATATAAAATTATATAAAAATATTTTCTTTACTAATATTTTAAAACAATTTATTTTCCACTTACCCATCCAAATAGAAATAATCTACAGCAGCATTAGCCTTAGACACCAGCTTCACCATCATAGAGAGACAATAACTCCACCACACTATAAGGTTATACATCAGATTAAACTATTTTAGAACTTGTTAATTCAACATGTTACCATGCTACCATGCTGCATTAGATAGGGGCAGGGACATAGCATCTCATATGACAATAAAATCATTCTTTAGCTTGATCCCAAACCAAGTTCATCTGGAAGCTTACATTGCTAGCAGTTAGTAACATGAAATTAAAACAATCCCAAACAACTAAAATACTTTACATAGTTTGCAACAGATGAAAACAATTGAAAATTGGGACAGGGAGGTAGTTGATGAGTTTATAAAATCTGCATGAAATGATACATAGAATTTACCTTCCAATGTGTTTGGAATATGGGAAGGCTCAACATCATAACTAAAATGTCAACAAATAAATATTATATGCAATTCCTGATTGCGGTTGTTTACCAACAATATTTTTGAAGCTAAAATCTTTTTTTATGTGTGCATTCATAAATGTAGTACTTTAGAAAAAAACTGAGTTTTATTTTCAATCAAAATACTAAAATATTGTGCATTTAATACTAAATTAGTGTGTTTTATTTAACTGTTGGCCAGTAATTTTAAATAAAAAGCCTACAGTTTTGGTAACTTTTGTGTAAAACTCATAGTATACTCTAACCATAGAATAAAATAACAAATTAAACGAAAAGATGGCAAAATGTAAGTTGCTAAAGTATTTCTATGTGGTTGTGAGATTGTGTTGTACATGTGATACACTTCAATAAAACTTTTACAGATGTACATCTTATGCATAGCTAAAAATACTTACAAATATTCTATAAACCTTTGCAGAACTGACTTTGGTTTCTCAACACGGAAACATTTGTCTAAAATTGTGAAACAAACTCACCAGATTTAGTTAGATTAAAGAGTTTTATTTTTTCATATGCAAGAATTGTATTTTAATTGCAATTTCAAACACAGCAATGCAATTTACTTTATATGTGAAAAAGAAATTCATATTTAATGATGAGAACTAGTAAATGTACTTCATGCTGATAATACTTACATTATACTTACACTATGTGATACTATGAGTATTCAAAATATTAATGTACTAATATTAAAAGTAATGGCGGAATTATATTGACTGAAAAAGTTGTAGTAATAAATATATTGCTTACCCAATTCTTCAAGGTTTAGTATACTGTTCAAAATACAGAACAGGTGAGTTAATAATACAGAGAAATCCATATTAGTATTTCATTCACATCAATATAATCATAGCAATATTGTACATGTTAAGATAACATTTACTAGCTGCGTACATAAAATGATTGCGAGTGAAGTTGGCAACAATGGTGTTGAGAATAAACATTGCGTTTAAGTTATTTACATTAATCTTTAACAATCAGTTTATATTCATATATTTGAATTGTTGTAGAAGTATTTAGTGACATCAAACTAATATAATATATTTATCTATTATTTTAACTGTCCAATGAAACAATATTTTGTTAAAAAAGTTTAATATCTTTTTACATGATGACAGTTTCACTACGTGTTGCAGAGAGTTATAGATGCTAGCTGATTGCTGGCCAATTATTTTGATGAATATATTTGAATATAGTCGCCATCCCTGGGAGAAACCCCTAATGGAAAGGATTTTTTAAAGTGGGTTTAAAGGACTTATTCCTATGTAATGCAGGAGCAATTATGACTGGATGACCTTCCTAACATCATCAATGGCCGTTACTGGGGTTCAAGCCCATGACTTCGTGAAGCCAAACACTCTAACCCCTCAACCACTACTGCTCCCTATTTGACCTCATGCAGTTATAAACATCTGATTGGTGTTATTCTGCTTTATAAGTTAGTGCATGCTGATAGCTGCAATTCTTAGGTATCAACAAAGAGTTACATATATTAGAACACAAATATATTTAGTAGCTATATGTCATAATAACACAAATGGTAATAAACATAATGCAGTACAACAATGTTTGGTCTGAAACCGGCATATATAATTTGTGATGCATGCATGTATAAATTGTTTTTAATGAAACTGACAAAAATTTCATATATAAAACTGATTGGTGTTTACTTTCAAGATCAATAAGCTGTTAGTTTTAAAGATATCAGTTGAATAACAAAAGCTACCCACATCACCATTGAGCCAAATGCTTTATTTAAGAAAAGCTAAGAAAGATTTGCACCTGCATGTCACACTATAAATGCATTTTCCAGTTTTGATCATCTAATGACAAACAGCAAAATCTGGGGTTTTATAACAGAATTTCCATATAAAAATTTTGTTATGCATATTTTTCTGTAAAAAGTTTGGCCCAGTACAATGACTTTAAATGTTGGTACAAAATAATTATATAAGAACTGATTTCAAGCTTAACTTTTGGAAAAAATGTTTTAGCATGCTTAACTTTGTGCACCCATCATAACCATTGATTAATTGAAATAAATGTGAGTATATATGGTTCATATTAGCATTTGGGAATGCAAAAGTTTCAAGTACATGTAGAAGAATAACACTGCGTTTGTCAAGCTAAATTCATTACATTCAGCCTTGTAGCTCATATTACATAACTAAACTGTGCTTTTATAAATAACTATAAAAAGGTTTATTTTTGTTAATTATTATAATAAACTAGTAATACATTTAGAGTTTTATCAGTAGGATAATATAATGAAGAAGCAAGTACAAATGTACTGGGAGATACTACTGTGCAGACTACAGCTGTATTAGGAGTTGTCTCTTTTAGCAAACATCACTTTAGACTGCGAGTTCATAGATGAGAAATTCTATTAGATTCATTAGTATTCTATATAAAGCATTGCAGAGTTCAATAGAATTTAGTTTGCGGCAAAGTTGTAGTGTTCAAAATCGAAATTCTTCAAAAAAGATTCTAGAAATAAAAATATTACTTATTTTATTACTAGGCAATTATCTTCAAGGTTGTTAGCAAAACGCTTGCATTACATTTATTGCTGACCATTTATTTATTACGTTTGTTTAAGCTTGTCAGCTATGCCTATGCTATTGCGTTGACATAAGATTAAGATTGAGAGTAAAATAAAAATTAAATCACTTCGAAGTAAGAAGTTACTGTTAGTCGTTAGAGTTAGACTAAGACTAAGACTTAAGCTATGTCTATGAGTATGAGTCTAGAGAGTAAGAGTTAGTAAAACTAAAAGTAAATGTTGCTAGTTGCCGTTGGCATTATCAATGTCATTGTCGTTGTGAATTGTTGTTATTGTGATCATGATATAGTATTTAATAATTATTATAATTATCACTATGATTGTCATTGTGATAGAGTTTGACTGAAGCTGATGCAATAACTATCAGTCAAACTCAACTAAGAAATCATAACTATTTGTTGTATTATAGCCTATAGCCATAGGTTAACTAAGTTTTGTTGGGCAAATGGTATCCTAAGCTTTGTGGTAAAACTATCAGGAACACCAGAAACTCTTATAATTTTAGCATTAACCAAAAGTCACTAACTAACTATTTCTGGTTCTAAAGGTTGTAGGTAGAAGAGAATAAATTTTTGCCAGAGCCAAATTGATTGTAATCATCATGGGAGACTTGGAATCGAATACATCACTGTTGGCCCAAACCAATACTTCTGCCAGGTCAAGTGGATTCGAATCATTCTCTATTAATGGTAGTTGTGAAAAAGATGTTCTGCAAGCACAAATGGCAATACTGAAAGATCTTAAATATGTTATTGAAGAAAATAGAAAAAACACTTTTGTAAATTGGCCATTTGAAGAGAAAGCCAAAGGAACCAAACGGAAGTTGAAAATAAAATGTACAGCTGAAGCAGTAAGTGTAACTACTACGACAAAGTATTGTTACGTAGTCATGCCAATATCAATATATATTCATTGCCAAAGGTTCATAGTAGACTTAATAGCCAATTCTAACATTGAATATATTTATATGAAGTTTGGATCTTGTTCATGTACATAAATTTTTTTATGAATCGTAATATTAGCTAATTGATTGTATGGTATTGAACTCATTTGTTACTGATTGTTGTTACATTTTCAACCTAAGTAATCTACATTCTGCGAGCCATGTGTCTTATTGTTTTTTCTTCTAGATTTTGCTTACTGCCATCTAATTTTGTTAGTAATCCATCAAATCTCTGTCAGCCTAATAGCTACTACCAATTTGAGCTGCAATGTTATGGGGTTTTAGTTCATGAGGCACAGAGTGATTTTGAGAAGAGAAAATAAGCCTAGATTAAGTGCTAATACTTGCTGCTATATGCAGAAATTGGAACTTTGATTTTCCAATATATTGATTAAATGCTAAATATCATTAAACTGGTGTTATTTAACATTTTAGAATTATTTATTATAAAAGTTTCCTAGGTTTGTGAAAATTTGGAACAAGATTTGCCTAAAGTTTAAATTATTAAAAATCTCGTAGCCTTAATGTGCGATGTTGTTTTAGTTTACAGTAATAAATTTCATGTTGGCATAGAATTTGGGTGTGTTGACGAGGTGCAATTCCAAAGTAATTTTGCTATGCACTTTTAGTTCATTTCTCTCTAAGTTCCAACTAATAGAGAGCTGCATCAGGTTTTGCAGTCGTGTGCTACATAAACACAAAGTTTATGTAAAGTATTAAAATACCAGAGACTCTTTTCACCTAAAGAATGTTCTATAAAAGCATTGTACTCTTTTAGATGGCGGAAGCTGGTTTTGTGCACACACCAACTGACGAGTCTCCTGATGCAGCCAAATGCTTCTTTTGTTGCAAAGAGTTGGATGGATGGGAAGAGCAAGATGATCCTTGGTAACTGAACCATAGTAGAAATTAATTTAACTGTACCAGTTAGACTGTTACAGTTGCACTTGAAGTTCCAATGTCATAATTGTAGTATAGTAAAAATAAATGTAAAGGTATATAATGCATACTTGTATTTATTTTGAATATTCTTTTATTAGTAGAAAAACTGTCGTTGTATAGGATCTAGAACTTCTATTATTTGTGAGGTCACACTAAAATGTTAGTTTTTTTTAGTAGTACACCAGCTGCTTTATTACTAGCAAGCCGTAATGGCCTTTAAAATTTAAGTAGACAATATAAATATATATAATAAAATAAGAACTGAATGCATTTTAAGTTGCAGTATTTCACATAATTTAAATCTGTTTTTTTTGCATTTTGGTTGTTGAAGAATTTACGTACAAAATATTTAATATTGATATATTTTTACAGGGAAGAGCATGTATCACATTCTAGAGGAAAGTGTGAGTTTTTAAAAAAGGCTAGGATCTATGAAACAGATATTACTAGAAAAGAATTCCTTGAAATGGAAGTTCATCGACAGAAAAATGTTATAGTAAGTTTAAATTTGACCAAGCACTCAATTTGTCATGCAATTTTAATTTTGAGTTAATTTTTGAATTGTTTTTGTGACCTTAATTGAAACAAGAATGTTTGAATAAAAGAAAAAAATATTATTTATTTTGTGTTATCAAATCTATTATAGTTTAATAACTAACTTTGTCCATTTAGAAATAAAAAATTTAGACTTCAGCATTAGTTTAGCTGTATGTAAAATTAATGTAGATGCAATATATTACTCTGCATTCATTGCATTTCCATTGCTTCCCATTAGACCTATGGATTTGCCGTTGCGGTTTGCATTAACTTATAGTTGTGGTTTCATTAGATGCAACTGTTTCCAAACATTGAATAAAAAATCCATTCCCATAATGCTTGGAAAGTGATAGTGGTAGTATTAATGGGCATTATTTTGTCTTGTAACAATAGACATTACTCTGTTAATGTGCTGTTTATTTCTCTGTTGGCAGAGAGCCAAGTATGAGCTTCTAGCACAGCGACTGAAAGATCAAGCTCAGCTGGTACGAGAAAAGATGATCAGCATGGTTGATAAGTAAATGATTTAACTTGTGCATAGCAATAGTAAAGCACAGAATGCCTTTAGCAATATATTTTGCAAATTAAACTGTCATTAGAGTTTTATTTTACACTTTTTAATCAGCATATTCTCAATGCTTTTAAAATACTTTTTTTTAGTTGTAATACAATTTGTCTCTATTTATTATCCACTTACTATACTATAATTGTCATGTGTATGTTAAATGCTTACTTCTATTATATTTTTTTCACCACAAAATACAGTTAAATTTCACTTGAATACCCTGCATTTATAACAGACTTGCTTTTAGTTTAGTTTAGTTGCTGTGGTTTGCTTATATTGAGCAGTTATGCTTTGAGATTTGGAATTCATAGTTTTGCGATTGAAATTGCAACATTTTTCAACATTTATAACTTTATTTCATTACCTTTGTCAAAAATGTATTTACAGCAAAAAAGTTTTTCAATAACCTAGCTATTACTACAAAAATATAAAAAAGTGTTGTGTTTTAATAGAGATGCTTACTTATCATCACAGACTGAGTGAAAAAGAGTGAATAACATAAGGTGCTGGGTTTATAATAGTCTAAAAAGATAGCTTTTTTGTGGTAGCCAAAATAGCAGTATATCAGTCAATAACACAACAGAGAAAAACATGTTGTAGCTAACATAGCTATGAGAATACAATTGAAGCTGTAATGATTCAACAAAGGCTTTCCAAGCTCATGTAATGTCCTAACAAAAAATAATCTATAATTGAGGTAATTTGAAGTTTTTATTCTTGGCGTGGAATTTTCACCGGGCTGCAACCACTGATATCTGCAGAGTCTTTGGGCTGTATAGGCAGTTTAAAAGTGTCTACAGAATCTGCAATGTGGGTTTCCTGTACGGAAGTAGTAGTGGCTTCAGCAAACTCTGCGCTAACTTCTGGAAAACGAATGTGTTTGACATGGGCTGAGATGTCAAGACTACTGCCAGTGGATATTTTTAGTTCAATACTACTACTTCCTGATGCTTGTGTTAGCAGTGTCTACAAAGCATACATAACAAAATGGTCAGATATACAGCAATCACAAATCTAATTTGGAAAAACATGAATTGGTCAGAGAAATTATAATTTTCAACTTAAGTTGCAACAATAAATTACTGTGTTGATAAGTTAGAAATAGTAAATCTTTGTAATACAAGTTCAATATTCTTAATAAAGTATGACATCCAGTTTTCTAAATATAGCAACTTTAGCTGATTGAGCTAGCAGCATAACAAACCTGTTCATTAAATGTACAAAACAATTGTTGCATTCAAAATTATTTCATGTACATCAACAAAACCTATTTACATGATGCTGTTTGCAATTTGTTGTTATAAATGTTCAAAATAAAACGAGAAAACTAGACCAAAATACTTCGATGTGGCAAGCATTAACAACACAATAATATTTACCTGTTGAAGCACAGTTTTGAAAAAGAAAATCATAGAGCTTCAATGAAGACTCTAGTCTATGAAAGACCTAAGAAATTAATTTATGAAACTACCGTATTAATAACTATCCCAATACTAGCAAAAATTGATAGCTTGGTGTAAATTTTAATGCTACATATTACCTGTAAAGTAGACGTCACTTGCTGTAATGTTTCAGGAGAAACATTAGGTCTACAGTAACTGAGTATACGAGGGAGGATATCTTTCAGTCTTTTTAGAAATTTTACATTTTCAGCTAAGTGCAAGCTACAAGATGTGTTATCACGATGAAGCAGATTGTAAGCCCTCTCAAGGTTGACTAGAGCACTTTTTAACTCTTCTTTTTCACTGCTCAAGGCTAAAAACAGGATCAAAAGTTTCGATATTCTGCACTAGAGGCCATTGATTAGCATACACAGTTTTTCATTTAGAGGAATAAAACTTCAGTGGTAGTTTAGTTACTAGCTCTAGAGGCAAGATATTAACCCATCTCTGGAAACAATAGTTAAAAACACTATTTAGAGTGAAGATTAGATCTTGCAAGTACACACATGAAGGAGCTTGGTAAACTCACTAGAAGCTCCCTCCACATTACAAAACCTTCTACAGCTGCAGTAGTTAGCAACAGCAACAGTCTAATATGTCTAACACACATGCACTAATATATATTAGTGCATGTAGTGATTTTTAGCGTATAATAATTTAGATTTGTCTGCCCAATTTTTTCATTTAATATAGTAAATTTTATGCAATTATGTAAGCCGAGAATCGGAAGTGTGACGATGTCGGGATCTCAGACTGAGTTCGAGACATTCGATTGTTGGAACCGATCGAACTCAATCGAATGCGATCGGACATCTTCACGGGAACCCTGATTCTTGGAGCGATTGGCAGAGGTTTCTCAAAGGGACTTTTTCCCAGTATATAAGGAGGTGAGCTCACAGAGTAGATCAGTCTACTACTGGAGCTCGCCTGATCAAGACACACACACAGATACTCTTATAGCTTATAATAAAGATTATTCTACTCAACACGGACAACCTATCTTGTTTCTTATATTACGGAGTTATGCTCCCTGCTTAATTACATTCTACCCACAAAACTACTACACTATTAAAACTAAAATATGAACAATGACAAATACAATAAACTTACTGTGAGTTTGATGGTAGAGCTTAGCAGACTGATAGCGGCTATCACCCTTTAAAACTAGTGCTTTGAATAGAAGATAGTTCAAGGGGCATAGCACCGAATTCCTCTCTATGATTTTAATACTGGTATCAATATGCTGCTTTAGTTCATCACGATTAATTACACTCAACCCTCTACAAAGATAGTATATTTACATCAACATATAGGTGCTATTCACCTACAACAGAATTTGAGAACTTTTTGAATAAAAGTAGTTAATTCCCATTGCAAGTTTGTAGACATGACTAGATTAGCAGAGCTGAGTACAGCTCAGATTGAGTGAGTGCTTAAATGGAGGACTTACCGTACCTAAATGTTAGACTTGACTCAATTTGACTTGCTCAACTAACTGACTTGACTTACTCAACTAACTGTATGGGCTTCATTTGACAATCTTAATTAACTTAGAGCAAGTATTAAAAATTTTCCCAAGTAAGAACCCCTAGTTAAGATTTTAACTGTTACAGCAATAGTTCAGCTAAATTTATTAAATATCCTAATGATTTAATCATATTTTAATGAAATTTCCAGTAATACTGTAATTTCAAAACAGTTAGGAAGCTTTAGTGGTTGTTGTGATTCAATGGAATGTTACATTACGTCGTCAAATTATAAAACCAAATAATTTCACATCAAACCTTATGATCGAATAATATATAATATATAAATTTTTAAAATATAAAATTATAACTTACCGTTCTAATGAGACTTCAGTGAGGTTGATCATACACTCAGCCGCTTCTTGAAGCTCTCCCTGCTGCATCTTTTTATAGTGATTCAGCGCAGACCTGCAATACTTCTCCTTGTTCCCACACACTTTGCCGAGAGCCTTCAAAACCCTGTCCATATAGAAGTATGTAAAACTATGATTGCTTGTGTGTCAGATGACTTGAAACTAAATTTGAATATCTGCTGTAAATATGTACCTTAGAACCTAATTGAATAACCAGCTTTTAATAAAATTATAATTTCGAAAGTTTCTTAATAGCAGCATGATTTACTCACAGTGGTTTTAAAATCTCGACATATGATGCATCTTTGTTGGCATCTTCACACAGCTTCTTAATGGCTGTAGAAGACTGTGCTTTACCTAATTGAGCAGCAGATAACATAGACAGGCGAATAAGTATGCTAAAGTATTTAGTCACTGTTGAGAAGTTCCGTACTTGTTTTCGTTCACTTTGCCTTTTTTCTTTTTTTATCTCTTTAAGCGCACAAGATAATTTGTCATACTTATCAGCATTTGGTATGTCTTGCAAGTGTGATGCTAGAACAGCCCTTGTATAGATATTCAAGGATTTGCACAAGTGAGAAGCGTGTGAGTTGCCATCTTGTACTACAGATTCCAGAACCTTCCACTTGCCCTCTGCCACAAGAACCAGTCTGAAAAGTGTCCAGTAGTACTGAGAAGCTGAAGCTACGACACGGTTTGAAGTGACAAGCTGCTCTAGTGATTCCACCAGGTGCTCCTCAAAATAACCAGGGTTCTGATACAAGCAAAGGTACAGATAGCCTATGTCTTCTGATGATCTCGGGCTTTTTTCGAGGGTACTAAGGAGTGTTAGAGAAGTGCCAAATCCACTAGATATAATTTTAAAAGCTTGTGTAATATTTGTTTTATTCCTCATCAAGAGCCTGCAAGATTTTTCTGGGTTCTCAATACAATTTTTCCCAACTTCCACAAGAATGTTAATATGGTAATGAATAAAATTTTCTTTAACCTAAAAAACGAAAATACAGCCTAAAAATCCTACAGTGATTGTAACAAAATTTGCCTACAGATTGACTGGCTGATTGTGTGAGCGAGTTCACTGAATAAATGTCATAATTTTAGTTAATTACGTACATTTCAAGTTGTGTTTGAGAAATTTAAATTGAGATCAAGCCCTCAAGATTTTGCATTGATAAAATGTTTCTATGTTGGTTTTTCACACTTGCTTTTACAAGAGATAGTTCCTGCAAAGAGACTGCAAGATTTCGTAAAATCAAAGAGAACTGCAGACTTTTACCATTCGTATAAATCGGTGCTCATCGCTTGTTCCATCCTCACAGTTCAAACTGATGAAGTTTAAGAGAAATTGTTTAACAAGTGAGTGTGAGGTATGAAGTAGAGTTTCATCAAAGCGTTCTACAGCTACATCACTGGTACTAAAGGATAGCCAAAACCCTGTGTTGAAATCTTTCTGAATTTTCTCACAAAACTCGTTAACATCAGATAACCGAGATGATCCCATTATCTAACAAAAAATATCAACATTTATATTATAATTATATTAGACAGCCTACAATTACACTCACATAAGGGAAATGTTAACTTTATCTGGAGTAATAATACTATGACAAATCATGCTAAATAATAACATAACCATACAAATAGATGAAAAAAGTGTTATTAAAGCTTCGTAAGAAATTAGTTCAGCTACAAATAGCAGGTATTTTTTATTACCAGCTAGAAATAAAACGTACTTGGTGTACTGCACCTAATTGAGCCTCTCCTTCAAACATGGCTACAGTTAGAAGAACCCTCTGCTGCTGTTTGGTAAGCTGATTAAAAGTCAGCGAGAGAGTTTGTTGAATCCATTCAAACGGATCGCTGATCTGCTGACTTTCAAGAAGTTGAGAAGTGAACATGACATCTCGGTCAGCCAGTATGTTGAGCAAGATCAAAGAGAAAGGATGTCCCAGGCTCCACAGTTCTGCAACCTGGGATGGCAGACTTTTTGAAACATCTGCCTAATGAAAAAAAGAAAATACTTTTAGCAAATAATACTGCATAATATTAGTTTTGAAAAATATTAATTAATGTAATCATCGTACAACTTAGCATCAACTGGTGTAGGTTAAAGCTCTGCCCAAATGTGCACAACGCAACACAAATTAATGTATACTTACTGTGAAAAACTTCTGAGCATCTATGGAACTCATCTTACTAACATGAATATCCTTGATACACTGGTGAAAGCACGTGTTATCTTGTGTGGCTGCCGTGTCAGCAAGATTGGAAGTAGCGGTAGTTATGAAGGTTACCTGTAAGAATTTATCAGCTCTGTAACTTCACAGGAGTTCATGAACAACAACCGGAAGATATGGTTGGGTGTAGCATCAAAATAATCATATTGATTATTTGTACAGGTTTGATAGGAATTACAGCAACATGCTTAAGAAATTAAAAAAATAGCAAATTAAAAAAAATTAAAACAACACAATACATGAAGCTATACACCATGCCATATGTCTAGTGCTACTAAAATAATTGTTATCAAGCATCAAAAGTGAAACTAGTAACATCAAAAAGCAACACCTTGGTATCCTTTCTCTGCAAGTAATCAACCGTTCCAATTAAAGCGTGACAAAGAGAGGAGCTTTTTACTAACATTTCCGATAAGTTGTCTAATATAATTATTACACGCTCATCATCTACAACAATCAACACATTAACTATTACATTCTACAGAAAGCTAAAATCACACCCATGAATTTATGACTAGATGAAGTGTGAAAGACTCATTAGCTAGAGATCTGAGTTCTACAACAAAACCACCACAGTGATAGCAACTTACAAACATGACTATAAAATAATCCAAATTATAGGAACAAACTTCATGTACTGTGTAGCATGTCTTACCATAGAGTATTATATACTATAAATTATTATAGACTGTGAAGTATTGTACACCAGAGAACATTATATACTACAGAACAAAATATACTACAAAACATTATATACTACACAACATTATATACTACAGAACATTATATACTACAGAACATTATATACTACAGAATACTATATACTACAGAACATTATAGACCACTGAGCATTATACACTCCAAAACAGCATATATAAGAGTATTTCAGAAAACCATACCATTGCGTCGCTCATGCACCTCAATGCTATATGTGACAAACCTTGGTATTTTTGCTCCAAGTAACGCAGCCATAGTCCCAAAAGCTCGTTAGGTTTAGCTACTGCTTTAGAATAACGCTGAGGAGGTAATCTCACCAGAATTCGTGTGAACAAGCAGCTTAGTGTTTGCAGACCACTAAAATGTGTACGTGTGATTGTTATTAAACACAGCACAGCTTGCAGTGTTAAAAAAATAATTAATTTTTAGTTTATAAACACAATTGAATCGATTAGTATACCATTGGCTCAATTGTTTTCTATAATGGATGGAGCCTAAGAATTTCAATTATTAAACGATACAATTTATGTTTTTGTTGTAGTAAAAGATTTCTTTATTTTTTTTTGTTTACGATAAAGGAAATATTTAATTCAGTTTGCAGCAGGTTATGCACTAAATATTTAAAACTAAACCTAAAAATTACTTCCGATTGGTTTTGTGATGAGAAAACTTTAACCAGAAAACCTAACATACTGTGACACTACAAAGACATAAATGTAAGTAGAAATATACGAACTAAAGTACACGGAAGCTGCTAAAACATAACATACAACAAAACCCCATTACAGAGTTCAACAATATATATTTATTTACATTTACCTGTAGCTGAAATATGCACTTAGTGTGCAGATCAGTCTAATTCTCCATGTGAAAATGCTACTCCTTTTTCAATTATTGAGATGGACTAGATCACTCCATTACATTACAGTGTACTTTTGTAAATTTACCATTTTCATCAGAAACGCACCTCCCCTCATGCACATTAAAATGGTCACAGGCTCCTTTGCTGGTTATACCCACAAAAAAACTCAATACATTTACATTTATTTTCAAACACATGTATTATACTCATTTAGGTGCAGTCAAAAAATTCAATAGCCCAAGTTCTTTAATTTTCTTTACAAAATCTAGCTTCGAGTGCGGATTGAAATTTTCGAAAGAAAGTGACTTTTTTAGCTAATTCTTTTTATCTAATACAGACTTTTCTCAATTTCTCCATCACTACAACTACTTTATTATATTGCTTGCTACATCATTACACTACCTGCAATCTGTGTATTCTACACCAAAGGGCTCCCAATTAAACATTCTAGATGCCAAGTTCTTGACTATATAGCTTTTACCAAAGCCATGCTGTCCCCAAACATTAACCACTACAATTATATAGCATAATAATGCATTTGTAGAGATTAAATTATACATGTACTACTTTCTAATGGTCGAATAAAAAAATTTAATTTGATTTTATTAGTTATGGATAATTCATCAAACAAAAATGAATTTTTTTAATGGTCTTAGAAATAAGTAGACAACATGTTATCATTAGTATCTGAAAATATTAAACATGAAGCCATAAAATCACTAGTCGCTACAATTGATTTTAAATATATTTGCTTACACTCCACCAAGAAACTTAATTATCTAAAGTGCATATTTTGTATCTCACAAATGCACAACATTTTGAAGAAAAGTAGGTGCTGCTACTGCCATACATTTGAGTTCATCCTGGTCAACAGATTCTCGGAGAGTCCTCAGCTCATCTACTCGGCCATATACTTCACATTCTTCACCGAGTTTAAAGCCCAGCTGTTGTTGTGTTAGCCTGCGAGTAAAGCTCTTCATCTTGCTTACCAACTATCCATACAAATTACAAGTTAGATATATTGAGACACAAGCAGACAACCATTTACTTTCTACAGGAAATATATATATTTTTACCCTGTTTGCATTATTTATCTGTACAGGAAATTGTGCCCTCTTTTCTTTCATTTTTATGTAAAAGAACTTTATACACAATAGATAATTATTCTTTTCTTGAAGATGTTAATACAATTTAAATCAAGCAGCATCGCAACAATCAACATTAGAAAAAAATAGTCTCCACTATTTAATAAAAATGTTAGATTGCTGGAATTTACGAACACCACTTCATCACAGTTGCTGAGAATCACACTAACATGACTAGTAGTGAGCCATTCTCCATAACAGAGAGATTATGTTATATAAATGTGTACACACACTACTTCCATACTGCACTGCAAACATGCCATTAACTTACTGCTGGACTAAGATTCTTATGCACTAGTACAATCATTCTATTGATGGCTAACACCGATGCCTTCAAGTCATTGTCAAAGTCTTTAAGAATCAGAGCATATAACTGACGGAACGTAGTAGCGGCAAAGATGTCCCTAATACGAGCATGCCTTACTTCTGCAACAACCTCGGGCTTCAGCTTTCTTAGTACAATGCTGTCCACCTCTATATACATAAATAATGTAAAACATTGAATAGTTTTAAGGTTTTGTGATGAATAGCAATGTCAGCAGACATAATAAATTTTATTCTGTACATTTAAGAAAAGCAAACTTTTAATTACAAATAAATAATAAAGAAAATTGACATTTAAAAACACGTCATAAAATAAAGCTATATATTCCATTTTATTTATAGAAAATAGAAAACTTTAAAAAAAAATAGGCACATAACAATAGCACCATAGCTTTGCAATAAAATTAGTAAAATTGCTTTACCTCCACTAATTTCTTTGAGAATTTCTGTTATAACATTTCTGTAATTGCCTGTGCCCAACCTAGACAAGGCCATGTTGAGCTCCAATTGAATTCTCACACTCTTCCACCAATGAGCCAAAACTTTTCTACTAGAGCCATTTTGAATTTTGAAATAGCTGTCAGCAAACTAGACTAGACACTGATAACACCATCTCTTTTCAGTTGAATGCCAAGATGTTCTCTTACCTTTTTCAATGATAGAAGCTAAAATGATACCATATTAAATTAATGTTTGACGTGAACGAAACAGACCGGTGTGGTGGCTCGATGGACTACTATCATAATTGAAAAGGGGAAAGCACTAATTCCCTTCTAACTGTAATATGGGGTCATTGCGTGCGTAGGAAGATGACCCGAGACAACAAACCCTCCAATAGGAATCATCAGTTATTATTAGGACTGTGGCTTCCCGCTTAGTAAAACAGTTGTTAGTAGACAGGCAAACTAGAAACACTGTACTGAATTGCTGTAGAATATCTGAGTAGATGTAGAGTTTTATTTGTGTACTTATTTGTGTAAATATACTTCTTTATTATCTGAAACTACAATTGCGGGATTGATTGGATTATAAGCAATGCACTAACTTGATTATACACTGAAACCCACAAGAGTAAAAATTACAACACCAGTACTTCGAGGAACACATTAAATTATTCAGGAAAGACTATCATAAACCTTTTCTAATCATAATAACTCTACTCTAGTCACTAAGTCAATTAATTAAATGTAAATACTGGAAAACGTTAAAAAAGATTAAGTTAATTTGGAAATATCTGTGAAGGAAAAGTACTACAGCTAAATGGGAAACATTCAAGGATATTGTGTGTGGTGCATTCAAAAACACCTGTCAACAACAAACCAGTATTACTGTTAGAGTTTAAATACTAACAGTAATAGCGCAGATGGGAAAGGAGTAAGATGGTTCTGCACCAAATGCATACCGGAGCTGGTAATTAATGTAGACTCTCAAGACCAAACTGAAGCTAAAACCTTCAATTACCGAACTAAAAAAAAGCTGGAAGAAATGAATCTGTTAACAATGAACAAACTTAACGATATTGACCGAGCTGTTAAAGGCATGCAACTCACGTATGCTGATGCACTAAAGAGTAACAATGAGAACATAAAGTCCCTGGAAGATCAATGTTCCAAGCTTGTTGAGCAAAGTACAGTCTAAATGAATAAGGCTGTTGAAGTAAACAGAAATGCTGAGAAGTTGATGCAGAAAAGTAATGAAATAAGTGAGGCAGATGCCAGAAAATGTAATGCCATTCCATATGGTGTGCCGGAGGGAGATGATATACCGGTATTAGAGTAGGTCGAAAAATTCATGAGAGATGAAAGATTCAAAAACCTTGACAAACCTCATGCCGCCTTAAGACTCGGAAAAAAGAGTACGGAAACCGCTAGACCCATAAAAGTTGTCTTTGAGACTATCCAATTCAAATGGGTCTTCATAAAAAGGGTGAATTCTTGGGGACTTAAAAGTGACAAAGTCTCCTGCAAGCTAGATGCCAGCAAGGAAATCCGCAACCAAGAATTCGCCCTCCGTGAGTGTGTGCGTGGACTGAAAAGTGACAACCCTGGATCTGCATGCAGAATAAGGAATCTGCAAATTGAATGTCAGCAACCCTCGGGGGAATGGAAGCGTCTGACGTCGGCATCAGACAGTGTAATGAGAGCCCACTAGCCTTATTTTTGGCAAACTCCAGGTCTGTTAAGGGGAAGACGGCCGAAGTTCAATTCATTAAATCTGAATATGATATAGTTTGTTTGGTAGAAACACATATTGATGACACTATAAACAACTGTGACATTCTCTCTAGCCAAAGCAAGACCACATTTAGATGGGATCGCAATATTCATGATGGCGGGGTCCTTATAGCAGCAGCGAATTCACTTCAGCCAACTAAAGTTGAACTCGACACTTTGGGCGAAGAAATGGTTGTAGTACAGATCAAACACAACATTATAATATGCTGCTACTATAGAACAAACATATCAATGCTAAACATGGCAGCTTTGAGAAATGTCGTTGAACACATCTCCAACAAATACCATCATCATTCCATCATTCTTGTTGGCGACTTTAACCTCCTTGAAATAGACTGGGAAACCAGAAAACTAAAATATGGTGCAAAATTCAAGTCTGTACCCTTGGACTTTCTCACCATGTTATTTGAAAACAGGATGCAACAACTTGTTACACAACCCACACATATTCATGTTAATATCCTGGATTTAATCTGTACCAATAACACAGCGTTAGTCACAGATATTGATATAATATCTCCTGGTCTCAGTGATCACTACATCATCACTGCAGTGCTTACCTGCCATAGACCAAATCCCTTAAAAATACAACCAAAAACAATTAGACTATACAAAAATGCAAATATAACTGGTTTCAGAGACAGTATGCAAACTGTCAGTAACAAACTTGAGGACATGTCAGATCCTGACAACATGTGGCCCCTTTTTAGAGAAGGTCTTGCGCAGGCTTGCAAAGATCACATTCCTACAAAAGTTTTAAAACCAAGAACCCTCGCTGGCCTGATAGGTTTGATAAGGAGACAAAGAAGCTTGCTCAAAAGCAAAGAAAAACTTGGTTTAAGTATAAAAAAACAAGGGATGTGTTTTTTTTTGGAGAAGTATAAAACAGAGCGAAAATCTTGCAAAAAATTACTTCGTCACAAAAAGAGGAACTATGTAGTTGAGAAGGTATGTAAACTATTAGAGAGGGGAAATTCCAAGCCTTTTTTCAAACACCTGAGGCAAAAAACTGGTCAAGATAATTTTTCCATGTCTCTTACTGACCCTGATACTAATCAACTAACTGACAACTCAATGAGATCTTGAACAGTTATTTTTATAGTCAGTTCTGCCAAGATCACCAGGTGTCACAATATCCAAATAGCAGTGATACTCATAACATATGCATATTTATCAAGGAACTTGAGTCACTTATTAGAGGTTTGGCAAATGGTAAATCGCCGGTGCCAGACGGCATAAGAAAACCAGACTTATTAGTTGATACTGAAATAAATGCCACTTGTCTTCAGCACATATATCATGCCTCCCTTAAATCTGGAAAACTACCAAGACACAGGATAGTTAAGGGCAACCTTTTAGCTGCAACTGCCTTGCTGAGGTTTGCATTGTAATCATATAAGAATTCAGTACCAGTAAAATAAAATCTCACCTAATTGTGCTAGAGTCAAAATTTAAAAACTATGTTGTAGATCTTCTTTTTTTTCAGTGTAAGTTTTTTGGAAATTTCAATTTTCATTTTTTTTGCGAAGTTATAGACAAAAAACTGCCGAATTTTGGCCAATTTTGCCTGAAAAGCTGACTTTTCAGTACCAGTAAAATATCTCAGCAGCAAAGCATGATATCTGAAAAAAAATTGCACTGCTGGAATCCTGAGATATTTCTCCAGTGTAAGTTTTTTTTCTTTTCTCAATAACTCTGCTAGATTGCTCATAAATTGGTGATTTATACACTGAAAATGCTATATTTTCTCATAAGAAACTAGCAGCGCGCAGCGCTTCACGCTTCACTGAGCACGTAGGGATGAGAAGATATTGGCACCTACATAATAATTACAGGCTAGCTAGCTGGCAGGCTATAATGAATAGCTTGCTTTGTACTTTGTTTATGTAGCACCAATAATGGAATGTTGATAGATAACGCAGCCTTAACGAAGGTTGCTGCTTATTGGTTGTAGTTTAATCTTAGGCTAAACAATTACAAGTAGGCAACACGCATGCCACCCGCAGAGCAATATTATTCAAGAACCCGAACTACATTTTGAGAGAAATTTATGATATTCTTAGTGAGGATGCCCTTAACTATCCTGTGGAGAGTGGAAATTCGCTAATGTAACCCCAATACATAAAGGAGGAAGCAAGGAATCACCACAGAATTATAGGCCTATCTCCCCCACAAGCATTCCGTGCAAATTGCTTGAGCACATAATCCTGCACTACCTGAATGCAACCCTTGACAATATACTTCACAACAGGCAGCATGGTTTTCGGAAGGGAATGTCGATGCGATAATCAGCTGTGCTCAACGTACCATGACATTGCCAAAGTGCACGACCAATCACAAGACACACATGCAATTGTTCTAGACTTCATAAAAGCATTTGACAAAGTCCCCCATTCCCTACTGCTACTGAAACTACGTCGCATTCCAGAAGTTAACCCACAGATTATAAATTGGATTCAAGATTTCATCACCAACAGAAAACAGAGAGTTGTAATCAAAGGCTCATGCTCAACTGAGCTCCCAGTAACATCGGGCGTCCCCCAAGGATCTGTACTAGGACCCACACTATTCCTGGTTTATATTAACGATTTACCAAGTTGTGTCAATTGTTGTGTCAGTCTTTATGCAGACGACACCCTGTTGTACCAAAGAGTAAACTCAGAAGCAGATGCTGCAGACTTCCAGGTCAATATCGATGTAGCATATAACTGGTCCCAACAGTGGAAGATGCCTTTTAATGAAAGTAAATGCCATGCTATATCATTTGGTCGCCAAACAGGCCTTCCATCTTATAAGCTTGGGAGTACACCTGTCCAATGGACTGAAGAGACCAAGTATCTCGGTGTGACCATGCAGAGTAACCTTAAATTTGACAAACACATTGTGCTGAAATCACAAAGAGCTAGCAGAGTCCTGGGAGCAATAAAGTTTGCTCTCCATGATGCTCCAAAGAATGGCAAACTCTTAGCTTACACCAGCCTCTGCCGTCCACTGTTGGAGTATGCAGATACCCTCTGGGATCCTTATTTAAAAACCACCATACATGATATAGAAATGGTTCAGAACCGTGCTGTGAGGTTCATATCAGGTCTCAAGGGGCGAGAGAGTGTTAGTGATGCTCGATGGGAACTGGGTCTACTACCATTACAAGCGAGGTATAAAAATCATAGACTCACACTATTGACACGTATTCTACAGTCTGAAGCCACACACAGTACACTTTCATCAGACTATGATGAGGTTGTGGAAAATCGCTCTCTCATGTCCGTAACTACGAGATCAGCAACCCAAGGTTTGCCTAACTCCATTTCTTCTCGCTCTAGCTGTTACCACCAAAGTTTCTTACCAAGAACGATACGCGACATGAGAAGATTTACCTAGCTTACTTATCAATTTTTTTTTTAAATATCACTATCTAAATTGAATAATATCAGCGGTAATGCGAAAGCACTAAAAAAAAACAAAACAAAAAACAACGGAACACTCACTGTCACACACATGAGGCGCTCTACTAACGTCATATGATGGTCAAGAGCGTTCTACCTCATCAGAGGTAATCAGAGGTAATACTAAATAACAAATATTAATCTATTCTGATTCACCAACACTAAGTTACGGGTAACTCTAAGAGTAAGTCTAACTCGGCAACACTAACTCAAACAGTTACAGTAACACTAATAGTAACTGCACTTACTGTTACTAGTTACTACTGTTGATGATATGCTGAATAAGCTTTGTCTTTGTTTATAAAGGTTTATACTTTATACTATGTTATTCGTGTTATTAATAATAGTCAGTTCGTGCTTTTAGATCTATCCAGAGTGGACCTTTAATATCTTGAGCAATAAACTATCTTAAACTCTGACCGGTCTCTGAATCTATAAAGCAAACATAGCATAAACATGGTGCCCCGAGTGAGGACTTAAAACTAAAAGTAAAAGTGTTTGCTGGAAAGAGACAACAAACAATACAACTAAATCAAGAACAACAAAAAATCACAATATCAAGATGAGTATCAGTGTTGACTTTTTAGCCCCCAAGCCTATTCAAGATGGCTCTGACTTGTCCAACCAGTGGACGAGATTTAAAGAAGAATTTGAGCTATTCCTCACAGCAGCTGAGAAAGCAAATTCTGATGATAAAGTCAAAGTAGCCATTATGTTAAGATGCATAGGCCCAAGAGGCAACGACATATTCAAAACATTCACTTTCTCAGATGGTAAATCAAAAGAAGTCTATGCTGATGTTGTGGAAAAGTTTGATGCTTTTTGTCAACGAGGCACTAATAAAGTAGTCAAAAGACATCAACTGTTATCAACCAAGCAGAATACCATGAACATTGATGAATATGTCACCTCGCTTCACAAAATCGCTCGAGAGTGTCAACTGGACACAATGTATGACGATTTCATGCTTCAAGCTTTACTCCTGGGCATCAACGATGCCCAACTAAGAAGGAAGCTATTTGATGACGCCAGCGGGGATACTGGCTTAGGGCTAGAAGAAGCTATAAAGAAATGTCGTATTGCTGAGAATTCAAGGAATGACATGGCTGCAATCCAGTCTGAAGAATCAGTGCAGTTCATCGGTTCCAGAAAGAAGCCTAATAAACCAAGCAAAGATGATGATGATAATGCAGTAAGGTCCACTCGAACAGGAAACTTTTCAAAAGGAAGTTGTGGCAACTGTGGGCAGTCTCACCCTCCCAGAAAGTGTTCTGCATACGGTCACCAGTGTCATAACTGCAAAAAGTATAACCATTGGGGATCTCGATGTCGCTCAAAGAAGCAAGTAAACATGGTAGAAGAAGACAGTGATGGCTCAAGTGAATCATTGTTGAGCATACAGGTAATCAGAAAGAACAAAAAGTTGATGACAACTATAAGAGCCAGTGTGAATGATAGTCACAAACCGACACAGTTTCAGATCGACACAGGAGCATCCTGTAACATTTTCAATCACAAAGATTTTGTTGATCTCGGTGAGCCAAAGCTTGACAACAACCAGACAAGGCTAAAGCAGTTTGGTGGTTCTATCACTCGAGCATTAGGAGGATGCGAACTGGAAGTAGCTGGAGAGAAGCTGTATTTTCTGGTGCACAAGACACGAAATCACAGCCTTCTATCTGGTGAGGCCGCTCTTCAGCTTGGTTTGATAACCATTAAAGAGGAGTGGGTTAACCTAATAAGCAATGCCAGCCTAGATGACATTCTCGGAAGCTACCCAGAGGTTTTTGAAGGTATTGGATGTTTGCCTGGGGAATACCATATTGAAATAGATGATAAGGCTATCCCAAGACAAAGTCACAACAGAAAGACGCCTCTCTCGATGGTAGCTGATCTCAAACAAAAATTGCAGTCATACACCCAGAAAGGTATCTTAAGTCCAGTAGACTATCCAACAGCTTGAATAAACAATCATGTGGCTGTGAGAAAACCCAATGGCACACTGAGAGTATGTTTAGACCCAAGCAACCTAAACCAAGTGATTCAAAGAAATCATTTTCCAATGCCGACGCTGGACGATGTGCTTAGCGAGCTGGATGGTGCTCGAGTATTCTCACTGTGTGATGCCAAAAACGGCTTTCTGCAGATAAAGCTCAGCAAAAAGTCCAGTGATTTAACTACATTCTGGACGCCATTTGGCAAATACAAATGGCTGAGGATGCCTTTTGGGTTGTCCTCAAGTCCTGAAGAGTTCCAGAGGAGACTCTCAGATGCACTTAGCGGTCTCGACGGAGTAACTGTAGTAGCAGACGACATCCTAATCTATGGGAAAGGAGCTACTCAAGCGGAAGCAGTGCAAGACCATAACCAAAAGCTCGAAAAACTTTTAGCAAGAGCACGTAGGGTTAATCTCAAGCTAAACAAAGAAAAATGTAAGTTTCTTCTAGAAGAGCTACCTTATATTGGTCATTTGATAACAAAAGATGGAGTGAAGCCCGATCCTAATAAAATCCAAGCCATAACGGACATGAAGCCCCTTGTCAACAGTGAAGAAATACAGAGGTTTCTTGGTCATGTGAACTACCTATCAAAGTTCATACCTCACTGCTCTGCTGAATGTGAACCACTAAGACGGCTGATTGGTGTAAGCAAGGAAGAGTTTGTCTGGGGCCAAGATCAAAAGAGAGCATTTGAGGAGATTAAAAAACTCATCACGAAAACTTCTTCACTCAAATACTTCAACATGAACCAGCCAGTAGTTGTACAGACTGATGCAAGTCTAGAAGGGCTCGGAGCTGTACTTTTACAAGAGGGGCAACCAGTAAGCTATGGCTCTAGAAGTTTGACAGATAGTGAGAAAAACTATCCACCTATTGAACTAGAACTTCTGGCCATCGTCTATGGGATGCAGAAATACGATCAGTACGTTTTTGGAAACCCAGATGTAACTGTACACACGGATCACCACCCTTTAAAAACAATATTTAAGAAGCCTCTGAACAAAGCGCCTAAACGCCTGCAATCAATGCTATTGGCTCTGCAATGATACCAAATTAAAGTGCACTACAAACCTGGTTCTGAACAAGTTACAGCAGACATGCTGTCTCGCGCTCCTGTTGGTGAACCCCAGAACAATACATCAGAAGAACAGATTTTCACAGTTGATCAATTAAAGTCATTTATGTCTGACCTAAGCGAAACGGGTCTGAAGCAAGACCTGCCGGTGTCAGAAGCGACCTATAAACTGATCAAACAGCATACGGGTAATGATTCAGTAATGGTGCAGCTGCAATCTCTGATAACCTCAGGATGGCCTAACAAATTATTTCAACTTCCAGAAGAGGTGAAGCCGTACTATTCATACAAAGATGAACTTGGAGTACTAGATGGGATTATTTATAAAGGATCTAGACTGGTTGTGCCCATAGCTGCCAGAGGTGAGATACTCAACAAGCTTCACACTAGCCATCAAGGAACAGCTGCCACTATCAGAAGAGCTCGCAATGCGGTATTCTGGCCTCAAATGGCTGAGGACATTCGAATGAAAACTGACAAGTGTGTCACATGTGCAATGGATGCACCTTTACAACAGCATGAGTCTCTGCAAAACCATGACATACCAGACTTACCTTGGAGTAAAGTAGGCATGGACATACTAACCTATAAGCATAAGGATTATTTGATGCTGGTAGATTATTACTCTGACTTCTTTGAATGTGAACCTTTATCTGACACACAATCTAGAGCAGTAATCAAGGCTTGCAAGAAAACTTTCGCAAGGTATGGAATCCCTGACCAGCTGCAATCAGACAATGGACCACAGTTCACCTCGGCCGACTTTGCTCAATTTAGCACTGAATGGGGTTTCAGCCCTACAACCTCATCTCCGGGACATCAGCAGTCGAATGGGAAGGCAGAAGCAGCAGTTAAAATAATCAAAAGGCTGATGAAGAGAGCAGAAGACCCATATTTGGCTCTGCTAGAATATCGAAATACCCTGACTGCAGGGATGACCTCATCACCAGCTCAGAGGATGTTTGGGCATTCCACGAGGTCTATTCTTCCTACAGGTGACATGCCAAAGAACAATGTCTTACAGCAAAAAGCTAACAAGAGAAAAGTGGTACAGAGCAGCTACAATAAATCAGCTAAAGATTTAGCAAAAGTTGGCTATTGGCTCACCAGTGCTGCTGAGAGACTTTGTGTCACAAAAGACTAGATGGCAGCAGGGCAGAGTGGTTGAACAGCTGTCGGACCGATCATACCTTGTCTCAAACAAAGACACAGACATGGCTGTGAGGCGAAACAGGGCCGATTTGCGCCCTCTGAGTGATGTGGAAGCTAGTCAGCCATTGACTACAGCTGAAATACCAACAGACGCCAATGACCCAGTATCCAGTCATTCTGTTCCAGACGCACAGATTCAATCAGCCGCAACAGCAATTCCTACAGAAGTGAATACAAACCCTGATCCAGCCCCAGTTAGATGGCAACGGTCAAGACAAACAAAAACCCCAGCTAAATATGAACAATACGAACTATACTAGATAATTATACCTAAGTTTTTTTTTTTTACGATTACGCGAGACGGTCGTGCTTTTACTGGCGCTCTTAGTAAATTTTCATAAATTTATATCTATACCTATCTAGTGAAAATTCTCTTCAACTTTTAGTAAGAAAGTGCCTCAGCAGCAAAAATTTATCTACAATTGCAATTAAAAAAAAAGTTTCAACATAGAATAAATTATCCCCACAAACGTTCGAATTTTTCATTTTAAATCAATTAATTGATATGTCTCAAACTAACAGTGACATAGTTTGTGCCAGTGGTGATGGTTCGAATACAGAATCTGAGAAATGCTATTCCTGCAAGCAAGAGGATTGCTTTATAACTAATGCTAAAAACCGAAAACAGAAGATTGATTCGAAGTGGATTTTGTGTGACTTATGTCAGCACTGGTTTCATGCTCTCTGCCAAAATCTATCAAACTCCGAAATTGGTTACATCAGCAAAGCAGCAAATGCGAAGGGTGTACTATGGTGCTGTGAAACCTGCCTGCCACAAACGAAGTCAATTAGTAAAACACCTAATAACACTGGCATGGAATCAGTCAGTGATCGGCTAAACAAAATTGAAGAGGTAATTGGTAAGCTCTCCACAAGCATTTTACAACAAGACAAATCACTTACTGACCAACTCCAAACTTTCGAAAAAACATATAGCAGTGTCCTCCAAACAAACCAGGAAAACATAAAAAAATCTATAGAGATAAACGCCTCTGCACAAACAGTGAATAAAAAGTCCCTTGCTCACTCAGAGAATGAGACCCGAAAACTAAATGCCATTTTATATGGTATGGCTGAAAACCGAGAAAAAGGTGCTATCGATCATGTAAAAGAGCTAATGGATTCTGGAAACTTCCAGCATGTGACCTTTCCTTCCCAAGCTTTTCGGCTTGGAAGAGTAGGCACTAAGCCTCGCCCGGTTAAGGTAGTCTTTGATGATGAAAAAGCCAAATGGGTTTTTGTGAAGCGCGTGAACTCAACCTTGAAAGCTGAAGGTTTTTTCTGCAAGTTGGACACTAGTAAGGAAGTACGAGATGAAGAATACAACATGAGACAACAAGTTAAATTACTGAGATCTTCAAATAACGATGCTGAGTATCGTATACGAGGAGGTAAAATACAAACAAAAACACAGAATTCGGGGGACTGGGTCAATATGAACCCAGCAATAGAGAGTCAACTCACCCCCTAAGACTACTACTACTGAATGCCAGGTCTGTCAAGGGCAAATCCCCAGAATTGACATCTCTTGCTATGAATTACGATATAGTGTGTGTCACTGAAACCCATGTTGATGAGAGTGTCACTGATAAACAAATCCTGGATCTCTCTCAGAAGACTGTCTTTCGATGTGATAGGAACCTTCACGGTGGTGGTGTAATGATTGCCATTGACAATAAACTGAGTGTTAAACATGTAGAAGTCGGATCAGCAGACCTGGAAATAGTTGTCCTAAGACTAGATGATAATACTATTATTGGGTGTTTCTATAGACCCAACATTGCACACAGTCTCTCTCAATTTTGGCTTCTCCTCGAAGAAATTTCTAGCAAATATCCTACCGATCGAATAATCATAACTGGTGATTTCAATCTTCCCAATGTTGATTGGAAATATACCCAATTAAAAAAAACTGCCAATATCACGCCCTTCACCGAGAGTTTCTCAATTTAATTGCTGAAAATAACCTGACTCAACTCATTGACCAACCTACTCACATCCAGGGTAATACTTTAGATCTCATTCTCACAAATCAACCCAAAGACATTCAATCAATCAATATTGTTGAACCTGGCTTAAGTGACCACTTTCTTATTGAGGCTTCTATACAACATAGAGTGGCTACTACTAGTGTCGCACCTCAATTGAAATACATTAAACTATACCGCCAAGCTAATATTGAGGGTTTCCGAGAACAAATGTCTCATGTACAACTTCAGCTGGAAGAAATGAGTGATGTCGATAGCATGTGGCCGCTGTTTGTCTCCCAACTTAGAACCTCAATCTCTAACCACGTCCCTATAAGAATATGCAAACCAAAAGGTGATCAACCTGCATGGTTCAATCTTAGAGCGAAGAAGCTAGTCCAGAAACAACGCGAAACGTATAACAAATTTAAACAAACAAATGACCCTTTAATTCTGACAAAATACAAACAACAAAGACGCGACACTAAACGCACTCTGAGAGAACTAAGGAACAACTATACCACTGAAGTGGTATGCGGACCATTGGAAGCTGGAAACAGCAAACCCTTCTTTAAATATCTGAAGAATATTCAGAACAAAACAAAACCCATGCTGACACTTACTCACCCTAATGGTACTTCCACAACTGATCCTCGAGAAAATGCTGAGATGCTCAATAATTTCTTTCAGCAACAGTTCTGCCAGCAAGATTTCTACACCGACGACCTCCCTTATCACTCTGATGATAATGATCTGAATGTGACTTCCGATGGGGTGGAAAAGCTTCTGAACGATCTCAAAACTGGTAAGGCACCTGGTCCGGACGGACTTAACAAAGAGGATCTCTGCATCGATACTAGATTGATAGCCAACTGCCTAACACTAATCTTTAACGCATCCTTGCGCAGTGCCAAACTTCCTGCGGGATGGAAGCTAGCCAACATCATCCCTGTCCACAAGAAAGGCCAGCTAGATATGCCAAACAACTATCGACCAATATCATTAACCAGTATACCTTGCAAGTTACTGGAACACATTGTGCTACACTATCTCAATAAACTGTTAGATCCCATCCTCCATAATCGTCAACATGGTTTCCGTCGTGGCTTGTCCTGCGAAACACAGCTTTGTGGAACCCTCCATGAAATTGCCAGATCAATGAACAACTCTCACACCACTCATGCTCTTGTTCTCGACTTCCAGAAGGCCTTCGACAAAGTCCCCCACAAGCTACTCATACATAAGTTAAGCGTCGTTGATGGAATTAATCCTCACATACTCTGATGGCTCCAGAATTTTTTGACAAAGCGAGAGCAGCAAGTAATCATAGATAGCCACTCTTCTGGTAGATTACCAGTCTTTTCTGGCGTTCCACAGGGCTCTGTTCTGGGGCCCACCCTATTCCTTCTTTACATCAATGATCTCCCTGATCTACTAAGTTGCAGTGTCAGTTTATTTGCTGATGACACACTGATTTTTCAAGAGGTGGACTTCCTAGATGATGTCCGAAAATTCCAAAAGAATATTGAACAGATTGAGAATTGGTCTCTGAAGTGGAAGATGCCGTTCAACTCCTCAAAATGCCGAATCATGTCATTTGGCAAAGATCCCCTAATTCAACCATCATATCGACTAGGGGGAGAAACATTGCCCTACGTAGATGAGATTACCTACCTTGGAGTTACACTACAATCTAACCTCAAGTTTCACAGCCACATAACTAAGAAAATAAACAAAGCATACAAGGTTCTTGGCATGCTAAAGCTATCCCTCTATGGAGCTCCCAAGAAAGCAAAGCTGCTGGCATATATGACTCTCTGCAGACCTATACTAGAATACGCTGCAACCACTTGGGATCCTGTAACAAAGCAACTTGTGAAAGAAATTGAGTTAGTCCAGAACCGAGCTATTAGATTCATCTGCTGTCTCAAAAGCCGGGAGGCTAGCATCAGTGATGCAAGAGAACAACTCAACATATCATCACTGGAAGATCGTCGCAAAAGCCTACGAATAACCCTCCTTTTGAAGATCTTGTCCAAAGAAGAATGTCATCAGGCATTATCTTCCAGCTACACTGAACTGAACAGGGACAAGTCAACCGCTACGGTTACCACGAGGGCTGCCTCTAACGGAATACCAACTGCGATATCTGCCATGTGCACAGCATATCATATCAGCTTCTTACCACGCACTATTAGAGACCTAAGAATTGGAACTCCCTAAATACTTGATAAATGATAACCTGAAAGGTACTACAATTACCAAATTTAAAATGCATAATGTATGCAAATACAGTTATAATTCTATGTCAAATGTATTGTAACAAGCTGCTGAGGCACACCTCTTGCGCCTTATGGTGATCTAGCGTGTGCTAAAGTCGAAGTATCGAAGTATCTGACCGAAGGCAATCAGACAATAAACTCTTGAAAGAAAAAAAAAAAGGATTTAAATAGCCCAAACCCAGAAAATAATATAATGTACTTTAAATTAACAAGGGAGACAATCTTGTAATAATATGCTAATCTGCTATAGACTATTAATAACAAAATCGTATTACTTGTTCATGTATCAATTCTTAATTTTTTGTTTAGTTTTTTTCGTTTGTTTGTTTAACATTGTCAAAGATTTGTAAAGGGGATGTTGATGATATGCTGAATAAGCTTTGTCTTTGTTTGTAAAGGTTTATACTTTATACTATGTTATTCGTGTTATTAATAATAGTCAGTTCGTGCTTTTAGATCTATCCAGAGTGGACCTTTAATATCTTGAGCAATAAACTATCTTAAACTCTTTGACCGGTCTCTGAATCTATGAAGCAAACATAGCATAAACAACTACTAGTACTAGTACTACTAGAAGTACTGTAGTACTACTAGTACTACCTACTAGTACTAGTACTGGTAGTAGTTAGACTTAGTACTACTACTAGTACTAGTACTACTACTAGTACTAGTAGTAGTAGTAGTAGTAGTAGTAGTAGTAGTAGTAGTAGTAGTAGTAGTACTAGTAGTAGTAGTAGTAGTTCACTAAAACTAAAAGTAATTGTCAATTTAGCTATACCGACCTATTATTATTATATATAATTATCATACATATAAGTCATAACGATTACTAAATTGAAAAATAAGATGAACTAGTATAAATTTTATTATTTATTATAAATAACATTAAAGTGAAACTGAACAGGCATAGCCGTAAGTAAATTAGTGTATTCAAACTGATCAAGCTATTGTTATATACAGAGTTGTCCCACTAAAAAGCAACTCGGAACGATATAATCACTGAGCTGGATAATATTATTGAGTTCGATGAATATAATATTATTATATATACGTTCACTTAGGGCGTGCGCACTGAAATGGTTCTATAAACAGCTCCGAGTTGGGGGGTGACAGAGTGCAGTAGTTTGCGAGTTCTCGAGTTTGGAGTTGGGGGTTCCAAGTTCCAATATATACCCCCATCAATCATCACAAGTCATCATCATCACTTTACTTGGCTTTTTCGTGATAATAATTAATTATCGTAGGTATTGTATAATCTTAACACTGTGTAAAAATATTTTTTTGGAACTTTTCAATTCTATTCAATATTTCATCATGCTTAAAAGAAGACCTCATAATAGTAGTGAGAATTGTGAATTTATTAATACATCATTTGCTGATTATAAAATTATATTGAATTATTAGTTTTATGTTAGATAACCTTATATAGGAACACTTAGCATATTGCTTTCTGGAGGCCAAGGGCATCTTTTCACAGCTGAAATACAAAATAAGAAGGTATGAATAATTTATGTATGTGAAATATAGCATATATTATAATGCGGTGCACATGTATAGCCTAGTGAAGTTGATGCTGTGTATAATGTAGTGTAGTGTAGGACAGTGCAGTACAGTGCAGTGCAGTGTAGAGTAGTGTATGTAGTTTAGCATACCATATTGTAGTGAATTTTGCCAGTTCACTATTATTATTTGTGGGTCTACTTAATCAAAGCCACTGCGACAGGTTGTTTACGATAAGATACTTTATTATTTACACAAATACAAGAAGGTTATTTACTGCTAGCATGAATAGAAAACGATTACATAATTAGTGAGCTTTAATACACAACTGTTCTAAATGAAGTCCCAAGCTGCTCTGCCGGCTAGCTACTCAGCGCACTGCAACTACGAGTAGCTAGCTCCACCTGCTATCAATTAGTGTGACTGTCCTGATTGGTGGCTACTAATGGTGCCACTACTGTCCATAGTTACACTCCGACAGTGTCGAGCTCTACTATAGCATACAATGTAGAGTTGACCTTTTCGATGCTAATTAACTCCATCCACAAGCATAACGCTATCATCTTCTACTGAGCACACTAACTGTCAGTGCCAACCATCTACGCCTCTTACAGTTGTTGATCCCATTTAACTAGTCTTGCCTTGTTTAGCTGCGTGCATTAGTAGCTAGCAATAATTGTCCAGCAGATTGTACGCATTCCAATTGTCAGCTATTATGATAATTGATCTCCAGTACTTATAGCCATTATGCCAAGCGTATAGAGAGTAAGCCACAAAGAGTTATCCTTTCGATAATAACATAATCTGAAATCCATTACAATATAATATATGTGATTGTCATCTCTGACAAATGCATGCTATTACCACCATATGCACAGTATATGTGATACAGTGTGTATGGTATGGTGTATGTAGTGTAGTGTAATAAGCAAATGTCCATTGTGATCTTTAAAAAGATTGTAGTCATGATAATTGTTCATGAAGTGTTTTTTTAAGTGCAGAAATGACAAAAATAGTAGCATGCAATGCCAGCTTTCTAAAAGAAGCCTAAAGCTGTTTTTTGACCTCTCTCTAATTTCTCCACTCACATGTCCACATGTTAAATCAGCAGGAATGATGACTAGTGGGCCACCAAGTAATTAAAAATTGCAATGCAGTTCTTACCTGTGAGGTTAGAGACCTCCAATGCAAGCAAAGCTACCTGTGTCACACAGTCCATTCTGTCTGTCATGTTCTCCCTCCTTACTCAACTTAAAGAGATCTACACACTTCATCCACTCCTTCGCACACTCGCAGCCATTGATACATGGCTCCAGAATAGCATAAGCACTGTATGCAAGCAGGCAGACTACAAACAAACAGAAAATGCTGTTCTTCATTTTGAAACTTTGTGACTAACAGCTGTGAAAGCTTCAGAGACTGTGAATGAATAAAGTTTTGGTACACTAGCTAGCTTCTTATGAATAAGCTGCCTTATCAGTAATTGATTCACTCACCACTAACAAATTTGAAAGCATATAGGCTATAATTCTGCCATTTTTCTTCAATAATAAGCATTCTACAGTATTTTTTTCAGACATTTTTGTTTATGTCATTAAGACAGATATTGCTTGCAACATTACAGCAAGCAAAGCATGCTGTCTAAAAGTGTAGCCATTAACTATGAATAAATTTTTAATTCACTTTATATTATAAAACATGTTTTAAAAGAGCTAGTTCGACTTAATTGTTTTGTAAGCTACTGTATGCCTACTTTTATATATATCTAGAATAAAAAGAAAGGTTTTATGTTGAGAATAAGTACAAACAATTAACTTGCTTCTATTTGTACATTACATTAAATTCAGCACATTTATGCTCTGTAATGCAATGCAATGTACAGTACACACCAGCTAAAGCATTTTGTTGAGGATATACAGTTTATACACAAGAGTTACAACGAATTCTAGGTATATTGTACTGTTAATCAGCTTGTAAACCAACATATGGCACTGATTGTAAACATCATCATACAAATAACTGTATTCTGGTTTCAAAAGGCATCACATTCTTTTTAGACAGATCACAGTTCCTAGCAAATTTTCCAGCAGACTTCAAGCAATGATTTATTGAACTAAATTTCAAAAAGTACTTTGTACTTTGCTATTTAATACACTACTCAATAGGACCAATACAATATTGTTATTTATCTACAAACAATGTCAAAATATATGTAAATTAACATTGCAGCTACTAAGTTTTTAAAATGCCTATACAAGTAAAATGTGTTGAAGCTAAAATTAAAATTGTTTAGCTGAATTTTGCATAAATTAAAATTTATTTACTTTATGTATATTACACATGCACAGATTATGATAATAAATACTTATTATTATTCATGGACCATACTGTAAAACAGAGTAAACAGTAAACAGAATAAATTTATGTGAAAATAATATTAAAAACTACCAGGTTTACATTTTAAGCAAGTACAACAATTTGCCAAAGACAACTCGTGCAATAAACAAGCTGTGACATGGAATTAGCATATGTTAAGGCAGAGATGCTCCATCAACATAGCACAGTTCTACAGAAGATCCATTGTGCAGCATTCCACTGCTAATAATGTCAACCAGCTTCATATTCATACTGAAGTACTCAAACTCTGGGTCCTCAGGCAGTGAAGCTGCTTTTAACATCAACTTCTACAAATGTAAATGAAAGGTAATTTTAATATTATTGGTAACATATTTCACTGCACAAGTACAAATGTGATAAAGGCAAGCATTGTTATTAGTATACCTTTAAGTAACATCATAATTATAATAATTGCTATTATAATATAGCAACAATGCTAGGAAAAGTTGTCCATAAAAACTGGTTGAAAATCATTTTAATAGTAAATTCTGAACTTACTGGACTAGTTTCTCTGTTGTTGTCATTCCTAAGGTTTGTACTCTTACTCACACAATCTACTACTCGTCCAACTGTCCACTCCTGAAATACAAAAAGCTAACAGATTAAACTTGAAAATGTGCTGCTGTTTAATTGTGCGCACACAAACTATTTCGTATTGATACATTATGATAATTATGTTGATGGAGAATTTTCTTTCACTAGTGGCTACAGTGACAGTCCTTTCACATATCAAGATATGCCCAATTGGTTTGGTTAGTAAATGTATCTGATTTATCTGTCATATGTTGGAAAAATCATATGCATATTTCAATGGTACGAATAACGGCAGTGGTTTTATATAGAGTATGTAGATGATTGTACATAGTATGCCATATTTTCAGATACAAAGAGTGAATTGAAGAAGTAGCATGCAACAGGAGCAAGGTTCCACAACTCCGAAATTTACAACTATTTCATCTCTTGTATAATTTATAGCCATGTACTGGTTGATGTCTAACAGCCAGTTTTCTGAGGTTATTACAATTAGACATGACATAAACATTTCATTTGAGATGAATAGTAAAATAATGTTGGCCTCACCGAGACTTCCACCTTGACAGCAGGTGCGCTAACCATTACACCACAGGGGCGGCTGGGTAAACCCAAAACTGGTATATCACATTAAAAGCCAACATACAGTAAGATAAGCCAATATATGTATAGTGAGTTGGTCGACTCAGTGAATAGTGAGTTAGTTGACTCAGTGAATAGTGAGTTAGATGACTTAGTGAATAGTGAGTTGGTTGACTCAGTGAATAGTGAGTTAGTTGACTTAGTTTTATATAAAGTCTCTAAGTTTAATAAACTTGCAATGCTTAATATAAAATCAATTCCATACCTGGTCGAACCACATATTGGAGCATTTGGAAGATGCTGAAGAAGGCCCGTTGCTAGGTAACAAAATGCTGAAATAAACACGACTCTCTACAGGCACACCTGCATCACCTTTAGCAGAAGACTTGATATTCATTAAAGCTATTTTATTAGCAAGAGCTGTGGATTTCTTTGATTTGGTAGAGATCTGTTTGCCTGTCTTACTATTGCCACTATTACCTGCTAAATATTTACAGAAAAATAAACCAGTTCATGTATTTGAGTAAAAATAATAATATTTTACATACATAACTTGATTTGAGTGTTTTAAGCCCATTAGCTCTTATTACTTAAAATCTAAAAGCCTATATTATACTCTTACATATTATTTCACATATAAAGTCAAATAAGCCAATTTTATAATATTTGAAAGTCATAAATATTTGATGCATACTTATAATATTTTTGACATGGTGTGCCGTAGCTTCCATATATTTAGTCTTTGGCTTAGCATCCAGAGCAGAACAGTTGTGATCTACAGCGTGCCGGTGTCTACAAGTAGTTACACCAGTTTTTATACTTATATAATTTTTTTAGCTGTACATAATTTAAGTTTTACTGAGCCAAAGAGGCTACAAAAATAGTAATGAGTGTCAACTTTTAAATAAATTCAATGACATTCTTGATAAAAGCAAAAAAACTCAAAAAGGTAAGATAATCGTCTTTTCCCCCTTGCATATTTATGCAAACACAAAATGATTTGCAAATAAATCTTTTAAAGTACAAATACTACAATGAACCCAAACCATTTGCTTGAAAATGCTTAAATGTTTATAACAATAATTTATAATCAATTTAGACTTTAGAGTATTAACATTTTGAAATCTTAAAAATAGTTAAAAACATTATACAAGTTGAATAAACTATACAAACAGCAGGCAGTAGTTAGCCTCACACTGGTCACAGGGTACTGGAACGAGCTGTCTTTGACTACACCCGGAGTACGAACAAGAGTATGTCAAAAAGGGAGAGGATGAGTTTGTGTGAGAGCTTGATTGGTGAATACTGGGACAGTTGTGTCTGTCTTTAACTTGATGCTCTTTGCTGTAACAAATTATATTATTAGTTTTTTTATAAATAAATAGTGAATAAATTAATAGACTACCACTGTTTGATGAAACTAATCCCACAATGGAATATACAAAATGATAATGCATTTAATGTAAAGTATGCTTGTCATTTAGTGTACACGGAAATGAAAAAATAACATTACAACTGCTTACCAAAACGTTTTGTGGCACCCATCGCAAGAAAATGGAAGAAAATCTAAAGCAGAGATAATTTATATAAATATATACACACACATTCAAGAACATCAAGAAAATTTTGAAATGAAAATTTTTACCTTAAATTAAAAATGACCAAACTTTTTTTAAAAAAGACAGTGTTTCATTGATGAAATTAAAGACTACTTAGAAAATAGCTAAAACAACTTTTTTAAAACCAAGTGATAATTATTTATTTATTTATTTATATTCTACAAATAGATTGACGGTGCTTAAAATATAGTTTAAGCAAGTTAGAAAATCATGAAATTTCTTACCTAACTGTTTACATTCTGCATGAGAACAATGTTTACCAATTTCTAATTCGGCCATTCTTCAAGAACTTGTAGCAAAGGAAGCTAACTTGAAATCTAAAAAATAAAAACAGTTTCTAATTGAAGAATTGAAAAAAATTACAATAGCACTGCTGTATAATAAAGTTATATGCTAAAATACGATCTTCAAAATAAACAATGATTCTGGCTGAAGAAGAAATATTAAAATATGGTTTTGCCACAGATGGGTGCAATATAGACAATTAAAATAATGCATTATAGATAAAAGATAAATTACATCAAAGAAAAAAATAAAGCTAAATCAAGTTGTTAATTTTAAAGTCAGGCAAGGAGTAACTTCAATACGCTACAGAATGATTACAGTAGCCATATATACAAACAAATCATAATACCATTAATTCAACATAAGTGACAAAGCACAGAATTTAGAGAACAAACAAATACACAATATGAAAACCATTGCCAGCATAACATTGAGTAAATTAAGTTGTAATTATGCACATAAAACTATTTGTAATTTTTCTGCCATATTTCTACGTTTGTTATCAACTGTGATCTCATAAGTTGGACTTCCAATTTTTACTTATGAAAATAACCACTGTGTTGATTGCTTTAGAATAATTTCATTCAGCCTAAAATTTTTCCCTCTTAATTATAGTATATATGCAGTAACCAATAGAAAGATAACAACATAATATAAATTGTGAAACTTAATATCATTTACAATATTATCGGTATGCATAATTAGAATTTTTTTCACTAAAACTTCTCTAAACTTTATAGAACGATAAAAGTTGTCCTTGGCTAAAAAGTTGATTAATTTATTACCAATTTTGTCAATTATAATTTCTATATTTTTACTTGCAATATTAGCAACTTTTTCAACTGTCTGATCAGTTTCGAGTTCTACCTTATCTTGATCTTAGCATGTAACACTAACATAAAAAACGAATAAAAACAATAAATTCATCTACATTACATTTGTAACATACAAAATTAATATTCTATTGAGCAGTTCACAACCTTATAGTTCATATACAAAATGTTAAATTAGTCTATTTTTATATATAAGTAATATTTATTAGAGTTGAGCTGAAACCATGACAAGGTAAAGTCAAATCGAACCATAGCTCACATAAACTGAAAACAAGCATAGGTCAGTGTACTTGATTTACTCGCAAGTCTTATGTCAAGCCGATTTATGAGTATTTACATGCATTACATGTAATGCTCAATTGAAAATTTAGGCTTAAACTGAATTAAATTGAAAATTATTCAGTAAAGAAAAAAAAAACCAAATTCAGTATTAGAAAAGATTTTTATTTAGTAGTTTAGTTGGAATTTAAAAAAATATTAGTTCGGTAGTTTAAACTGGTTTAACCTTTATATTTATATATAATCAAACAATAAAATACTTCAATAATAAAATAACTTTTGTAATAAATTTGAATAAAAATGCTATACAATCTTAATATGATAGGTGATGATGTGCTATAAATATTCTGATAATAATGATAATAATAATACTTATTCTCTGAGGGCGTAGAACACTTTATTTTACATTTCCTGTAAAATAAAGTGTTTTACTCCCTCAGAGAATGCCTCATTTATGCCTAATGGTTTACTTACATTCATGTGTACTTAAGCTACATGTACACAAGTCGATTTTTTCAGCCGATTTTGTGCTTGTCGATTTCGCTATTGCTGATTGCAAAATCAGCCGATTTTCTAGGCGATTTTATTTCCCGCGTTATTTTCCTGCTTTTGTTTTACTGGCGGATGGTTCTCGGTCTATATAACTTTCTTTTAGATTCATACGCAAAGGTCAAGATTAGTTGCATGTGCATTAGCATAGTAAACATACATCGGCATTTTATATACATTATTTTAACAAGTGAAATGGCTAGAAACTGTCAACAAAAAATTAAACTGTAAAGTTAAGACGCTGATACTGGTTACATGAATATAAAAAGTAAAACAACAAGTTATAAATTATATTATAAATGAAAGTTAAGAATAATACCAGTGTTCTATTTAAAAAAGCAATATGTTTATTCTGATACTCTAATAAATAAAAAATGAATAAAGTAAATTGGCAGCGTATAATTTGTTAGCAGCTTGCTGCATTTGAAAATTGCGTAAAAACTTATCACTAATTTTAGTATTAAATCAAAAAGCAAATAGCTGGCTTGGTAGCTTTCTATTTAACCATATTTATTACCTATAATTATTCATAAATCACTAAGCTACACTATTAACATCACCTATCAATTTTTTAAAGCTATTCAGTTTAAAACTAGAAGTTTAACTCAAGCGTTATTGTTTATACAGGTAATGAAAACTGTAGAGCACGGCAAATCTTCTCTCTAAGAAAATATTTAAATCGTAAAGTTGAGATGCTCAATCTCATACTAATACTGGTTACATGAATATAAAAACAACAACATATAAACTACAAGTTATAAATTATATTTTACATGAGTAAAAGTTAAGAATAATGATATTTGTCTTTTTAAAAAAGAGCAAAATTTAATGAATTTCCACGAAAGTGAAACTAACTTTCTCAAAGTTACACGACAACCAAAGCGTTGTTATTATTGCTACTACTGCTATTGATAGTTATTTTAGTTATTTGTATTTTATTATATGATGTATCGTAGTGATAGCAACGTATTAATTACTTCTTGGTTGTATTTCAATAATGGTGTTAACTTTGCTCGCTGTCATAATTTTCTGCCACCTTTTGATTGGCTGGTTCCACAGAAAATCGGCGAAAAATTGAACATGTTCAATTTTGAAAATCGCTTCAAAAATCGGCCAAAAGCAAAAATCGGCCAAAAGCAAAAATCGGCCGATTTTTCAAAAATCCTAAAAAGTCGCTAACAGCTTATCGGCCGATTTTCATGAAAATCGGCCTGTGTACATGTAGCTTTAGCACCATATATCTCGAATCATTGTTGGCACAAAGCTGTTGTGATAAGTAAGTAGGCCTATTGATAGTACCAGGTATAATCAGCAGCTTGCTTCGGTTTCCAGCTCTGATCATCATGCCTGAGTTTTATTGGTTTGCAATAACTTTCATCATAACTGGAGGATCAGTGATGAAAAAGCTTATTTCTCCACTGTCATCTATGCAGAGCTTCAGTTGCAGCACAAATTTCATTTGAGCAATTTTGTAGTTATATCAGCGGCAGAAAATGAAGTTATTGACCCAAAAAATGAGTGTACTGACTGAGTTGTCTCTATTGTTATACATATTTTGAATATATACAACAGTTTTTGGTGCCAGATTTGAAATCTTGTTCTTTGAGGAAACTCATCATTATGTAGTGCCAACTTGCCAGCTTTGATTAAGACTACTTATTTATTTGTTGAGGTAACAAGAAAGGACCCTTACTTGCAGGTTTTTCCATATCTTTCAAATTTTATTTAATAAATTTTCTCATCCACTCAATATCGAACTTCAATATCATTAATAAGAACACTAATGTTGTAAAACTGTAGTAGAACTAAATATAAATGTAATGCTAGTATGATTAAAACTAAATCTAAATGTAACACTTGTAGTCTTATACTAATAACTATAAGCAATAGCATTACTATTAGTAATTATATCAACTGAAAGAATAACCATGAGTATAACTATAACTATAAGTATTATAACTTATAAGTTATAAGTATTATTATAACTACAAGTATAACTATTAATTTAGTTATTTACTGTTAGTGCTACACTTACTTTTAGACAGTCAGATTCACTCATACTGATAGTGATAGTGATACTGAGTGTGGCTATGAACTCAAACGGGTTAAACCTAAAGTCAAAGTCAAAACTTAAACTCTGAAACACTTGGTGACTTACCAATGGGCAATGGCAATTATTGAATTATACTTAAAGTTAATCTTCTAGTTATACCAATTATAATATTCTAAATCACCTTGGCCCCTGGGTCAAGGTGATTTAGGTAATACTTATTCTTATAGTTATACTTATACTAACTTAACTTAACAATAACTCAAACTCACTACCAGTAACACCAACAGTAACAGTAACTCAGTCTGAGTCTAACTCTAACTATAGCTAACGACTTTTACTTTACTAAAATTTATAGCAAGTGACCAAATCAATTCGAGTCAGCCGAATTGCACTCTGATGTAGTGAACAATTAATTATAATATTAATCCGTCCCTTGAAAACGACAAAAAAGAGCAGAAAACACAAATATTAATATCAATACGATTCTGAATTCATTTTTATTTTGTGATTGTGATTAAAATACGATTTTCGGATATTACAGGACTCGCTGAACGACAGTCTGTAGTTTTAGGCTCCCCGCAATAAAAGGGGTCGACTATGAGGGCCGAGCAGTGGTTGTCACCACTAAAATCGATTTAATTTGAATTACTCTATAAGCAGCTCCAAGTTCGGAATGACTTAGCCTAGGGCCACACGGTGCGTATTTTCGCATGCGAAAATTGAAATCACAAGTAGCAAAGGTGTCCACTGTGCGCGTTGAAAAAACTTTCGCACTTGTCGCTCTGCATTTTCAACGCAAGTGCGAATCGTCTCTGTCGTCGTCACCTAATTGGCTGGTAGCTATTCAGCGAGCCCAATTTCTTTATTTAGTGCTATATTCCAGTAAATTGCGTTTTATTGAAAGCGAGTGCGATTTGAAAATGAAAGCTTTATTTATCACGCATCACTGACGCTACAGTGGACACCTTTGCTACTTGTGATTTTAATTTTCGCATGCGAAAATACGCACAGTGTGGCCCTAGGCTTAATGCATTAGTTTGCGGTCATCGAACTCAATAATATATATTCCAGCTCAGTGTTTGCGGTTAGGTCCACTGAGCTGGAATATTATTGAGTTCGATGGTTAGGTCCCCCAACTCCAAACTTGAGAGCTTCAAACTAAAGTAGTCTTTTATCCCCCAACTCGGAGCTGCTTGTAGATCAGTTCTGCTAAACTATTTACTAAGTGAAAGCGTATTCTTTTTCAGTATTATATTTCAGTGGTCATAAATAATAGTTCCTTCTCGTGTTGATTATAGATATCTAGCAGGTTTGTTTGTAATTATTCGAAGCTGGGAAACTAAGTAGATATATAGTTTAATAGCATAAGTATAACTATAGCATTAGGCTTAGCTATAGTCAATAAAATATAAATTTAAGCCAATACTTATACTATAAGTTATAGGTTATAGTTAAACTTAATCATAATGATAATCATAATGTTATAGTTATAGTAATAGTTATACTAGTAGGTAATAACGATATTAGTATTAGTATTACTATTATTATTACTATTAGTATTACTAATACTATAACTCATAGCTGTATTGTTATATAAGTTTAACTAATGCAAAGGAGAGATAAATGCACACGGAGTAATTAAGCTGCTACACAACCTGAAGCCAGGAAAAGCCCCAGGTCCCGATGGATTAAAGAAGGAAGACCTAACTCTGGACATCGAACAGACCGCAGGTTGTTTGACTCACATCTTCAACAAATCCCTCAAACATGGCAAACTGCCATCTGAATGGAAAACTGCTCATGTTACACCGGTTTCAAAAAGGGAAGTAAACATGACGCAAATAACTATCGACCTATCTCCCTAACAAGTATTCCCTGTAAGCTGCTTGAGCATATTGTGCTCAGAAACCTCCTAGGTAAGATTGATGGCTGGCTACATAAAAGGCAGCATAGATTCAGACAAGGACTGTCTTGCGAAACTCAAATATGCTCCACTCTTCATGAGATTATATCAGCTACTGATAAAAAGTCAAGTGTTCACGCCGCTGTTCTCGACCTATCAAAGGCTTTTGATCGTGTTCCGCATTCACTGCTGATGGAAAAACTGACAGCCATTCCAGAAGTTGATAGTTATCTACTTGACTGGATCCATGACTTTTTATGTAACAGATCACAATCAGTAATTCTCAATGGTACTAAATCTAGCTCTCTTCTTGTGACATCAGGTGTTCCACAGGGATCGGTGTTAGGCCCCGTGCTATTTCTTGTGTACATAAACGACTTTCCTAGCCAAGTTGATTGCTCTGTTGTGCTGTTTGCTGATGATACCCTTATGTACCAAGTTGTAAACAACACAGAGGATGAAAGGAGATTTCAGGCAAATCTGAATTTGCTAACTGGGTGGGCTGGCAGATGGGAAATGAGCTTTAATGTTACTAAATGTAAAATCATTGCCTTTCAAGCCCGCATACCAGTCCCTGAATACACCATGAACAATATAGCCTTAGAACACACTGACCACTGCAAATACCTAGGAGTGACTCTGCAATCTAACTTGAGGTTTAACAACCACATAGCACATAAAACATGCAAGGCCAGACAGCAAATTGGTATGATCAGGAGAGCTCTATACTGGGCACCAGCGAGAGCCAGGCTGATAGCATATAAGTCTCTGTGTCTCCCACATCTGGAGTATGCTTCCTGCGCATGGGATCCCTGGACAAAGAAAGAAATAGATCAACTGGAGATGGTGCAAAGCCAGGCAATCAGGATGATTAGTGACTTGAAAGGCAGAAGAGGCGTTACCGAAGCCAGAGAGGAGCTCCGACTGAAACTGCTTAGTGAAAGATGCCAAAATGCAGAATTAAACTGCTGCTGAATATTATAGCGAAGGAAGATGCCCATCTCGTACTCTGCGCTGCCTATGAAAAAGTTATAAAACAGACTGAAGGAGCAATTCATACCAGATCACAGTCCAGAAATGAACCTAGATCTATCTCCACAACTGGCAACTCCTACAACAGTTTTGTCCCACGCACGATTTGTGATCTGAAGAAATAATGCATAAAAACAAGTAAAGCTCATGACAAATTACTGAATGGGTTAATACACCCTCTCTGAAGCAATATGCCTACCTATGAAATCTGATACACTGTTGAAAATATTACTCTACTGCTCAATCACAACCAAAAACTGAGGCGCGCCCCTTATGCCACTAGGCGGTCTAGCGCCATGTCACCATTGATGTAAGTTGATGTAAATACTAATACTAATAGTAACACTATTAGTATTACATTTTGATTTACTATTACTATTAGTATTAGTTATACTAATACTAATAGTATTAGTATTAGTAATAGTGTATAATTATAAGTATTAGTATTACTACTACTATTATTATTAGTATTTATGCTGCTATACGACCAAGTACAAGTATAAAATTAAATGATTAACTCTATAACAATAACTTGTAAGACTATAGCTATAAGTAGAAGTAGCTCAGTATGAGTATAACTATTAGTATTAGTAATACTGTATTACAGTATTAGTATTAGTATTGCTATAAGTGGCGGGCTTTGTGGAACTCTACCTAAATCAAATTTTCATAACTGCCAAAATGAAAATAAAGTAACTCACCTCGTAACTCAGTGTCTAATCAGTGTTTATTTAGTGTAGCAGTGACAGCTGCTTATTGTTGAGTGTTATTTGACCCTAGCATAAGCTCCCTCACGCAGCTCGAAAGGAAGCTGTTGCAATATTTCTGACTCGATGCATATATTGAGGTTGGTTCTTCTCTGTTTGCAGCTCGTGTGATCATAGCTGTCTGGCTTCTACTGCTAACCAGCTCATCATATGCTGAGGCAAGGGCCTGGTGCCTGGTTTCATCCGAGAGTGTTCTCATCAGTAATGACAGCCTGTGTGACTTTCGTCTTTTTTGTAGTGGTTTAAGCTCTAGTTACATTCGACTTTCAGTTATTCCATGCCTATCACTGATGTTTTTATTAAAGGAAATTGCTTGAGATTGTGCATGCTCAATAGCATCGCAAGTGTTATTCTCAGTTGGGTCTCAAAGAGTATCACCGTATTCAAGGATTGGCCGGCAGAAACTAGTATACGCAAGCAACTTGCTTCTCTCGGTCGCTTCATGCAGGGAGTATTTTATACAGCCGAGAATTTTAGATGCGCTCTTGATTTTTGATGTTATATGTTTTTCAAACTTCAAGTTTAATTGCATTTTTTACGCCAACATATGTGGTGTGCTCAACACATTCAAGTAGAGTGTTACCGAGGGAGTATGTTGGATTTGCTGATGGCCCTTTGCGAAATGTAATAACTTTGCACCTATCAGTGTTGAATGGCGTTTTCTTATCTTCGCCATTGTTAACCTCTGAGTGAAGTAGGATGTCATCAGCATACAAACTAACACCACATGTTACAGCTTCTGGCAGATCATTTATGATTTGAAAATAAGTGACGATAACCCATAATTGGTCAGCTGTATCAGTGATGTTTTCAATTTATCATATTTGATTGATGAATTGATTTATCACAGACACGAAAACATGTTGCAAAATTTGAATGCAAGCTTATTTTACCTTCTGTTTAAATCTTTTGCTTTGCTATATCAAAAATATTTGAATTGTTCTAAATCAAGTTGTGTTTAAATTAAAGTAAAATTATGTGACCAGATTAATAGTGTTTACAGCATGAGGGTTAAGTTTGCAAAATATTTCATCTAGGTGTTGCTTTAAATTTCTCCCTCTTAGCTCTTTATACCTCCTAATTTTTTCTACAAATACTTAGTCAATATGTATTTATTGGCAGCTGAATTTATAGGGTCAAGATTAGTAACATAATTAATAAATAATGACAAATCATATAAATGTTGTAATTTTTATTATAATCTATAATAGAGTCACCCGCAGTACGGCATGGTGTGTGCATGTTTTATTTAAATATCCTTCAAATACTATTTCAGGAAAATGTGATACTAGCTAGGACTAAAACGCCATGGCTATTCACATGTACACATCCATAAGACTATGAAATAAAAGACATTGCATTTTGCATTAATCATGCAATTAGAAGGCCATGGTGGAGAGTCTGATGTAAGAATTTATTATCTATAAAGGTATATTTAATTCATCTCAATTTTTGCAGTTTATTTTCTTGTATGTTTCAATGCATTACCATTTGCTGAAGTATAGCTAAAAATATTTTATATAATATATGTAGATAGTATGGATTCAATTAATGGTAGTAAGAAAGGGATTTAAATAAGTAAAAAAAGTATTTCCTAACTAAATTTCAGTTTTAAAGATGGCGGGCTGTATGGATTTTGAACAACCAGACGTAGACAATGAGACTATGGAGACTAGTGATACGTCTTTGGTGCTTGTGCCAAAGTTGGAGAAGTTGGTATCCTACAAACGCTTGATTGGCCAAGTGTTTTCGGCACTGAGTAGAGGTATTCACTGTTTGCTTTGAACCTATGAGACTGTCCCATTTTAGAAAAATACAACAGGTCTTAATATTTTTCATTTTTGAATGTCATATTTAGCCTCTAGACTCCAATACTATGTTTTTAAAAACTACTGTAGCTTGCGATGTTCAACACCAGCTAGTTTTATAAGAATCGTCCTGCCTTTGTTCTAGGAAAAAATTGTTTTTCATAATAGTACAACATAGCAGTTTTTTGTTGAAATTCAACATAGACATAGTCATTTACATATTTATACATGTCTCTCATTTTATTAATTATGTGCTTTATGGAACTGAAAGCTGTATACACTTTGTTCTTGGAAACAAGAACTGCTTTCATTAACTTCCGTGGAATATACATTGATGAATTTAGACTATTTCTATTATATTAAGTCTTTATTTTAATGTGAAGCCCAATCATTTTGTGACACTAATGCTTACATTGTATTAAATATTTTATAGAAATGCATTCAAAAGCTGTAGAAGAATTTCAAACTGAGTGTCTTAGACTCTCCATGGCCCAAGACCACTATACTGAGCTGATTTCTCAAGAAAAATGGGAAGACGTCTTTCAAGTACTTTTAAAGCTCTACAACGATGACATCCAAAGAGTAGTTCAAGTCTTGCATGAGTTTATTCCCAAAGTTATTCACGACCTTCAACCTGAAGTAAGTGCCATTGTACGGTACAAAGAATAAGATTGGTATTTTATTTTTACTAATATTTTAATTATCGTCTAACGTATTATTTAGCTACTGTGGACTGACTTTTGATTGTTTTTGAAATGTTTTTAGAGTATTTTTTGCATGTTACTTCAGGTAAGAGACAAAATGAGTTATTTGGTACAGATTTCTGCTAAGAATGATCAATATTTCTGCCGGAAAAATGAGCAAATCTATGGACGACAACAAGAGCTAGATGAATTGAAAAAGCTAGTGAATTTTCAGAAAAAACAAGATTTCAAATGTAAGTGTTTGTTTTAATTGACATAAAATTAGTGGGTGACATATATCATAGCTGAACTAAACTTGCTGCAAGTTAAATCACATTAAGAGCAGACCAATTGGAGTTGTGACTCATGCAAAAATGTTTTGGTGATATTCAAGTCTACTTGACCGAAAACTTAAGTAAATATTAGTGACGTTTAAGGCAAGTAAATTTTTTATGTCACCTAGAAGGGAGCAGCCATGGTGTAGTGGTTAGAGTGCTGGCCTAGTAAATACAAGGTCAGTGGTTTAAGTCCAAGCACCAGTGGTAATATACAGCATTGTTTCAATAATCCCCACCAAATTTTGTAAAAATTATGTAATCAAACCCCTGACCTCTAACCCTTAGACCACGGCTGCTAAAACACTCATGCTAAAATTTTAGTAATCAACATTTGTGGAATGACTGGTGTTGGGAAAAGCTTTCTTCTGAAACACTTTGGCTCAAGATATCTTGATGAGCATCTGGTGCCGATATATGTGGATGCCAAGTTAGTTTATACACGTATTATATACATACATTCATGTTGATTTGATGTTCGTTCAAGTCTTCCACATTTCTGCCTGTAGTCACTAAGAATGTATACTGATTGCAGGGGTATGACCAATCTTTCAGATTTAGCTGCCAGTCTCCTTGATTGTATAGGCTGTCCACCACAGGGCACTGAAAGTAATATGATAGGAACTTTCCTTCTGTATTTAACAAGATTTAAAGGTAATTAGAAAAATATATTGTAATAATTTAATTATTGCAAACAAATTCCATTAAAATAATGGCAGCATTCAAATAATAAAATTTTCTGTTTTGGAGGGAATTTTTTTTTGATAACAAAGGACCATAATCTTGTTTCAATGATAGTTTTATAAATAACCACAACTGTTGCCATTCCGTTTTGTATGCCAACATTTGAAATATTTTTTTTTAATATTTCAATTAAAGCCAAATAAAGTGATAGATGCTAGTATAGCTTTTCATTATAGAACTAGTTTAAAAATGTTTAAACTAGTTTCTAGTTATTATTCATTGGTTACTGATAGACATGATATTATATTCAGTGTCTGTAGCAGGAGCTTTGTTTGTGTAAGGGAGAAGTTAGATCTGCTGCACTCACATTACTGTTCATCTTCATGTGTTTGTGTGATACCTGGTAGCATACTGAGCTTTTCAGACATATAAAAAGCTGTAAACATAACTTTATCACTATAGTACTGAAAACTCTTCTATTGTATACTTTATTATTGGTTTCAATGGTTAAACATTTTCCCAAGTACATGTAAATTCTGGTACCATAAGGCATAAGGGTTCAAAGCTGACGCCCCATGTTGGACTAAAGCAGTTTTTCAAATATATGAAGTTTGTAATATTAAATTAGGTACAGCAGTGTTGTTGCAGCACATGCGCATGATATACTAGAACCTATCTTTCAAGTGTTACCTCTTGGTGTTAATTTAGTCAATGCTTAGAATGAAAGAAGTCAATGCATTATATGAAAAAAGTAACTCTTTTCTTTAATTTTCTACTACATAGTTTATCATTTATTTCAAGTGTTACAATTATTTCCACAAATGTAATGAATTATTTAGAGCGTTACGTGATTTTCATTGACGACTTTTCTGATTTGATGTCTTCTGCTAACAGAGAGCAAGCCTTAGAGTTTTTACACAACTTCATAATAACAGCACAACAACAGAAAATACAGGTATGTTGAAGCATTATAATTATCAAAATTTTCAAAAAACTGCTTTCTGTTTATATTCTGTAGTAGTACAGGTATGTTGAAACATTAAAAACATCACGAATGTATAAACATTTCAAAGTGTGCTTTCTCACATATAGGGTAGCTTTTATTGAAGCTGCTAATAATTTATTAATTTACAAAATAATGTCCAAAACTTGGCTCAACAAAAAAATTTTGCCAGTAACTTATGAATTGGGAAAAACTGGATGGATATTATAAAGAAGGCTGAAACAAATGGCTAATGAGTATATTTATAATAATACAATACTTCTCTAAAAATAGATACACAAGAAAAAAATTTTTGCTGTTTTATTTACTGAAATACATAAAGTAAACTTATATTTCGGATACCACTGTAGCCATCTCCAGGGTTAATTCTATAAAATTTAAAAGCTAGAAATTTTAAATTTATGTATTTAGGTAAATAAAGTCGTAAACAAAAGACATTTCTTGTTTATTTGCTTTTAATGAAGTTACTAGCTGGTAAAGATACCTCTTGACTAGTTATCTGTATGTTTATAGAATGTGTATTTTCTTTGGTATGTTCGCGTTCTGCACTGTAAACTCCAATTTACTATCTGTTTGTGAATAAATTTATTTAACACTTGATGTTTTGGCAGAGCTATGCACATCTATGGATGTTGTTGAGAGAAGATGGTGAAACTAATTCTAATTTACTAAGTCACTGCATGTGTTGTAGCTGAAGATTATAGTTACCAGTCAGAGTTATTTTCAAATGACCACTGAGAAAACTGAAGGGGAAGATGTGAAGGATATTAAGTCACAAATGAATAGCTACTCTAAAGATATTCACCTGGAAAGGCTAAACAACGAGGCTGCTAAGGAACTTCTCGGAGCTTCCTTTGTAAGAATATCCCCTTGGGGTCTAAGGTCTAGACACACTTTGCTGTGACGTAGGCCGTAAAAGCAAGTGTCAGCCATTTTTAAAAATGTCTGCGCTTCCCCTATGATGTTACGGTACGTCAGGATCAAACACTGCTTGATTGAAAAAAGTTGCATCGAGCTCCTATTGGACAAGGAAACATTCGAGTTAACTCATTTGATATAAATTTTAAATGTCCAATGTGATGTCATAGGTTGTACCCAATAAGGGACTTTGAGAACTTCATCTTGAACACATTAAAAATGGCTGGCATTTTATGTTACGCGGCCTATGTACCGGCAAAGTGTGTCTAGGGAAGGAGGGGGGGGGGGTAAGGCTGTAGCAGCAAATATCTCTTTTCAGTTCTATCTTTCAGTATATTCAATGTATTGCAGTTATGTAATTTTATCTCTAGAGTTCTTTTGGCTACACCAAAAAAGAAGAGATATTGAAGCTGTGTGATGGACATCCTTTTCTGCTGAAACTGGTTGGCGAAGCAGCAGATATGGACTACTCAGTCACTGCTGAGAATACTGGTCTAACTATTGACGATGTTGAACATGTCAAGTGCCTCGTCAAGGAGGGACTTCAGAGAGCATTTGAAAAACTGTCAAAGAGACAGCATCTGATTTTGTTGGCTTTCTCCCTATTTGGCAGAGATGCACAGCTCAGTGCTCTTTATGATGTGAGGCTTCGTACATTTCTCTATTTCTTTTGTGTTGCTCCATGGCCTTTTTTCCCCAAGAGCCATGAATTAAAAATTGTTGCATTTGCGTTTTTATGTTGTTCATTAAATGAAATAAAATCAATTTCAATCATAAAAGGTAAAGAATATTCCCAGTTTTGTAAAAAATTTGGGTGTATACAAATTATGGAAAAGTGTTGTAAAGGAAAATAATTAAAAAATGTGTTCAGTAAATATGAAACTAACATGTTCATCATTGGGTATAGTTTCAATGAAAATCAAAAATGTTTGACGTGTAGAATATTACGTTTGATTTTTGTTAATTTTAGGTTTTGAATTTAAGTGAACCACGAACTCAGTTTTTTGAAGATATAAAAAGGCAGTTTCTTGATCAATTCTGGTTGAAATTTCATACCTCTTCTATAAAAGAAAAAAAGGAGAAGTACACAGATGTCAACGCTCATCATCCTCTAGTTTTAGAGTTTCTCAGGATGAAAATGGACAGTTGTTTAGAAGATCAAGGCTCTCCGTACTATAGCGAGTGTGTTTTGGTATGCACACTAATTTATATGTATCTAGACCATAACCTTTTCTACTATTCCCACTTGCAACCCTCTTTAAAATTTTTCCTTTTATAACAACTGAAACAATATTGCTGTACGTGAGTACTGCAAGGCGTGTACAAATTTTAATTAAATCTGTCTGATCATAATATTTTAGTGCTTGAGGTCATAGATCACAAGTCCAAGCATATTCAGTAGCAGTTCAGTCATACTTTATAAGCTCACTTACACAGTTTATTGCACTTCACTTTTATTTACTATTCTATCAGCTTAGTACATGCCAACATAGATTGAATAACTTTTTCTTTAACTTCATAAAAGGCATTTGCACTATAATTCTTCCAAATATTTAGGCAATTTTGATAACAAAAAATGTTTCTTTATGTTTTAGTTCAGGCGAAGATATATCATGTATTTTGTCAAAGAGATGGTGTCAACTGGTAGAAATTTTTTCGTGCTATGTAGACCTCAACAAACAATAGCCTACAATTTAAAATCTCTCAGTACCCAGTTTATGCGTATCAAACCTCATGTGAAGAATGCTCTGATGTACATGTCTCAAGAGCCAGAAGGCTTTCAGCTATTATTTTCCACCGGAGACGGCAATCCGGTTTTAAAGACGCCCAGTGAAATATGTCACATTTTTCTCTTTTTTCATTACTTTCATGACCGCTTTGACAACTGGCTAATAAGCACAATCGAAGAAGCTGCCTTCAACCAGAAATGTGAGCCTGTGAGTAAATCACTTCTGTGGTATTTGTATATTATTCTACTCACTGCTGAGAAAATGTGGGGCGAACTTAAGGATTTTCTCACTGATAAACAAGAGCTAAAGGAGCCCAAGTCTCTTAGCAGATTTTTTGATTTATACAGTTTTGGCAAGGCTATTTACAGTTACGCATCTGGTGCATTACTTACATTATCATCTTCAACAAAAAACTCTCGAGATACAAAACTGATAGAACAGCGAAACAAGGCATTAGGAAATGCCTTAAATTCACTTGAATTGGCCAAATTGTCTTCTGAATGGCTAGGGGTCCGATACTATTTTTCTGTTCACATCGTGCTTTTGCAAGCAGACAGCACTTACTTTGGAAACCCCGGTGATATGGGCACAATTTTAGAAAGTCTTGCACTCTGCAGAAGAGCTCGCAAATATGTAGAATCGGCAGAAACAAAAGATCTGAACATAGCTATACTGCAGCCATTGTGAGTATTTAGTTTTCCTATTATACTAGTTTTATTTAGATTGAAAGCTGTGTATATAAAAATAATATTAACGCAGAGTGTTACAGTATTGTATTTTAGCAAAAATTAATTGCATTCGGACATGCACTACATTTTCATCGGAATTATTCGAATGGATTTTTATCTGATGTTTGGAAACAGTTGCATTGAATAAAATGACAACTACAAATTAATCTGTACAAGCATCCATTCGCATAAGTCATGGAAACGTAGTGATGGTATTGCACTATTGCTTTGTTAAGTTATTCTAGCCTTCAGTTGTCGGTTTCGAATAATTTATCTTATTTATAAAGGCTTTTACTACGATAAGAATTATGTTATAGCAAAGCATATTAGTAGATTTTGATAATCAAAGTTTTCAAAACTAGGAAGCAAAATATTAAAAAAAATTAGATTTATTTATCTCACCAAAATATTCTAAAATTGAAAATCAAATGTAAAAAAACCTCTAAAATAGAAATATGGTAATCAGCAATTCAGACCCCTGTAACTATTGATAATCAAAATAATTAGTATTTATGGGTTGGTAAATTAAGTTCGAAGAGATGAAGTTTCAAGTAGAGATTTTTTTCATCATTCAACACTGTTTTACACTGGCAATCTTAGGAATACACATTTTTAGAATTCAGGTGCTGATGTGGATTAGACATAGGTGCTTTCATTACTTTTATTTGGTTGCTTTTAAATAGTTTATAGCAAATGTTTTATCCATTTGAAATGAGTCTATACTCAAAGTAGCTTTAACAGTTATAGCTGTTATTTTCAAAGTAAACATGCTTGAAGGGTGTATAAGTCACATATTGAAGCACAAATGGCAACAATTTCAGTTAGCAGAAAGTGCAAGCACTTTTAGAGATTAAAAAAGAGTGCTTGCTGAACCATTTGTGCATAAACTGCAAGTCAGACATGTTCCTGAAATTTCAGAGTTTTATATAAATTGGCTACTTTCAAAGCTGTGGAAGGAAACTGTTTTAAAGATATTGAAAAACGCATCATGTCGTATCAGGAAGCGAACTGGTATCGTGCTCAAGTAACAGAGCGGTATAAGCAAATGGAAATGAGCATGACAATTACAGCTGCAACTAATTTCCAAAACCATGCTATGTTGTTTCGTAGCTGGGGCATTACAGTGTAAGTATTCCAAGCATTTACTCTTTTGTTAAGTTTTATTTGCAATCTAATCATTTTATGAACACAACACTCAGTTTTTGTCGGCACTGATAGATTTTATAATGGGCAAGAAAAATGATTTTGTAGCAACTTCACATTAGAATAGTTGTGGTGCTAAGAAATAAGGATACTTGCATTATTAGTGTGCGGCTGCCTAGGGTTACCATCGGCTGCCTAGAGTTACCATCGCGATAAAAGTTGTTGGGCACATTCACCACATGAAGAAGCTACAGTATAAGTTTAACAGTTTATTGTGTTGTTGAGAATGCTTAATTTTGATATTAAAAATTATTAAAGCAAGCAACTATTTTTAATGATAATGAACTATTTTTAATGAACAGCTTCTGTTTATGAAGTGTTAGTTGACAGATGTAAAAGAAAGATTGCTTGCACTATTTCAAGTTTCAACAATGCCTATAATTCAATTTTGTAGCAATAAAAAAGGCTTGAAAAGCACTGCCTTACAGTATTTAAAGGAGTCCTTAGATATGTCTAAAAGAGCTTTGCGTATATTGGAAGTGTCATCGCTCTACAACAAGCAAAACCTTTTCTATGCTTATGTTGACATTGCCGACACCCATGAGATCCGTCAGTCGGTGTTGGATAAGTCAAGTATGTGTTCACTGTTTTCTTAAGTTATTCTGGAATCTAGACCAACAGCTCAGGCACACTTTGTCGTAACATCGACCGTAAGGTCAAATATCAGCCATTTTTAAAACATCCGGGCTAAAGTTCTCGAATTCCACTATTGGGTAAGATTTATGGCACCTCATTGGACATTTATATCCATGGAGTTGACACGAATGTCTCCCTGTCCAATAGGAGCCCGACGTTATTGTTTTAATCAAGCAGTGTTTGATCAGCCCGGACATTTTTAAAAATGGCTGACATTTGACGGTACCGTTGACGTTACGGCAAAGGGTGTCTGAGCTGTATGAGTTAACTATTAATGTTAAGATTTTGCTTGGGTAGTTTAAATGAAGTCTGGTTGCATGCTTATGATTTCAATGTTTTAGGTGAAGTGGAAAGAGTAGAACATCAAACTTTTGCCATAAAGTTCTATGAAAAGGCATATAAACTTTTAATGAAGAATTTTCATGCCTGCAACATTTCTGCCAGTGAAAAACGATTTAAAAGGCTCAAGACCCGCTATGTAAAAGTTTTGGAACTCCATGTCGTACCCTCCATGTACATTGACAAAGTTCGGAGAAACTTGGAGGTTAAAATTTACAAGTTGTTATTGTTGTATAGTAGCTCTGCCCTTTTAGTTTTGAAGTTGTTTATATTTTGTTCTGCAAAGTTTACCAAATGTAATATTTCATTCTTAGATTTCAGACCTAATACTAATTTGAAACCAGCAATTTTTGGACCAATAGTATGTTTCTCAAAGTTACTGCTGTTCTGTGAACAGAACATGGTTTCTCACAACTAACTCTAATGTTGAATAATTTTATTTGGTTCAGCATAATTCAAGAGTGTTATGTAATCACAATTTTTTTCATCTGTAGTGATGACATTATTTGCACAGTTGATTTTAGTTAAACTAGTTTTCAGATTTTCATTAAATGCATTTTATGTAAATATTTGATTAGACTATTAGCCATAAATACATGTAAGTAATCACATGCATATAAAAAACAGAGAAATGTGATGTTATTTGCTCATTGTCAGTGTTGAACAAATGATTTAGATTAAAATTTCAAACAATACTACTAAATTAGAGAAGTTATTCTCTAGAATTCTTGGGACATGCCGTTTACAAGTATGACAATTATTGTAGGATGTGCATGATAGCAGAGGAGGTTTTAACATTACCTGTTCTGATTATGAAACCAATTCCAGCTCTTCTTCTGATAATGATGATATAGTAATGGATGATGAACAAGGTCAACAGTCCACCACAGATGTGTCTGGCTCATTGGATGATTTGCATCTTGGACACACTTCTCCTGTTGTAATGCACGGTGAGCAAACAGAAACAAAAGCTGTCGATAATGAAGAATACCAAGGTTTCAACAAGAAGAGGAAAAAGAGCTGAAACTGATACTGTATACATACACTTATTAGAACTATCTTCTGTATTGGGCAGTTGCTTGATAATGACTTTGAACAATATTTATAACCGACACATCATTATTTTCTTTACTCATCAGACTTTCTTAATAGTGCATACAAAGCATACGACTTTTAGACAGCTACATTTTAGCTATATGCATATACTGTATTATATACTTTAGTGCACATACTTCATATACATGACCTAAATGTTTTTTTATTTCTGATATTATAAAACATTTTTATGTTAGGCTGTATATATATATTTTTTTTATTTTAGTGCCCAAATAATTAAATACAGTTAACAACAATAGATAAAATATATTGATAGTATTACTTCTGATATATGCAATGTTTCTACGAGTATGTTTATTCATGTTATGTCTATTTGAATAAACATAAAATGATTGAAAAAAATTTTGATTTCTGATATTCCAAAATATGTTTGTGTTGTGTTGTGCAATCTTTTTATTTTAGCACTTTAAGGATAAAATACAGTGAATAATCACGAATAAAATATATTGGTATTTTTGCACTTAATTAGCAGACCATTAAGCAAATATTTATGCCAATACTCACCCATATTTACTCACGTATGTTCACTTGTTTTTGTTAGTTTTATATGCACTGGGGCTTATTTTGTCTGATAATCACGAAAGAGTTAAAGGATTTTTCTGTTCTCAACGACATACCGGTACCGGTATATACAAAGCATTAGTTTGTAATTCTGAGAGGTTTTGCTTAATTTTTGAGGCCCACCAATGTATGATGGTTAATTATATTCCACAGGTATAACTTTGATTCTATTAAAGTTGTGAAAATATAAGTTATATTATTTTGCTTTTAGAATTCAATGTAAAAAAGCAACATTTAGGGCTTGTGAAGGAAACTTGAATGATGCAGAAAAAGATACTAAGTATGGAAAAGCGGAACGATTACGTTATAAACTAGATATTGAATACGAGAAAAGTGGGATGGCACATAGTGCTATGGCAGCTACTAATTTTGTTGAACATGCAACACTGATGCGCAACTGGGCAATCACCAAGTAAGAAAAACTACTTGAATTTATGTATATTTGCATTTGGCTTCAGTTAATAGATCAAGTGAAGATTATAAAATAGGGAGGGACATTGTGGTAGTAATAGAACAGAATATTTATCTAGTACTTTAGCAGGTGTTGTGTACATGTATCTATGTAAACCAGCATTGTTTTGACTTTAGGATAAATGAAGACAACAGTCAGTTATCAGAAAAATATGCTAATGATTCCGTTAACTTTTGTAAACGAGCAGTTTATATTCTGGAACTCTCTCCTCTCAACAACAAGTTTGAACTATTCCGAGCTTACGTAGACTATGCTGACAGCTGTGAACTCTGTCAGTATTGTACTAGCGAAGAAAGTAAGCTTATGTATTTTACTAGCCAATCAAGTAATATTATGTATTGTACTAGCCAATCGAGTAACCTTTTGTATTGTATTAGCCAATCGAGTAAGCTTTTGGTCACAAACTCCAAGTAAGAGGGTTCATTAGTTTATGTAGTGCACAATATTTTAGCCTTCGAACAACAATCAATTGTTTTCGTATACAAGTTAGATTTGTTTCTGTAGACAATGATAAGAGATCAAGGTGTGAAAAGACTGCCTTAGAGTTTTACAGTAAAGCTTATGGTTTAATATTGAAGCACTATCATGACTGTCACATCTCTACTGACGAGGATCGGCTTAATAAACTTAGCTTTCGTTTTATAGCAGTGCTAAAGAAATTCCAATATTCTCAGATGTATATTCAAAAAGTTGAGAATTTCCTCGAGGTTAGAGACATATTCAGTGTGTGTGCTGTGCTGTGTATATATGGTGCTCTCTCTTTTATACATTTAAAGCTGACTACATGCTGCAGGTTTTATTTCATGCTGATAAGCAAAACATATTGCATTTGCTTATATCTTATTCTAAGTATTTTATAGGCTGAAAGTAATAAGCATCGAATATATTGCTATTACAAACTCCATGAATTGTGTAATGCTAGGACATTAGCTTAATGTTGCTTAACAACTATAAGTCTGTTTTTTTTCAAATATAATCATTATGGTTTGAAATTCAAGCTGCATTCCATTTTGTGGAAACACTAGCATAATTTTATGGTATTTGGTAGTAACTTATCCAATTAACTGTTTGACAAAGCTCTTAAATAAAAACAAGAGTTTTTTTCGTTATCATTACTTATGTAATTAATAGACCTTTTTCAGAAGTCCCTGATGTCCCCCTTTAAAATTAAAAGTTACAAAGTACAAAGTAAAATTAATAGATTGAACCTTTGTATAAAGAGCAAACTCATTAAAAAATTAAAGTTTGGCTGCTACTTAAAATTCTTATTATGCTATATAGAATTGTTATTTCAAGAGATATCGGATATATATTTTGGTATAAGCACACAGGTTAGCAGTTCAAAAATGTTTTTAAAAATATTTCTTCATGGATAATTTTGAGGGAAATAGACTTGAAAGCATTTTTGTGGTTTTGCTTACTAAGCAATGCTGAAGTGAGACTTCAGCAGTAACCAAAGCCGCAGAACTGAGTTCAAGTCTATTTTGCTCAACACATCTCATTTTGAGAGACCACAACTTTTAATTTTAAGGGCGGATATTGGGGATCTCTGAAAAGGGTCTATTATAGCCTCGTCCTCATCATGTGATGTCAGATGAGTAATGGAGTATTTGTATGTATTGCAGTCTGTAAGAACAGGAGGCAATAGACTAAACCTTCTTAGATCAAGTTCTTCTTCATCTTCTTCTGATGATGAATTTCTTGCAAACCAGATTGAGTCACAGCATCGCGTTGTGGACTTCTCAACCCATTTAAACATTGCGCAACCTTCTTCTTCAACACAAACCGACTCAGTTACCAACAATGAGGATAATGATGCACATGGTAGTCCAAGCATTAAATTGAAAAAACTTTGAATTTTCTGTCACTATGATTGATATAATTTATAGTATGCTTATTTTATTTCTATTCTATTTAAAGATTTCTATTTTAAATTGTGCTGTATAGAAAATAGACAGTATAACTTAATGTACATGTAGCCTCTTTTAACCGACATGTAATCTACACCTATAATTTCTACCCAATACAGCGATTTCAATCACAATACCGTTGGCAGTCTTTGAAATTAATCATTCAGTAAAGGATATTTTTATATATGGTCTGAGGTTTTACTATGAATGTAGAAGTAAATTTGCAAACATTTCAATTATAGTTGATCAAACGTGGAAATGGTTATTTTTTAGTAATTCACTGAATCCTTTTGGTATGGGTCTGCTAAAATATCAAAAACTGATGTAAAATGGGTGCAGTTTGTTAGCAACCAGGATCAGAACATGTTTACATTTACTTGCATTACTCTGTGCTGCTCAATCTTTCTTAATAACTGCACTGTGTAACTATAACTAAAAACTTTTAATAGGCTGTTTATTCAACACACACGAACACGCACACACGCACACGCACACACACACACACACACGCAATATTTTTAAACTAAAGAGGTTTATTGATGAAACATTCTGCTACTAATAGCTTCGTGCATTAGAATGGTAAAAGATTATTTTTCTATAAGTTGTCTTCCCTTATTACTCTGGTAGTATTGCATGACTCAATATGTGTTCAGCTTGATAAATATATTTCGTGAATTTGCATTTATGTTTTTTCAATGTTTTCACTCTCTGATTGAGAAACAAAGAAATATATGCACATTGAAGCATTCAATCACATAATTACTATCAATTATTGACCAAAAAACCTAGCATACCTCACTCAATTAAAAAGAACTACATGCAGGCCTACATGCAGGCATTTCAAGTTACCCTTGGTAGGCAGTAAACTATAAAAGACTACCACCCTATTAGTTGGAACCAGTGAGTTAAATGCTAACAAAATGGTCAGCAAATGGACATACAACCTGCACATTTGGTCAGTTCAAACAAACACTACTGCTATGTAATCAGTTTGCATATTAGTGTTACATCAATTTTACATATCAGCTATATAATAATTATGAAATAGATGTATTTGGTTTTTGATATAGTTTGTGAAAAAGGCAGAGCTTTATTTAAATGTTTTAATTATTTCCATGAGTTTTTCAGCTGTTGTGATTTTATTAAGCTGCCACTAAGTTGTGTGGCTAATATCTGATACACTAAAAGTGACTTTATTACGTTACTGACAAACCAGTGTTTTCATTTGCAGGTAGCTAGAAAAGCTTCACCTATTAACCCTGCGATACCAAAATTAAGTTTTAAAAATTATATCACAACATTATTTCAATTAGAATGCTATTAAATGAATAGTAGTATTAGTAATATTTATTAATACCAATAATTTATTGCGATAAAATTATTTCTGCTATACATGTGCTAAAGAATTAAATAATTAAACAAGGCTTTGCCTAAAAAATAAGGAGACACTGGAAATTCAACTTGCAATATATTCAAGTCGCTAACAACTGTAGTTTTTATCTCTGTGATATAATATACATAGAAATTATGTGGTAATAAAAATATATATATATATACAGGTATACATATGTGCAATTACAGTAATAAAAACATATTATATGCTATAGATTCAAATGGATGTAAGTGAATAGCTGGTGTTTCAGTATAAAGAATACTGACAACTGTTTGGTGTGAAATAAGATTTAACAGCCTTTAGTTACTTTCTGTTTAATTCAACTTTAGAGTAACAGATTTTGTTTATAGGAGATAGCTTTAGTGTCACTGTCACAACTATTCCTAATTTTCCTTCTGATGCTTTGAAGTACATTGCAGAAAGCAGATTCGAAAGTTGTTTCTTGTCACCAATTGAGGAGACAACTTCATCATCATTTTCCTCTTCGAAATCTTCCAATGTTTTACAATAGTCTAATACTTTTTCAAACACACAAACTCCATCATCTAATCTATCTCTGCCAATAACACTCTTCACTTTGTTAATGAAGATTTTCATCTCTATAATTTTATTTGGATTTCTCAAGATATGTTTTGTAGATTGTCACACGGGCTGCTTGCATGCACACAATAAAATTTATGTGGGCAATACATTTATAGCTTATGTTTATAACCTACATCAACTGCATCACAAAGCTACACTAAAGAGGTATACAAATAGATAACAAGTATATTTTGGAATTGTATTCCCTACAGTATGTGTTCTACTGTAATGTGTAATGCATTAGGTCATCCATCACGTATAGCGTTGTGTACCAACTTATAGCAACTTTTTAAATATTTAAACATGTTATAAATGGAGTAAAATGTTTCAGTCTATGATTAACTTCTACACGCTTCATCTTCTGTAATTAAATATTATAAATGCTAATTTAATCATAGCTGATAACACATGTTATTAGGCTTTGGGCTTTTACTTCAAGTATAAAAAACTACAAATAAACTTACGATCAGTAAGAGTCTAGGTTGGAGAGGCAATCTCATTCACACCAGTAGTCAGTGATGTGTTATAACCAGAGAGTGAACAGTTTCTACAATTCATGTTGTTGATAATATCCAAGAAGTATATCAAAAAATAGAAAGATTCAGCAGAATTAGAAGCAGCTTCCTATACCAAGAGTCAGATACAGAGTGAACCTTCAGTCATTTTGATTGTTGAACTAGTCGTATGACACAACGTTTCATTTAAGGTTTGTCACATTGTTGACATCATGATATATATATATATACATATATACATATATATACATATACATATATACATACATATATACATATATATACATACATACATATATATATATATATATATATATATATATATATATATATATATATATATATATATATATATATATATATATATATATATATATATATATATATATATATATATATATATAGGTATATATATTTAGGTATGTATATATAGGTATGTATATATAGGTATGAACAAAGGTATGTATATATATATATATACCTCTGTTCAACTTCCAGAAAATCAACTTGTTGTCCACAACGTAAATAAACAATTAAATATGTTATATGCAATAACAGCTGGAGCTGTGGTAAAACTGTACCAGAGTATTTTTGCAGGTATGGAAGTTTCATTTGCATTTTTTAAACACCTAATTCAGAAAGTGAGTTCAAGACTAACATATTTAGGATGAGAAATAAAATAATGCATGCAACAAAAGCTGCGCAACTATTTTCAGAAGCATGCATTTTGCACTTGAGCTTACATAATTTTATATAAGCTATAATGGTGACAGTAGATTTGGAATACAACCCTAGTTTTACATGGTATATTTCTAATGGCATAAAACATCTAGAAGTTGTTTGCCTTATCCAAAATTGCTCGTAAATGCAGAAGGAAATACTGTTGCTTCACTAATGCCAAGGTTAGTGTGACATTACTATTTGTATTGTATTGCTATTGTATTATTGATTGGAATGGTATTATAAGCAACTTCGAGTTGGGGGTGAATGAAGATTTTAGTTGGGGGTGGGGGCTCAAGCTTACAGTTATATTCACTGAGCTAAAAATTTTCCAGTTCTAATTTTTCAGTGCATTAGCTATACCCCAACTCGAGACCCCGAAATACTGTACTCAGTCACCCCCAACTCGGAGCTGCTCATAGAATCATTTTATGCAGGAAATCTCTAGAAACAGCACCGAGTTTGGGTGACTAAAACTAGAGTTTGTATAGACACTGCTGTCCGAACCAATGAACAATAATTTGTTTTGGTTGATCGGTACGAACTCAAAACCACCAACTCTAACTCGAGACACTCGAGCCACTGGACTCAATGACCACCACCTTGGTACTGCTTCAAGCTATTTTCTTAAATGCCATCACATTGACGATACCTGACAATCACAATTACAACGTCCCTTATATTTATAAATAATATCGATCAATCTAAAAGTAAATAGTTATACTTATAGTTATAATATACTATACCTATACTATTACAATTAGCAGTTGTAATACTAGTTATCACTAGATATAAATCGATAGCGGTGTTGTTGATAGTTGACAGTGTGAATGTCAATATCCATGCCCATGGTCATGGTGATGGTCATTTTCATTTGGAGTCAATGTCATACTCATACTGATGCTCATACTCGTAGGGGTAGTCATTTTGTCATAGTCAAACTCAATGCCAAACTCAGACCAATACTGAAACTCAAACTACTCATAGCTGTCTCATACTCAATATCATACTCATACTCATAAGTCAAAGGGCTAGTGAGAGTTAGTTGATAATGATACTCATAGTCATAGTGATAAACCATAGCCCATAGGTGATAGGGCTAGGCAATGGCATCACTATGGTCATAATCATTGTCATACTTATAGTAATGCTCATACTGTTACTGTTAGTGTTTGAGTTTCTGAACGTTAGAAAATTTCAGTTTGCATGGTGATACTGATGCCGATGGTCAATTTGAACCTCATGTTCATGCTGCTTTCAGTTTCAGTTGCTGTTAGTGTTGGACTGAAAATTATGGTTAGCGTTACTCAGTTGGCGAGTTTAAAAAAAATGAAATAAAACTAAAAGTCACACTAACGCTAAAAGTAATGTTAATCATAATGTTCTACTTACTATTTTATAATGAATATGATAATTTTTTAATTCGTTTTGATTTTATCAAGTATAAACTAATAAACTGAAAGTAAAAATATTACTATGAAATATTTGTTATTTAATTTTATAGGGTTATATTTATACTAATACTAGTAAATTTAATAATAATGGTTATAATAATAATAATAATAATAATAATACTAGCATGCCCAAACATGTCTTTTAATATATTTTTTGCATACATGTGCATACATTCAGGACAATGGCTCACTTGCCGATGACGATTTTTCACTCATTTTGTTCGGCTTAATGTCTGTAGCACTATAGAAGTAGAACTGATACTAATTACTGCTAACTTTGACTCTTCACTCCAGATATTTTGTAAATAGCAGTAGCTCCTTTTCAAGAGTCAGTACAGTGTGTATTGTATGAACCTGTTAGCCACACGAATAATTTTATGTCGCAGAACACAAAACCAAACAAAATTTAAATTGTTGATCCTACCTTTTTTCGACATCTGTAGTGAGCACTGCAACTAGCTTATCTTTTATCCTAATTAATACCATAACATCGAAATTTATTGTAATCACTAATAAGATCTGTGAAAAATTTATTATGTTAATCACAGTTATACTAGGTTTTTACTACTTTGCTTTTGAGTTATGGCGCACAGTGTTGACCATGATTCAATGGATACAGATAGTTCCGGAGGTGAAGAAGATGGCAAGTTGCCAATAACCGACCACAGACAGCTACGATGCTATAGTCGAATAATCAAAGACATATTTGCTGGACTTAGTGAAGGTAGTACACAATTTATTTTTTAGCTATATTATTTTCAATATACACTAATTATTAATTTATAGGTGCTGTGCACAATAAGTGATTTGAAATGTGTTCTTTTTTAAATTTAAAATAACTTGCGCTTGTTTAAAGTCTCCATCCATTTGAGAACCCCTGGATGTGACGGTTTTCAATTGCGCCTCTCAGCAATATGGATTGACGACTTTTTTGTGACATGAGCAATTTGATCAGATGCTCATTTTAACATCAGTAATGATTCTGTCTAGAATTGAACTTATGCTGAGCATATGCTAGACCATGACTGCCTTCTCATTATCATTTAATAAATAAAATATTTCCATAAAAAGTTATAGGGTTAATATTAATATTGATATTAAACTCATGGGCCTATCAGTATTTCTGTGCGACTTTTGACCAGTAGGATGTAAATAGCAAGTTCACATTTGATTATATTCCTACTCAGTTTTATATTGGCTATAAATTTGTTTCAATAGTTATAGTTTTCTAATAGCAGTTTCTAACAGTGTAAACAGAAGCTGAAAATGGGACCTTCTTAGCAAATTTTTACAACTGACTCCCCCCCCCCCCAAGTTCATTGCAATATTTAATTTTTTTGTCCTTATATACTAGAATGTACAGGCTTGTTGCCACCTTTGCAATTTTTTGCTTGTCACAAAACATTATTTCTTACTTGTGATAAGTTCCAGCAGTTCATATTTACTTGTATAATACATTAATCTTGTGTAACTTCAAGAAAGTAGGAGTTTATTTTGTTGGTTGCTGTAGCAATGGACTCTAAAGCTGTAGAAGATTTTCAAACTGAGTGTATTAGACTCTCGATGGACAAGGACCTCTACACTGAACTGATTTCTCAAGAAAAATGGGAAGACGTCTTGCAGTTGATTTTGAAGGGTTCCAATGATGATGTTCACCAAGTGTTAGAAATCTTACATAAGTTTATTCTGAAAGTTATCCCTGACCTTAGGCCAGAAGTAAGTATAATATTGTATAATGTATTTGAATTTTTGCTAAAATTTGTCGTATAGAACTCACGGAAGTTTATAGTTGCCATCCCTGTGAAAAAACCCTAATAGAAAGGGTTTTTTGTTAAATCAGACTGGGGACTTATTCAGATGTGGCACATGAGCAATTATGAATGGATGCTCTTCCTAACATCGCCAATGGTCTTTGTCGCGGTTCGAACCCATGAATTCGTGTTTATTAAGCAACTGCTCTAACCCCTAGACCTCGGATGCTCCCCGTAAAGTTTTTCGTATACGGATTACTATTATTGTCCTATAACTTATCGACTTGCTTTCACAGGTGGCAGGAAGCATAAAGTTTCTATATGATCTCGTTACAAAAAACCATCAAGACTTCAATTTGGAAAATAGCTTGATATATGGACGTCAGGATGAGTTACAGATGTTGTCAGAACTTATGAATTTTGAAAAAGAACGCAACGTGAAATGTGGGTAGAAAAAATAATTACATTTACGTGTGCTGTTTACATAGTGCGTGCTCGCGAGTGTATGTGTGTGCTTGCATTCTCGTGTAAGTATATATATATATATATATATATATATATATATATATATACATATATATATATATACATATATATATATATATATATATATATATATATATATATATATATATATATATATATATATATATATATATATATATATATATATATATATATATATATATATAAATATCACTGCAACTAATGTGCTAAAATTTTAGTGATCAACATCTGTGGGATGACTGGTATTGGGAAAAGTCATTTGCTGAAACACTTTGGCTCAAGATATCTTGATGGGCGTTTGGTGCCGATATATGTGGATGCCAAGTAAGTTTATACATGTGTTATATATATACATTCATGTTGATTTGATGTTTATTCAAGTCCTCCACATTTCTGTCTGTAGTCACTATGAATGTATACTGATTGCAGGGGTATGACCAATCTTTCAGATTTAGCTGCCAGTCTCCTTCTCCGCATAGGCTGCCCACCACAGGGCACTGAAAGTGATATGATTGGAACTTTCTTTTCTCAAATAAAGGATATTGCAGGTAGAAACTTGTCTAGGATATTAAGTTGTGCTAAATTCCGTGTAATACTTTGCTTACAACTTTAATTTGGTACTATACTATGAATTGTGTGTGACAATGTAAATGTTTCGGTATTTAGTTTGGTATTGTAAATTATAACACCATATGATGCAGTTTAATGGTGCTATTTATTTGCATTTGCCTTCAATACTGATTGTCCTCAGAATAAATTTTCTGACACTAAATTCTTTCTGTGTGAAGATTAATTTTTTGGGCCATTTAACATGGTAAAGTTTTAACTTATGCTAAATATGGAATACTCTTCATAATTTTTTTTCATATTATTACTAGATGAATTCATATTTATTGTTATAATTTCCATGAATTATTTAGAGCGGTATGTGATATTCATTGACGACTATTCTAATTTGATGTCTCCTGCTAACAGAAAACAAGCCTTGGAGTTTTTACACAACTTCATAATAACAGCACAACATCAGAAAATACAGGTATGTTGAAGCATTGTAATTATCAACTAGTATAAACATGCTTATATCAACTAGATTTCTGTTTGTATTACTATATTTATAGCAGTGATTCTGCCATATTTTAGAGTTGATCTTTTTTAAATGTTGCTTGTATTTTTTCAGAATGTTTAGTTTTGATTGGCGTTGATCTAAAAAAATAGTCGAGTCTTGCTACAACTTGCAAACATTGTACAATGAAAAGTCTCTATTGAAATGCATTTGGTTTGTATTAGATGTCTTTTACCATCACAAGAAGCGTATCCTGATAATGAAATAATCTATAATATTTATAATTTTTGGAATGAATTGCTGCTAAAGTGTTTGGAAACTGTTCAACAATTTTAAAAATAATGTAGAACTTTTTTTTAATAACAACATGTCGCTGAGTCCCAACATACTTTGGAATTAGGAAAAGTATGTCTAGTTTCCTGCACCATAATGTTGTGGTTAAATATTATGTTATAGAATAATATTACTCGTTTTTACAAGTAAAGATTTGGAAAATATAGGTATATGTCACAATTAGTTTGTTTGTTTATTGAATAATTTTTATATTAAAACACCTTTACTCACACTCTACAGCCTTTTAAAATACTAAATCGAAAGACAATGGTTTGCGTGTTGTAGCTGAAGATTGTAGTTTCTAGTCAGAGCCACTTCAAAATGACCAGTGAGAAAACTGAAGGGGAAGATGTGAAGGAAATTAAGTCACAAATGAATAGCTACTCTAAAGATATTCACCTGAAGAGTCTGAAAAATGTTGATGCTGAGAAGTTCTTCGGGGCTTCGTTTGTAAGAACAATAGTGTAGCCTCTTCAGCTTGTCTGAAATTTCATGTGCGATGCATTTCACTACATATGTGACAGTAGTTATGTTTCATCCAGTGCCTTGTTGCATGTGTAATATGTAAGCAATCTATGTTGGCTGTCTGCGCTTACTTTCATTTATTCCTGCTGTATTACGTCTGTCTTTTTATTTAGCATATTTTTGCGTTTAGAAATCTTTGAGCTATGTCCAAAGAGCTGAAGTATTGGAGAAATGCAACGGACATCCTTTTCTGCTGAAACTGGTTGGCGAAGCAGCAGACATGGACTACTCAGTCACTGCTGAGAATACTGGTCTAACTATTGACGATGTTGAACATGTCAAGTGCCTCGTCAAGGAGGGACTTCAGAAAGCATATGAAAAACTGCCAAAGAAAGAACAGCTGACTCTACTAGCTGTTCCCATTTTTGGCCGAGATGCCCAGCTCAATGTTTTGCACCACGTAAGAGTTTCAAATCTTGGAGTTTGTTTAGGAGTTTTGTTTTGTAGAATATATTTTTAAGAGGTGAACTACTGTTTCCTGTAAGCATGTGAAGCTATTTCATCAAAGAAACTAATCATTACTATTTATATCTGAAATATATAGTCCTTATTAAGTAGTAAGTCATGCACCACGTTCCGATGCTTCAGATTATGCTTATCCTAATCAATTTCAATGTTTGCAAACAGTCTCACCAAATGAAATCCGAAGGAAAATGTCTATTTGCATGATGCAAATTTTGAGAGCAGGTCATTCAATTAAATCGAATGAAATCTTTTGTGAGGAAGGCAGAGATTGTGGTGGTCAGTTTAGCTTTGAAAATTTAAATTGCTCCTAAACCTTTACTTGATGCATCATAAAATAATTTAAGCTTTAATTAGTTTTAGGTTCTTTTTAATTTAAAAAGCTTCAACTCAAAGATTGTGTATCTAAGGAATTTAATTAAGCAAAGATCACAGCTGAATGAGTTACACGTAATGAAGTTATCATTGGACATTGCCATTGACTCAATATCAGTCATATTTGTTTACATTACAATTCAGCCACAAAATGCGTGTGCAGCTGAAAAAATTGAAGAGGAGTTGTCTTCTTTCAAGAAAAGAAACTTTTTACAGACTGCATTAAAAATGATTTTTCTTTCGATGTAATCTGTACACGCATCCTGTACAGACCCATTTGAAGCATGGGAACGCAGTGATAGTATTAAAACAACATTGTCACATTTTTGATGTAAAAATGAGAAAACTTTTGAGACTCAATTGTATTATTGCTATTCTGTCCAGTTGACTTAATCTTGTTCCATTACTAAACCAAATTTCTTCTGGCTTACATGCGTGATCTTTACTTCAAACCAATCACATTCAACTATTATCTTTGGTATTTTTCTCAAAACATTCCATATAAATGTTTCTAAAAAGATAGGGATTTTATCGTGTGGTCACCTTGAATTTCTTCCTAAAATCCCCTTTTTTCAGAAGTCTCCTATATCTCCATTGCAATTAAGAATTGTGTCCTCCTAAAGTGAATAGGTTGAACCTTTGTATAAAGAGCAAACTCATTGAAGATTTCAAATTTGGGTGCTACTTAAAATTCTAAGTATGCTATAGAATTGTTCTTTTAGGAGATAGATATTTTGGTATAAGCACACATATTAAAAGTTAAAAAAAATTAAAAGTATTTCTTTATGAAAAATTTTGAAAAAAGTAAACTTGAAAGCATTTTTGTGGTTTTGGTTACTGAGCAATACTGAATTGGCATTTCAGTATTGCTCAGCAACCAAAACCACAAAAATGTGTTCAAAAGTTTACGTAGTCCACCAATTTTCATTTTGGAGAACACAACTCTTAATTAAAAGGGGGACATTGGAGATCTCCGAAAAGGGTCTAGTCAATACATTCTCATCATTTGAATAGATTAGTACGGGATGCTCGTACTGATGGATTTGCGTTAACCTATGGTTGTGGTTTCGTTCCATTGACACTGTCCCCATGCATCCAAAGCAAAATCCAGTTTTCAAAGAAGCTAATTATTTTGACGTCATTTTCATTAGTTAGTCCTAAAATGGCTGCCAACTAATACCGTCATATTTCAGGTTTTAGGTGTAAGTCAACCACGGAGTGAATTCATTGAAGAAGTTAAAAGACAGTTCTTCGATCAGTTTTGGCTAGCGTTTAATACATTTAAGCTTAAAGAGGAGAAGGAGAAATACACAGTTGTCAACGCTCATCATCCTTTGGTCTTGGAGTTTCTCAGGATGAAAATTAGTAACATTTTTGATGATAAAACTTCTCCATACTATGAAGATTGCATCAAGGTATGTGTTTTAAGATTTTCACTGTTGAATATTTACTTGCTCAGTTGATTCTAGATTTACTAGCCCATCAATGGTTTGCTAAATTAAAGGAGGTTCATGCAGATTTGGACTCATTTTGTATTCAAGTTGAGTTTAAAATAGGAAGCAGGGAGTGTAGGTCATACAATGTAGTTTGTTATGGCAAAATAGCAAGGTTTAATAATCCTAGCTCCTCATTCATAACATTATTGACATAATCATATTTTATTATAGTTGATTATACAAAAATTTATATAAAAATAAAATGTTGTATCTAGAAAGCTTCTCAAAATTTAACTATTTAGACGATTGATGTTGTAGATGAAGCAGAGATATGTAATGTATTATGTCAACGAGTTGGTAAGCATTGGTGAAGGCTGTGTGCAAAGTAAACACCGAACTGAATATTTCCTGCCTTCTCTTGTTTCTCGGTTTGTGCGAATTAAACCTCACTTAAAGACTACCTTTGAGTACATATCTCATACCGATGATCCGGTGGATTGCCAGCTCCTCTTCTCTGCAGACGTACAGAGTCCTGCATTGAGAAAGCCAACTGAAATACTGAATATATTCCTATGCCTCTATCAGTTTCACGACTACTTTGACGAGTGCCTGCTCCAAGCTGTCAAGTGCCTTTTACACGGCCCTCTTAGTGATCCTAAACACAGAGTGCTCGTGTGGACGCTGTATGTTATGCTGCTTACTGTTGAAGGCTCCTGGGGTACGCTCTATGGGGTTATCAAAGATCAAGTTGAAATGATAGACCCAAAATCTCTCAGTGTATTCTATGACTTGTATAGTTTTTGCAAAGCCATTTACCGCTATGCTAATGGCACCTTGCACACTCTGTCATCTTGGGCAAAGGATTGTTCCAGGGAAGACCTGATCAAAAAGCGAAACGCAGATTTGGCTGAAGCCTTAAACTTGCTCAATTTAAAACAATTGAGTTACGATTCACTTGGAGTTCGAATATATTTCTCAGTCCATGTGTTGGTTATGCACGCAGACAGTGTTTACTATGCAAATCAAGATAAACTTAGCAACATTCAGCAAAGTTACGCTCTTAGTAGGGAGGCTAAGAAGAGAATTGCTGCTGCCGGAAGTTCTCACGTCAACGTCGACATCCTGAGACCACTGTGAGTATGAGCTACAATCGGGAGTTGTCCTTCAACCTAATTTTGAGTTGTTGCAAATGCAAATGCAACTTTTAATTGATTCAAGGCATACATCTACTTTAGATAGGGGACATTTATGTGACTGTAGGCACTTGTAACAAAATCATTCTTCTCATATAATTTTGTAGAGTGCTGAGCAAACTTGCCACATTTAGAGCTTGTGAAGGAAACATCAATCTGGCTGAGAGAAAAGAGAAATACCAGGAGGCTGGGTACTTGCATGCTACTGTCACTAAGGAGTTGGAACAGCGGGGGATGAAGCACAGTGTAATGGCTGCTAGGAATATGATAGAGCATGCAACACTGATGCGAAGCTTAGGAATTACACAGTGAGCGTCATTTCTTAACATTAGTTATTTTAAAGAGCCCTTAATTTCTGCCTTAATAATAAAAGTCCAGTCTAATATAAGTTATTTTCTAGAAAAGAGTGATTTTAATATATTATATACTTGAAACCTTCCTCATATTGATTTCTCTGTTGTAGATTGAATCCTAATTTATTGCTTTACACACCAAATTTGGATATGAAATAATTAATTAGATCTTTTCTACCAAACAATAGCTTTTATGTGATATATTCATGTTATTCACAAAGTTTTGGTGTGAAGGAAGTCCACTTTTTGATCCGTTTTGTTTGCTTTTATATTCTCAGGTTGTCTACATTAGAATCTAACACTGGGTTATTACTGAGTGATAAAACATGTTATGCGTAATAATCTAAATCAACTTTGTTGCAAACCTAACTTCATATAAAGTGATTAGTACTTTTAGCACTGTTGACGTAAATTGTCAGAAAATTCAACTATTTCATATAAATATGCATACATTATGTAATGTGTGATAACAAAAGCCATACTAGTTTTTGGAATTACAGTAAGGCTGGTGTAACACGTGACAAAGCAAATTAGCGTAGGCTTTACGCGAAGCCGCCCTCAACTTTTCGTAACTGTTTAGTAAATAATAGGAGCTACTCCTGCTTCTATTAGTGGGCTGTGTTGGACAGTCGACCAATGAGATCTTACCTTTTATTTTTTTAGTGCTGACGATGGCTCTAAGAGAGAAGCGTTAAAATGTCTGAGAACTTCTATATATTATTCCCAACAAGCAGTTTCCATTCTGGAGTTATCTTTTCGAAAGAGCAAGTTTGATTTGTTTATAGCCTATGTTGACACTGCAGACAGCTGGGAAATAAGTCAGGCCCTAACAGATAAGTCTGGTGAGTTTTCAGAGTAAATTCTAAATTTCACAGTCTGCAATTGGTGCAGCTTTTACAGAGTATATTTCGTCATCAATTGCTTGGTTTGAATTAATTCCTTATATGTGTATATTGTAGCGTGCTATCAGCGAGTCAAGTGTCAGAACACTGCTTTCAAGTATCAAAGAAAGGCATACAATCTAATATTGAAGTATTATCACAGCTGTCATATTTCTGCCAATGAAAGTCGACTGGAAAAGCTAAAATGGCGCTTTAAAGTAATGTTGACGAAGCATTGCTTCCCCCAGATGCATATAGACAAAGTTTGTTCAAATCTACAGGTAATTAATGTTGAGTTGTTGAGATATTATTATAGTGCTCCCTCCGTATCTCACTAAAATACGGGTCGCAAAACCTCAATTTGTGACATAATAAAATACCATATTTAACTCAAAAACCGCTGAATTTGGCTATTTTGTCCTTATACACATACATAAGCCACACAAAAGGTTCCAAGCCCTTCTCGTGACCTATAAAATGTTGTGAGAAAGAGATCCATGAGCTATGGAGGTAGCACTGTATTAGAAAGTTCTGTTTGATGAACCCTAGTTTTAACAATATAAGCTCAAAAGTCACGTGATTACTTGTGTATCACCTGAATGTTGGAGATTTACTCAGTCTCTGTGGCATGAAGCTGTTTGCACTATGAAACTAGATAATAGAAAGGGAAAACATATCTTTTGTATTCATTATAATCAGGTCAAATGATATTTTTGACACTTGATTTCCTAACATACTGTAGATTATCTACAGTGAATTAACCTCAAGCTTGCTTCTGGGACATTATCAGAATTTTATTAAAATTGTTCAACATAAGCAAAAGCACATGTTTTCATCCTGTTGGTTAATTTCTAGTCTCATCTGAACGAAATCTGTTTATCCACACCTTAAAGTCTGATTTGCCGTTGGGATATAAAATGTTATATAGTGTACATTGTTGCAGCGTGTCCAGGACTTGGCGCGAAAGGACACTGATGAGAAAGTTCATCTTTCTGGATCAGAGTTTGATACAGGCTCTGAGTCATCCTCTGACAATGAAGAGTTTGTCATAGAGCCAAGTGATGACTTACCAAAACAATCTACTTCTGATATTGTTGCACCATTCACCAATTTTGGTATTACCCAATCAACCCATACCAAACCAGTGGATGCAACTCAAATAGACATTGAGATGAGTTCATCAGATCATGACAGTCCTAACCGAAAGCGAAAGAGAGCAGCCTAAGCCTAGTTACTGTGGTTCATGATGAATCAATAATCAATCAATCACATATGTGAAATGTATATATTACACTCTCAACATGTGTATGCAGTATTACCAATATTGTATTCATGCTGGCTAAATTTTTTTTGAACGTATTTGAATGTAATTACTGTGTAAATATAATAAAATGAAATATATTATCTTGTGAAATATATGATTGTATAAGATTTTGAATGGTTACCACAATTGTTAAATATCTTATTTTAAACACACATTTTTGTTGTATAATATTTTACAAGATCCCATTACTTATTATATTGATCGAATGTGATATGATGAAAGAATTTAAGAGATTTTTTTATTAGGTACTCATGTTTAAGACCAAAATGAACCTTTTTATTTTTTTAAATGATTTTTTCAGTATGTTTTTTTCATAAATAGATAATACAATCATTTATCCCACTACTCTCACTTCAGTTTATTTTTTGTATAACAAAATACAATTTTCAAACTTTTTTCCAGCTTCTAAAGGTTTTTTTTCAACTTCTCAATGGCTGCATTCTGCTACAAAAGTTTACTTTACTGGTTCGAACACATTTATCGAGTAATGTAGCTTGGCCAGCTGGTGTGTACTGCATGTGTACATGATGTATATAAAAATTAGAAACAATAATATTATTATGTTATATATTTTCACCTCTCTCCATGTGAATTTTAATTGTTTAGCTGTATTGGGTGCTAGCCTAGCTTAGACACGCTTAGACAGGTAATAAAAGCAAAAACCTAATGCATAGCTAATTTTTATCTGAAAAGCTACTGTTTTTACACTTTTATGTGTTGCCATGAGAGCAAGCACTGTCTAAAATCTTATATTTAAATTTGATTACTAACAGAATTTCGTTACAACTTAGTTACTGCAGTGAATAGCAAGGAAGTTGTATTCAAATCTGCGAGATACTAGGGATTTACAGATATATGGGAAGTGCCTAATACAACACAAAGTATGCATGTAAATATAATATTTTAAATATATACATACATGTGTATTATAATATAGTTTTAGTATTATTATATTTAATATGTGTCATGTTGGTATTGTACCATTGTTCATAGAAGCCTCTCCAGCCACAATTCACATTGGATGAAACCTCTAGTGCATAAGAGACAGGGAACTTTGTTCTAAATCTCACTTTGGAAGGCTCTTCTTATAATTTACCATCATAGCTCAAAAACCTAACATAAAGGTAAGATTTCCATGTATGTTTAGCCAAAGAGTAAAGGCAATAATTTTTAGGCTAAAAGCCCACATTGTAATTTTGAACAAAAGTTCTTATGTGAAAGTATGCATGCTTTTATTAAATTAATTATATATTCTATAGGCTATATATATACTATATATACTATATATATATATATATATATATATATATATATATATATATATATATAATATAATATAATATAATACCTAACCTCTGTAAGTGTCTATTTACTGTTGCTATCACAATATACTATACGTATGTATGGAAATAACAAGATACAAGTATAAAAAATAGAGTAGTGTGAACATACAATACATGACAATACTGAGCCCTAATACTGTAAGGGAGTTGTGTTATACATGGTGTGTATTACATATATCACCATAGCATACATTAGACCACTTATAATAATATAATGCTTGAAAGCATCTATACTCTATAGCAAGATACACACGAACCACAAACTCTTGTGAAGGCTTGGATTAACCTCCTGGTTAGCTTTGTAGAATATACCGACTATATACTGTATATTATTTGTCAGCGCAGATTCTAGAACTAAATCAATGAAATATTCACCATGTAGAATAGAATAAGAAATGAAATTTACCAGTTTTTTTCCTTTTCATGTAGATTGAAGGTCTCATTTTTGTTGACTTAAAGTATATTACTTAAAATTTGCATGTTAAAATTCAATGCTTTATAAATGTAGTAACAATAAAGCGGTTATTTTCACCTCTAAAACTACAAAATTGTAATTTGAATAAAACCCAACTATTTTTAGAATTTTATTACATATACTGTATGTAACACAACATGTGCATATATATTATACACACAAAACTATAATATGATGTATGTCCACAACATATAACAATTGTTATCATTGAAAAATGAGCAATGACTGTCAATAAAAATACTACATAATATATAAAAATGCAGGAATAAAATGAAAATAATGGCCTCGTTGCCAAAAAGTAAAGTGGGTATTAAACCTGGAGATGTCGTAAAACTGGCACAACAGATAAGCACAAAAACATTCAGGGATGTATAGACACCAAAATGAGACAAAAGCACTAGCCAAATGAAATATATAATGAAAGGAGAACACACAACCAAGTAGTTATGATTAAAATAGTCATCACAGCATTCAGTTATGACAAACGAGTACGTCGTCCAATATGTGACTTGCAGTTGGGGCATATATGAACCACATCCTTGCAATCATTGATGCAGAAAGGAATCAGGCAAAATGGCCACAAGCTGCAATAAAAATAAAAACATTGAAAAAAGACCGATTATGCGTTTTAATAAACGACCAAGTTTTTTAAGCAGTGAAGATTTCAGCTTATTTAAATACATGCATCCAATATACATCTTTGGAGAAATGACAGCAGATTTCTAACATATTCACTGCATTCTCATTGTTTCGAATGAATCTGTACAGGTGCTCGTACGGATGGCTTTATGGTTTGTATCAACGTATGGCTGTGGTTTCATTAGATGCAAATGTTCTCAAACATTGAATAGAAAATCCATTCCCATAATGCAAAGCTTGGAGCCACAGTGATTATTGCTCAAGTGGTGATACATATTTTACTTACAAAAAGAAAAAGAGAAGGCCAGCAATGAGCCAGGTAAGCACACCACTCTGATAATGGACTTGTGTGACAACATTGGCTTGACAGCGTGGACACTGCATAGCTGTAGGGTTAGTGCCCAGCATTTGTGAGTTAACCATGACAACTGGAGGTGCCATAATCACTACAACAATATAGATGTTCAAAGAATGACAAGTAGTACAAGTACTAACAAGAAATAACACAAAAGGCAAACTTATGATTGATGCACTAGCCAAATTATTCTACAAGTGGCAAGTATTGTAATTTCTTTACAAATTTAATTTTTTACCCAGGACAAAGGTATGTTACCCTATGAAATGTTTAACATAGTAGAAGTTCAAGACAACAATGTGTTCATCTAACTTTACAAAAAAAATCACACCTATAAATTTGACTACAGCATACACTAAATTAGAGCTAAGCATCAAATGATTTAAAAAAACTGAACCATTATCTGTTGTCCCATGAGCCATAGATGGAGCACCTTGCGGTGGGTATTGTTGTGGGTACTGCTGCGGGTATTGTTGAGCTCCTTGTGGTGGATATTGTGGTGCTCCTTGTGGTGGATATTGTGGTGCTCCTTGTGGTGGGTATTGTGGTGCTCCTTGTGGTGGATATTGTGGTGCTCCTTGTGGTGGATATTGTTGCGAGTACTGTGGTGGGTATTGTGGTACTCCTTGAGCCATATCATATGGAGGGGGAGCTTTAAAAATAATATAGTATTCCATAAATTATATAGCAGTCGCAAATATTCTTATAAACATTATAAACATACCCTGAATGCAATGCATATAAATACAATGCATATAAATACAATTTACAGTTAATCAGGTTTGATTTAGTGAGTCAAATTTTATCAGAACTTACGTGGCTGATTCTCTTGTTTATCCATGACAGAAGCTTAATGAGTAACCTGTGTAAAGAAAAATAAGTGACTGCAGTTTGCAAAACCAATTTCAATAGAGCAAGCGAGAAGTTCTGATGAAAACATCTTACCTATCATACATTTAATTAGATTTTAAATTTAAAACTATTTATTGACCTTCAACTACTTATGTTACCAGTTGAAGGTTATTTTAAGATCACAATCAGATTGTTTGAATATGTTATGTGAAGGTACCCTGTCCTTATACTAGGTGCTGTAATTTCTTTCTTATAAAAGAATAAAATCCAACATGTAATACGTATATATAATCCTTTTGAAAAAGATGATTGCTATATTTTTGCATAACTGTAAAAGTAATCATATACAAGAACCCTTCACACTCAGGTTTAAATTATGTAGAACTAATAGTGCCCGAAATATTATAGCCTGAATATCTTTAGTGAAGCATGTTCATCTAGCAAATAAATGACAAATAATCAACTGTTCATCTCAGAAAAATGTTTTAAATTACAGCCACAAAGCTATCTAATCAAGAGTTTACAAACATTCCAATAATTACTGTTGAAAAAAACCAGTGACATTTGAAACATTGCATGTTTTTGTACATTTAAGAATGCCTATATTATCGGTTTTTAAACTACTGCACTATAATTTTTACAAGGCTTGCTGTGATACTATTTAACAAGTGCTCCACAATACATTTTTTTAGTTTTGCCAAATACACATTTTGCCAAAATAAATTTTTTTTTCCTGTATTATTGTCTGTTCCATCACCATTAATTTCAGTTTTGAGAACAGGTTTTAAATGCCACGGTTTCACAGGAACAGCTGGTGTAGGAGAATTAAGCTAGTTGAGGTTTTGCCTCAACAAGCTGCTTTGTGATTGGTGAAATGCAGCAACTTAAATAAGTGAATGTTATATAATGGGGCCACTTCTAATTGCACAACTTTTGCACACTGATGCAGGAACACGATGTATTAGTGCTGTAAACATTGAATGTTTGGGCAAATAAGGTTGCTACATGGAAAGATTTTTGGCAACCTTTTATTTACCTCAGGTATTAGAAATTCTTTACAAATAGTAATGAGTTAAATTTGAATTGGAACTTAAGTCATAGACTTAACTTCAAGTACTTGTTTACTTGATCTTGAGTATTTGAAATTTTTTGACTTGACAAAACGAAAAAAGTAGGTGCAGAAAATGAGAAATAAGACAAATTTTCAAAAGCCTGTAATCAACATAAAATATATCATAAAACAGAAATGGTGAATCAAGCTGTTCTTGTAAGCTTTCCAACCCAAGCCCTAGGCTGAAATCAAAATAAAAATCTAAATAATTATATAATTCACAAAATGAAAAATTTATAAACATGAAGTTGATAGTTATCTACTTGACTGGATCCATGACTTTTTATGTAACAGATCAAAATCAGTAATTCTCAATGGTACTAAATCTAGCTCTCTTTCTGTGACATCAGGTGTTCCACAGGGATCGGTGTTAGGCCCCATGCTATTTCTTGTGTACATAAATGACCTTCCTAGCCAAGTCGATTGCTCTGTTGGGCTGTTTGCTGATGATACCCTTATGTACCAAATCGTAAACAACACAGAGAATGAAAGGAAATTTCAGGCAAAATCTGGATTTGCTAACAGGGTGGGCTGGCAGATGGGAAATGAGCTTTAATGTTACTAAATGTAAAGTCATTGCCTTTCAAGCCCGCAGACCAGTCTCTCAATACACTATGAACAATATAGCCTTAGAGCACACTGACCACTGCAAATACCTAGGAGTGACTCTGCAATCTAACTTGAGGTTTAACAACCACATAGCACATAAAACATGCAAGGCCAGACAGCAAATTGGTATGATCAGGAGAGCTCTATACTGAGCACCAGCGAGAGCCAGGCTGATAGCATATAAGTCTCTGTGTCTCCCACATCTGGAGTATGCTTCCTGCGCATGGGATCCCTAGACAAAGAAAGAAATAGATCAACTGGAGATGGTGCAAAGCCAGGCAATCAGGATGATTAGTGGCCTGAAAGGCAGAAGAGGCGTTACCGAAGCCAGAGAGGAGCTCCGACTGGAACTGCTTGGTGAAAGACGCCAAAAATGCAGAATTAAACTGCTGCTGAATATTATAGCGAAGGAAGATGCCCATCCCGTACGTACTCTGCGCTGCCTATGACAAAGTTATAAAACAAACTGAGAGAGCAATTCATACCAGATCACAGTCCAGAAATGAACCTAGATCTATCCCCACAACTAGTAACTCCTTCTACAACAGTTTTGTCCCACGCACGATTCAGGATCTAAAGAAATAATGCACGAAAACAAAGAAAAGCTTATGACAAATTACTAAATGGGTTAATACACCCTCTTTGAAGCAATATGAATATGCCCTCCCTATGAGATTTGATACACTGTTAAAAAATAATACTCTACTGCTCAATCATAACCAAAAACTGAGGCGCGCCCCTTATGCCACTAGGCAGTCTAGCGCGATGTCACCATTGATGTCACCATTGATGTAAGAAATTGAAAAGAAAATTTTAAGAGATTGACCGTTGAGTGTTGATTATCAAAATGTTTCATGAAGATGGTATTCATTGATTGTGCCTAACCAAAATTCAAATTGATCAAATCAATGACCATGGATCCTTGAATGCAAATTTTGACGTTGAATCCGAATTTCAATTTGAGTGAAGTCAAGCTAAAACTGAATATGACTAGTCGCTATCGCAGCATCTTATTAGACTTACTATTACTCTTAGTCATTATGATTAAATTTAATAAAATATAACTTCAAGTATAACCGCATAGCTATACTAATACTAATAGTAATACTGTAAGAGTAAGTGTAACACTAACATTTACACTAACTCCAAGTCTAACAGTAACTGTAAGTGTAAGACTAACACTCAGTAACAGTAACACTAACTATAACTATAAGTATAACTATAAGTTATAAGTATAAGTTATAGTAATCAGTAATGAGTAATGTATAAGTCATTATCATTATCGATTATGATTAAATCATGAAGTGTAAGATTAAACTTGTCGTTGTGATTGTATAAGTATTTGTCATTGTTATAGTCATGGTGATTGTATGTTCATCAACACTGCTAGAACCAATAGCATTGACAACTTACAGTTACCATTGAGCAGTGGGCCGTTGAGCAAAGGGTATATTATTACTCACTCATTCGCTGTTGGGTTGATTGCGCTGAAATATAATTATAATATATACATGTATATAACTAAAAGCTATAAGGAAGTTCTACTAAAACACGCCTACCTTTCTCTTTACGCGGTTTGGTATTCAATGGGGTGATAACTCTATAGGTTTTCATTATTTTCTATGCACCTCCGCAACAACAAAATGATAAAGTGAGCTGCACAATTTTAGCAACCAAAAAAGCTATTATTTTGAAAAAAATATTTTTTTTATTAAAATGCAAAATTTATTTAAATTTAAATAATCATAAAAAATATGCTGAAAGAAGCATATATTCTTCGAGATTATTTTATGACTTATATATTTAGAACGACCATCTTTGTATCTAAACGCAATACAACAGTGTGGAAACCTATTACGATATTGATCATCGCTCTGAATAAATGAATGAAATTCAAATTGAACGAAGTTGAATGAATGAATCGTCAAAGTAGAACACATTGTTATAGTGAGGCATCTAGTTCAGTGTGAATGTGCTAGCATATATTAATGTTAAATATATTGTAGTTTTGATTCGTAAGCGAAGATCTTCATCTTGATCTTCAGACTCAAGTTTGACTTTGAGCTTTAGTTCAAATTGAAGTTCACGCTGTCTTTGAGACTTGAGTTTCAGTTTTAATTCACTTTTTAACACTCAAACTGAAGCTAAAGGTATTACTAATGCTACTATTATAATTATCTGTATTATTACCATGTTTTATATGAATACCCAAATCTAAGACTTAGAGTTGAACTAAATCTAATTAAAAAAAACAAACTCAAAGTTTAAATTTGCATCAATTTCAAACTCAAAGATTCACTTTGAGATTTATTATTATAACTTTCACTTATACTTATAGTTGTATTATTATTGTAAGTTATAAGATCAAGTAGTTTAATTTTAGTAATAATTATAAGTGAAGTCTATTAGTATTACTATTAGTATTAGTAGTAACAATGGTAGTACACTAGTAGTACACTGACTACGAGTGACGAGTACCACTATTAGTAGGTAATCAGATTCAAATTCAGTAGATAGGTACTGGTAGTTTTACTCTACGTTATACTCAATCTCATAACTTAAACTTATAGTTGTCGTTGATGTTACAGTTATACATTATCATTCCGATTATATTAACTTAGTAATCATTTTTACTTTGTATTATTTTTATCACTTGTTGAGTGTCTCACTGTGACTCTCATGTCTCAGACATTCTAAGTCATCACCGATGTGGTCATGGTTAAGCTGAAAGTGAATGACTAGGACTATCAGTATCAATATGAGTATGAGACTATGAGTATTGGTATAAATTTATAGATACAAATATCGCGATGTCAACTCTATGTTGTTGTTAATGTTTACATATTTGATTTAAAAGATAAAATTAAAATAGTTAAATACCAATATTTATATTTATTATCATTATGATTATGGGTTACCGTAATAGTATCAGGTATGGCTATGCAATGTTTCTATTAAATGATTATTATTGATGAAGTGGAATTAACAATTATCTGCACAAATGCGAACCAATTAATATTATCAATTCAGTTTTTGAAAAAAAGGTTCAAAACATGTTTGAAAAAATTAACTAAGCTAGTAAAAAATAAGTATTTTGGATCTGATTTGCAATAATTTTAAGCATCGTCAATAATTATTCATAATTGAACTTGGTGATACAATTAGTGTCTAATAATTATGATGTCTGTTCTAATGCGTAGTTCTCTTACTTATCTCAACATGTATAATAACTAATTTTGTAAAGTTATATAGTAATAAACATGTTCTATTAATAATTTTAGTTTGTGCTATGGCAGGCTTTTTCCAAAGGCAACTAGTTAGGGGCTTTTTGTTGTCCCTTTTATAATAATACTGCTATGTGAGAATCTTCCCTTTGAGCTGGAGATTCAACTTTTGCATGAATACAGATAAATAAAAATGAATAGTTGAAAAATATAATAAGTTCCATACCTGGTTTGTTTTACTTAGTAAATTGAAATATCAATGAGAATTTGCTGCATTGCATATATTAATGGTAAAAATGTTTATCCTGTACTTGGCTTGTTGGAAGTAAATTACTACATATGACCAGATCTGCTTTCTGCCAAATACAATTAAGCATTAGTCATTCTAAGCCCTGAATGTGGCAGAGAGAGATGGAGTTGAATTTTTGAAGTATGCTTATTATACAAAATGACAAATTCTACCAATGTAAGAGTTAGGTTTGTTGCAATTTGTATATAAATATGTTTGTGTTCATCAATGTACAGCAGGCTGTACCAGTTGCATGTTTTTGTAGAAGCCTGTTCATGCCAATGTAGTGCAACAGTTGACACACCCTTCAACTTAGGCTTGGTGTGCTCAAACCTAGAATAGTGTCATAATTTGAAGAATGAGTAGTGCAGCTCCATCAAAGCCCTTCACAGACAGCATGAGACTACCCCCATCTGCTGCCGGCAGTAGAATGGTATCACAGGGCAATACAAACAGGTAAATGTTTTATTTTGAAAATGACATGCGTCAAAAAATAATATTTTCAACAAGTATTTAGTAATGAGTTGTCTGGGTTGTAAAAGGATAATTAAACTTCATCATAGGCGTATAATCTTTATACCAGTCAAAATTCTAAGTTCCTACAAGGAATTATAGATTCTTACTCGGTTATCTTTGTTGTTAAACTGATTACATCTAGCTTACTTAAACTTCCTTGTTTTAATGCCAAGTCAGCTTAATACATATTCTAAACTGTCCTTTTGCTTCCAACTGGTATGATTTCTTATTCTACGTTGCCAATCTTATTGGAGAAAGCCTCTGTTATCTCTATCAATGTTATGAAATCATTAATGCGAACAGTGTTTTATTTGCTCTTGAGGCTCTGAAGTCTAAATAATCTGGAGAAAAGCTTAGTTTAAACTAATTTAAATAGAATTTATCATCTGCAGATTGTAACTTGTATTACCAGATATTAAAAGCAGCATAGTTCTGCATTGATCTTATGCTGCTGCTATAACCTGGTGTTGGTTTATTAAAACCTGTAAATTATACCTGGCAATCATCTTTGTAGAGACACGCGGGGCATGCCACAGTCTCACCCTCCCGGTTCAGATTTAGACATGGTAAGTTCTCACCTAATATTCACTCATTTCCAGTCTGCTAGATTATCCTGAATCTTGTATATTTGTTGTTTGCATTTAGTAACACTAATTGAAAGTACTATTGTTATAGATGCGTGGCTGCTACACAAATTCCAGAATGGTTTCATGCATTGGCAGTCTCATTGTAAGTATTAGATCAGTGTTAGTTGTGTTTTGGCTATTCTCACTGTTGCATTAGTTGGTTATTTGTATAGGCTTGCTGTTTATATTGTCCAGGTTGTCCTGCACACTAAATTACTTAGTTAGATTTCATTTTAAATATTTAAAATTCTGGGCAAATGTTATTTTGTTAAGGTTTTTCCAAGGACGGCTTCAGCTATACCAAAAATGCACACTGCCTTCATGAAGAAAATAAAATAACACCAGTGTATTCAAAAACAGCTTATTAGATTGAAAGTTTAGATCAGACTGAGTGATATCAGCTAGTTTGTTTATTACTGTAGTTTTACCATATTCACTATACTGGAACACTTTCTACAGTCAAATCTCAGGTGTTGTGTCTATGTGCCAGCATAAATATTTTCTGCAGCAGTTTGAAAATTCATATTATTATGTTGCTTGGATTGTTTGGATAATATAAATCTATTCAGTATGCTATGGAAATGTTGACTAATATAATTATGGTTTACAAATACAAATAAGCTGGTTTATAGATTGTGGTATAGATGTTATGTAATAGTTAGCACCTAACTGTCAAACAGCTGTTATCTTACTTGGCGTTGTTCTGCAGGGGTCTATTGTCGAAGTTATAATGTTGGATAAAACAAGATATTCTGGAATATTCACCAGCTATTCACCTGATGTAAGAACACACTTTACTCCTTCACTTATCCAAATTCCATGAAGTTGTGCAATATTTTATGCAGTTCTCCCTCCAAATCTCACTAAGCTGCACCTGTGGGTCCCAAAGCTCAATTCGTGACATAGTAGAATATCATATCAAACTATCAGATCTGTCCCTGTACACACATACATAAGTAAAAAACGGGCTCAAGCCCTCCTCTTGACCTATGGAGTTTCGTGAGAAATAGAAATGTGAGATATGGAGGGAGCACTGTATTTTTGTACTGATGTTTAAAGCCTGTGCTGTTGCAGGACTGGCATTATATAATGGAATCTATTGGTGTCAACTGTTGTTATTATAGTCCATTTACTTCCCTATTAAATTTAAAACCCATGTTGAGTATAATCGGCATCCTCTCAGCAAATACTTTACTTTAAAAATGCTAACACGTTACTCTTCCAATGTCCAAGTCAAGAGACAATATTCATGAGTATTTCACTTTTTCTAAACTTCTCTTTGAATCCAGGTATTTGATTTGTTTTCTTTCACTGCCCAGTTTTTTCAGACGAAAGTTTTATGAATTTTACTGAAATCAATTTACTGACTCTAGATATAAGTATGAAAGTTATTATTTTGGCCTGGCTTGCCAGTCTTATCAACACAAGTTTTTGGAACTAAAAAGGCATAATCTGATACTTCTGAATGCTTATCAACTCTTTACCTGTTAAGGAATTCACTTCCTCAATGATGCCAAAACAGTTGAATAACTCAAGTTTACAGAATGGCTGTACAGATATTCTATTAATAAGATAATCGCTGCAATGAGACTGACCGATTTGTTTGGCTATGATTACTGACTACTTGATCATATTTTACATAAAATTACATCTTGTGGTTGTTAGATATTCATGGTGCTCCTCTGTGTTTATGCATCGAATTTGTGTTTTGAACCTGAAGAAAAGGGTTTTTCATTTAATTTTGAATTAAAAAATGCATTATGCTAAAATTTGAAGCGAAAACTAAGCTAGTCATTTTATTGAGTTTATTCTTGCTTTCTACTACACTGTGTGGTTGTACTCTACAATAGCTGTATGTTTCAGTTGGAAGTGGTGATTGAACAAGCACACATAGTCCAGCCTGATCTACCGAATTTTATTCCTTCCAAGGAACAAGTTGTAGACAAACTTATTTTTGAATTCAAAGAGATAGTCGAAGTAAAAGCAGTGGATGCTGACACAAAGCAAGTTCAATGCTGTAAGTACCTTTACACTGTAACTTCACTTTAGTGATGATTCTTTCTCAACTCCCGGCATACAAAACCTAATCAGCTTTGAAGGTAGTCATAATATGTCATTATTCTACTAAATTCAAGCTACAAGTTTAAAGGCAAATATCTATTGTATTTACAAACAGTATGCGCATTGTGCTATGCTATAAATACACGGTTGTAGGGATTATAGAGGAAAATGTTAGTTTAGCTTTAAGTAAAGTTGCCCATTTAGTTAGAGCCAACCACCTGTTTAAACCAGGTTTGCTTTGTCCAATCCCCAATACTTAAAGTTGGTAAGACTATAATTATCACTTTCTTTGTGTATAGCAACTGATTCATTCACTGACGCTGGGGTAAGCAAGGCACCACTGAATGGCTCAGTAACGGCTAACATTGAGCTGGTAGAGTGGGATGGTGGTGATGCTCTAGAAACCAATACTGATCTAGAAAGTGGCGGTTCAGGCTGGGATGCTGAAGATATGTTCAAGTAAGTTTATAGATCATATGCTGTTTAGTTGTGGGCAGCTTTTCTATACATTTACTACCTTCATATCAGCAATATGTTTCACTGAAACTTGTTTTATTTTGTTGACATGTGAACTTCTAAAATATACAGGTGAAATGGTCACAAAAAGTGTTTTTTTAATAGCTAATTTTCAACTTATTATGTAGAAGTAATAAATTAATAAAATAGCATGTGTCTAGATGTAAAATAAATTGTGAATTCATAATGACTGATGCCTTTGACAACTAAACACATCTCAAACCTTTTTAGGGGATATTGAGAATTGCTACTAAGTCTGTTATCATTTTGACATGGAAAATCTCAGTATTTAATAATGCCTTACTATATTCAGAATCAAATTCAGCAAACTCTATGCTTGTGTTTGCCTGTGATGTGTCTTACATTGTTCAGACTTACCAAGGTTCCACTCCCACTAAATTTTCGTATATTTATTTATTGCAGCTGCAATATTGTACAGGTATTATTATATTTCTTTGCGGTTGTTAGGCAACATGAAAAAAAGTTTGGAGTAAAATCAACGTACAACAGTGACTTAGACGAATACACGACCAAGTTGAGTAGCTCTGATTCGCCAGAGCACCAACGGAAGCTTGCCGAGGCCACTCAGTTGGCTGCTCAAATAGAAGGAAGTGCAATGTCTCGGGCTAATTTAGCCTTAGAGAATGGCGATCAGACCGAGGAGGAGAAGTTTAGTGCGGTGACCAGACCCGCCCCGCAACATAAGTCACCTGTCAGGAGGGAAAATATAGAACAAAGATCAAACAAGTAAGTCATAATTCAACCGTCACTATGCTTTTCAATTTTATTTTCACTTTTTTGACAGCAAGTAAGACTGTTTCATCAACTTCTTAAGTGATATGTTAGAGTTAACTTATTCACAAGATACTTAGCTGTTGGGTTGAACAGCTCAACCCTGTATGTAAAATATATAGGTATACAAATTGTCAAATATCTACTCTTTATAGTAATTGAATCAAACATAGCGGTTTTGACATAGCAACATGTTACATTAAGAGCCTTGTTACTGTGTGCTTGTAACTGTGTATCTTTGCTTCTAGAAACATCCCCAGCACACATTCACACACCGGCAAGTCTCCCAGTGTGAATTTCAGTCAGTCCGCTCGATTCTCTAAGGAAAGTGCTGCACCGAGGTTCACAAAACCACCTCCACCCAGTCGGCCCAGTAAGCTTCTTATCCAGTTGATAAATCTCTACTCCTCATCTTAAGTTGAATATTAAACATTTTGTTTTGAAAATATAGGCAAATGTGTAAATTACTTATATTACCAATATATCTTAATACTATGTTTTAGCTATGGACAAATTAAGGCATTTTAAAGAAAACTTCAAAATTTCTCAGGTAAGAATGTCGGCCACACGCATCGTCTGTTCAAAGAAATTTATTTGCAGTTCTTGATATTTTTAAACTAGTGGCCATTGTCTAAGTCTAGTTGAATGCTGTTTTCAGGTAGACCCTTCTGCTGGTGGCAGGACCTCAACTGCACCAAAAGTTGATAGAAGACCCTTTAGGAACACAGACTCTGCACCTATCTCTTCAGATGCAGCGCGTAGCAATATTCCGGCTAGCAAGGATAGTAAATTTGCCACCCCTGTAACTGAAAGCCCGGTATCCAAAGTCACAGCCACCACCACGTCCATTCCTCCCAAAGTGACAGCCTCTCAAACTAAGCTGACTCATACTGCTGCTTCTCCAGTTTCCACTAGTTCTGTCGTAGTCACTCCTAGCAGCACTACTCCAACCTCCACCCCTGTGACTGCCGCTGCAGCTGCACCTTCTGTCATACCAGCTAGTTCCAGTGGCACCTCCAGCCAGCCAGAATCTGAAACCCCAGCTTCCAAAACTGATGCTAAGCCGACAACTGCCATTTCACAAGTGAAGTAAGTTTTCTACCTGCGATATACGTGTACTGCATGTGTACAGCGTGGGTCTGTTTTGTTTACAATAAAAGTAATTTAAATTTGTTTCTGGGGTTTTCAGTTTGTTGCTTGATTTATTGGAATTAATATGTCTATGAGTTTTAAAAATGTTGAATTTTGATGAGCTACAATTAGGTATGAATTTCTGTGTCGTTCTCTTCTGGTGCTACTTGCTATAAATATTACAGGACTGCTACAGAGAGCACTTTGAACCCGGAGGCCAAGGAGTTTGTCTTCACTCCGGTAAGCTGTGCCATTCAACTAATAACTTACAGTTTCCCTTAGATCTCGCATCCCAAGTACTTCTCAACTGCTTAGCAAGCTATTGCAGCTAGAATTATATATATATTTGTTTTCAGCACTACTAAGTTTAGCAGCTAATGTATATAGTTTCTTGCATTAAACTGATAAAATATTAACAAATACAGTTGAATAAGGAAGTTTGGTTTCTAATTTTGCTTGATTTTCTATATTTTATCATGCTCTCACACCTAAATTTACTGAAAAATTAGGATAATCTCCACTCTAGTCTCTCTGGATCCAATTTTATTCTATTTATAGCGACAGCAGCCAGTAGTTGTCCCTCCTCAGCCTGCACACCCCACTGCCCAGCAGCAGCCCGTCACTCACCACTCTTCTCATCACAAGTCAAAGACAGCAACAGTGTCTGTTGAAGCGGCCAGACCCCCGGCCAGAACTGCCGAGATGCCCTCAGCTGCTCATGCCATGGGCGCCCCAATCACAATCAACCAGCAGCCTCCATTCATAGTAAGTAAATTGCCTGCTTACCTTACCTCAGCTGAGTTTCTGTGTTCATCTTGTAATCAGTAGACTCACTACTCTCTGTGTTTCTGTAGATGGTTCCACAACCTGCCAGACTGCAAAGAGTTCCTTCTTATCCTGGCAGCGATGTGCCTCCCCCAGGACACCCACCCTACATTCAAGCCCAGCCCATGATTCCTGGCCAGTTTCGTGAGTTTTCTTGTTTTTATTCAGCTTTTCTTGTTATCGTGTATCATGATCACGTCAACAATTCGTGAGCTCTACTTTAAATATTTATTATCTATGTGCCATGTTTTAGCTTTGGTTACCGGTGGGCCTCACGTAATCCCTATTCCAGGCCCTGGAAACCTAGCAGTTGCTGCGCCTCACAATGCTCCGATGCACCATCAGCCTCCACCACCTCACCAGCAAGCTGCTGTTCTCACCAATAGCCATCACCCTGGTGCTATGCCTCCTGCACACCACATGCCCCATGCTAATCCCGCATACAATAATCAGGGTGTGTTCCTTTATTCACTTTATATGCTCCCAATACTCACTTGAGAAAAAGAATGCTTTTACTGTGAATGTTTAACATAGAATAATGTTTTTTTGAGCCTAAGTTTTCTGTCACCCATTTATTATCTTGAAATGCTGTTAATACCTTTATAATGTGGTTCTCTTTGTTCCAGGAGCAGGAATTAATTATATGTATGCAATGCCACCACCACACGCAGGACAGCCCAACCCTCCTGCACAGCTGCCTCATTCATCTCCTCACCCGTCTCCATCTCCTAGCAATGTGGCCGTCAGCAGCTATGGTGGATATGTGCCGCCTCCACAATCTCAACAGTTTTATCACGCAGCGCCCCCTAGCCACCCAAACCATCCACCACCGTATCCACCGAACCAGTTGGTATATATGTAAGTGTCTCATTTTATTTTTCCAAAAATGTTGGTTTTGAAGTCTCCCTTCCCCCCAATAGTTATGAATAGCGTGTAGTTTTCAAAGAACTTTTGAAAGATCATGTTTAGCTACCGATTCTTTTAAGAAAATACGCTGTAATATACCAAGGAGTTAGTTCTGTGGTGGACAGTGTAACATGCTCTTTATGTCTCTCTCTGTTTTCTGTAGACCTGCTGGACAATTTCCCGCAACTAGTCAATATCAACCACACCCTGGTTATTCAATGCCGCCCCGTAAGTCTTTCTACATGCCTGTGATTACTAGAAGCTCAAATGATAGGTTTATTCCATGTTTTTACACAGCTTGAGTACTGCACATGTTTTTATTATTGTGAAATTGATCAACTGCTCTCCTTCCTTTTTCTACAGAGGCTCAGCAGGCTCCTGCGTATCACCCTGGGTATCCCCCTCACCAACAGCAATAAGATGAGAATTGTCTCTAAATAACTCAATAGGTATGCATCTCCGTATAGTCTAAAAGCTAAAACTCAGGAAGACAATTAGTTTATTAAAATGAATTACAGCAGCAAAGTGTTTGGGGCATGTGCTGAGTACTGCAGCACTAGTATTTCCTCTGAGTATCTGCTGAAGGTAATAAGATGTTGGTGTTCTATAGCAATGTTGTAAGAACATATGGTCTCATGTTAATTTTTTACTTATGTTGCAGCTAAAAAACTGGAGTCACAATTTCAGATAGTAGACATCTATAGTAAAAAATAGATTTAGTTTTGCAAAGTTGTAAATTTATGGATCTGTGAATCCAAATATAGGTTAGATAGGTCACCTCTTTTAGCGTTCATTAACGAGCAGTGTCATTTATTTTTTAGGAAATTGAAAGAAGTAGCAGTTGCAAAAAAGAAGTGTTAAAGAATTATGCGATTTGTTATACTATATTTCTTATTTCTGTACGAACTTCACACTCATTATTACTAGATTCCTGAAGTTTTTATTAACTACACGTTTTTACTTTCTACTTGGGGAACTTCATTTTACAATTGTACGTATTTTGTATTGGGGAGTTGAAAATTTTACTGCAGCTACTCTGACCATTAAGGGAATATTGCAATGTGAAGCAGTCACTAATCCAGATATCTTCATATTTCCTAATTGTAAATTCTCTAAGTTCACAACTCCCCCATAAGTGGCATGTATTTGTGAATCTGTATTAAAAACAGCTGTTGACTCCAAGCTGAAAATTCTAAATACATTGTCAGCACTCCTTACTCTGAATAGTTTGTTTACCTTCTTGTTTACAGCATTATCATAAAACAACCTAGCAATTGACATTTGCCATTAAGTTGTGTTCCCCAAGCTTATTGGAATTTAGCAATTTTCACCATTTTGTTCAAAAACATTTAAATAGTTGAAGGTGTTATGATTTCATTCAACTAATGTAAATGGCTAACCCAATTATTGTCAATTGCTAGTGTAATGTATTTTTACTATGCTGAGATTTTCTGCCTTTTTATTTCGTGTTATTTTATTAATATTTTTCCAATTGTCACATTTGCTTGTACATCAAAAAACTAAATTGGGGATAGACTTGATGGAAGTTGTCTGTTGACCAATTTGGAAATGGAAATAGATTTCTCAAGCCAATAAATATACCAACATGTGCAGAAATAAGAATGTCTACTTCAAAGGAGTGTAGAAAAATATATTGGGAAGTTATTTCAACCACTAATTGTAGTGGAAGTCAGATTAACAGTTAAATAAATACAATATCAAAAATAGATAAGAGCAAAAATAGACTTCAATTAGCAACCAAAAATGAAGCAAACTAATCATTTGTTTCAGTTGGTGTAACCACAATTGGGTTGGTAGGGTCATGACCAGGTCTTTTAATCTTTAAAGAGAAGTCTACGCACTTGTAACCTTGGGTTAAGCAGCTCATGGACAGCACATCAATGTCCTTGCAAAAGTATAGATGCATGTTGTTGAAATTGATGCCGCCACTAATTTCAATTGTTACATATGGAAAATCTTTTTTCAGCTTTTGGGCAGTTGCTTTGGCAGTCTGCAAGTATACAAATACACTAATGTTTCCAAGAGTTCCTGGCAAACTTTATTTATGCAGTATTGAAATATTCACATATCTCGGCTATCATCTACAGGCTGTTAGGAATGTATGCTCAAATCAACTTAAATAATAAACTTCGTGCAAACATGTCTTGAATTGATTTGGAACTTTTGATGACTTTCCAGTCAGCTCTGAAGTCTGTGGTATTATAAAACAAATAGTAACTATTGCTGAATTTTATTGCAAGCTATTCTTTGCTGCTATAACACACAGCTTAATCACTGAGTTGATTTGAAAGTTTAAAATTTGAACATTCAAACCAGCTCAGTGATTGTAGCAGCAAAAAATAGCATACATTGAGTCTGGAAAGTTATCCGCATGCGATCAGAAGTCCTAAAACTTCTTATAAAACGATATAAATATTTATTACTGTATAAATAAGGTGTGTCAGGATAATCCACAGTTTTTTTTCCATTAGCCGTATAGTGATCAGTTGGACAGCTTTTAAATATGTGCCAATAGTGTAGCTGCTACGGTGGTGGGTGTAATAATTTGGTAATTAAGTTAATCACGGCAAGAAAGCTGTTTTGTTATCTGTATTGCTATTTTACCCCTGTTGCAAGAGTCATGCCAGGTCAGCAACAGGACATATGGTTTACCATGGCTTTATGAAGTTCACAAAATAAATCAGTCTAGATCTGTGTGACAAACTATTAAGACATGCCCTTGCTGCTTCCATCATATAATACAATAACATTAAAGTGGGTTATGCAACAATTAGAAATCAGAAAAAAATACATATTAGTTAGTGATGACCAAACAGAAACAAGTCCTAACTCAGCATATATGATGACAGAACGAGAATGTTGGACTAGCAAACATAATTTCACCAATTTTACTTACTTCGTGTTCGAAGTTGTCTAGCATGACAACCTCGGCACCAGCACTTGCTGCTACACATGCTGCTTCATATGACCGGCATTCAACTTCTATTTTAGTGGAAAACCCAGCCACATATCTAGCCTTGTGTACCGCCTGCTCATAACATTTAAATATTAGCACACTTTTGTGCTTATTTACATGTATATGTATTATATAACCACATGTTATGTATATGAAGCTAATTTGTACGAGGTTGAAAGAAGGCAAAATGTTTTCAGTGTACAATTTCTTCTAAAAGAGTAAGCAGCCATTACAAACCGAATACACCTGCCGCAATTCAAGAAAATGGTAGACATCCATAATAAATTAAATATTATCTTAACTTCACTTTAGAGATAATATAAAAAATACACCAGTGAGTTCACCTTGGCAATATCATCTGAGGTGGCCCAGATGTGGTTATCCTTCAACATTACCATAGAAGACAAGTCAAACCTATGCTGTGCAATCCCTCCAACCAGAAGAGAGTACTTTTCTACAACTCGAAACCCTGGAGTTGTCTTTCTAGTGCCAGCAAGAGTTCCGTTCCAATGATGAGCATTTGCAATTTGACAAGCTTCCCTGGCTAAAGTGGCTACACCACTAGCACGGGCCAGTATATTCAGAGCTAGCCGTTCACCTAGTAACATTTTTCTAGCATTACCTTCCACTGTGGCTACTGTAACTGGTGGTACCAGCCATTCACCTTCCTTACAATGCCATTCTATGGAACACTGAAGCTCTTGGAATACAGCATTAACAAATGGAACACCTGCTAGAACCCCCTTAGACTTGCATAAAAGTACACAGGTTTCATTGGAGTTTCCCACCACATATCCTCCAAAATCAAAAGACGGTGCATCTTCTGACAGCCATTGTTGGATTTTTCGTCTCATTTCATTAGGCGGCAAAATAGACGATAAAGCAGAAATTTCACTGGTCATTACTCATCAAATTCTGCAAATGCAACAAAATTTAGTTAGTTATACTACTGGTACTTAATCTTAAAGTTATGTAAGTCATACAGTTATACTAATACTAATGCCAATGGTAATACTAATACTAGTAGAGTACTAGTACTAGTAGTAAAAGTAATACTAACAGTAACACTAACAGCAAATCATAAAAGTGAAAAGAAAATGAAATGCAATTTAAATTAACTATTATAATATAAATGTTAATTACATTTATAGATTAAAATTTTGATTAGTGTTAGCATAATATGAAGTTTAACTATATACTTTATATAGTATAACTGACTATTAACTGTTCAACTATACCAAGTATAACTGTAAGTGACCAAGTCAAAGTGAAAATGTATAAGTAGGCTACAACTAATGAACTATAAATTTTATTATATATTCAATATCTATATTTATATTATTAGTTTATAATAAGTATTAGTATCTATAAGTATAATTTAGTTACTATAAGTATAACTGTTCATTATTATTATAATTTTGATGAATATTAGATTTAATTTAATAAAACTTGAAGTTAAACTTATATAAATTTTATAACATCAAGTTAAACAATAAATTTAGCATTTCTCAGTTTCGAACGGCTAAAATGTTAATGTAAAAGCCAGACAAAACTAAATCTAATAGTATTTAAACAACACCTAACCGCAAACTAATGTAAGATATTACAATACGTGTGGTGTAAAATATGAATGTTTCACAGTGAAAGCTTGCATTTTCAATGCTGTGAACTATTGACACACATTTTTATTTCGGAAACAACGAAGCTGTGTTTCTAACTACCCTGATTATGAAGTAGACATGCTGGCACCATCGAGCAATTAAGTTTTAAAAGTAAAATGTTTTATGCAATTTAAATTTTAATATATTTGTTTTAATAATTTATTATAAATTCAATGTTCCCATCTTACATGTTCAACCGATATTTATGATATGAGGTTTAGAAAGCTGCTTTGTTGTTTCTGCCAAGGGTTATCTGTTCTGTTTCGCTGAACCTGGTTTTAGTTTTACTTAACACACCTGTCTCTGATCTGATGGGTCTAAAAGTTAACCTGGTTATTCAAATTAAAATTTACTAGCTAAAGCTCGAGTGCAATTGTAAATTAATTTTTGCTACGATTTTAGACTGTTATAAGTATAGTATTGCATCGATATCATTCTAATTTAAATTCTGTTTAAGTTTTACCCAAGGTGAAGGTACTGGTACTGGTAGTGGTAGCCGTAGTGGTAGCCGTAGTGGTAGCCGTAGTGGTAGCCGTAGTGGTAGCCGTAGTGGTAGCCGTAGTGGTAGCCGTAGTGGTAGCCGTAGTGGTAGCCGTAGTGGTAGCCGTAGTGGTAGCCGTAGTGGTAGCCGTAGTGGTCTATTGGCATTGCTTAGAAACTTAAAGCCTAAACTTCAAGGTTAATTTAACTCTAATCTATGTGTTTTCAGTTTCTAGTTAATAATATTAAGCACTAAATATTATTGTAGATTTATAATATACAAGAATGAAAGTGAAAAGCCAAATCTTTCGAACGTGGACGTATTCGTACAGTCCGAGTCTTGCAAATGCAAGCTGCTTCACGATTTTATGCCTGTCTTTGGTAATTTTTGCATCAACTCTAACAGGTAACGTTTCTGCTCTTTCTGCAACACCGACTGCTGAAACTCAGCCTATTGATGTTGGGCTTGATCATCGCCAGGCAGAGACACAGTCGCAATGTAGCTCCAACAGTGAATCTTCATCTGAATCAGTACCTCAAGAGCAAAGTCCAGACTCGGATTGTGGTTGTAGCAAATTAAATAGAAATAATGTTGCCTCAAAAAGTATTTCTGGGTCAATTGATCAAGCTGATGATATTAACAATAATCCTACTAGTCATGGCAATAGTTTAAATGATGACCATGAAAGACATTCCGATTTATATACTAAAAGCTGTGAAAAAAATGAGTGTAGGTCTGACAAAACAACGTCTACGACAAAATCCTCGGAAAAGCAAATAAACGATCATCAGTCTGAGAATCAGAATTCTAAATCTAAAGATAAGACATTTAATGAAGAAAATAAAGCAGATATAGATGGATTTGTGCAAATAGAAGATGATGAGCAAAGTATTGAAGCATTGCATTCCCATGCTGACGATTTCAAAGCAGTGGAGCAAAGTGAATATAGAAATAAGCAGGCAGTTGATAAAAAATCACTATTTTTGTCCAATCCTATGGTTAAAATATTGGGTGGCTCATTTCTTATGGGAACTGAACAAGTGTTCATCGCACAAGATGGTGAAAGTCCTATAAGAGAAGTTAAAATATCAACATTTTATTTAGACAAGCATGAAGTGAGTAACCAAGAGTTTTCTGCCTTTGTAGATGCTACTAATTATAAAACTGAGGTAAGTTTTAAATTATAAAACATTGTTTAGTTTGTGTGTAAATGCGTGCAGCACAGACACTTCAAATTTGTTGCTCCTGCATTTGCGGCGACTAAAATATTGCAAAATACACTATATACATGCATGAAAAGTGCTCCTTTCAACAACTAGCAACATTTTTCACTGTAAATAACAGTTCATATCGTAATTAACTTTCATCTATACTATATTTCTGTCTACAGCGTAGCCTTTTATACCTGAATGAATATAGCTTCAACTACTATAGTCGCAATTTTTTATTTTGTCCTATAAACTTATTGCTTGCTACATAGATTTCTGTAAAACTTCCCACATCTACTCAGTGTTGTGATTTATTGAGCATGTACAAGTATATAGGTGCATATCTTTGTGATTTGAAGTTTCACTCATTTATTTTTATTTATTAGATTAGGTATTGATATTGTTCACAACGTTATTTTGTGAATGCATTAACATATTATGTGTGTTTGTAATAAAAAATTGTTTTTAATAACCTTAATTATTAGGCTGAGAAATTTGGAGACTCCTTTGTGTTTGAAAACCTTCTTAGCAAAGAGACTCAAGCAAAAATAGACCAAGCGGTATGTTCAGTTTTTACCAGCTTCACCATACTTATATATGCAATTAGTGTACATATTTATATACTCATTTCTCTCCAATATGCTTTAAGATCTTACAGTGTTCAAGCTAGTACGAAATGCTAAGTATTTCTAATTTCAGTTGCAAAAACTGTTGACAGCTGTTGCTACTTTTTGTTAGTGAATGTTCTATTCTCATGTTGTTTTCGGCCAATTATTTTATGTTTCATGCCAAGCACTTTTCAAATTGACAGATATGCGTATATATATGACTGATATGTGTGTATATATGACTGATATGTGTGTATATATGACAGATATGCGTATATATATGACTGATACATGTGTATGTTAGGTGGCTGCTGCTCCATGGTGGCTTCCAGTAAAAGGAGCCAACTGGAGACGACCAGAGGGGAATGATTCCAACATTGAATCTAGGTAAGTAGATGAGCATAACTTATTGCAACACACAACTTTATTAGTTAGCATGTTTTTCCAATTTGGATCTAATATACCAACCTGCTCTTGCATGATTTAAATATTAGAACTGTCTAATTGGTAGTTGTCCTCTCATTTGAGTCTAGCATTTAGTTTTGTTTTCATTGGAAAGTTGTAAGTTTGATTGTTGTAGAATGAACCACCCAGCTGTTCATCTATCATGGAATGATGCTAAAGCTTTCTGTAAGTGGGCTGGGAAAAGGTTGCCAACAGAAGCAGAGTGGGAGTATGCGTGTAAAGGTGGAAAGAAAGACAAGCTGTATCCGTGGGGTAACAAGCTCATGCCGAAAGATCAACACTGGATGAATGTGTGGCAAGGTACTTCACCAATGTGCAATCATTAAATATTTTGATAAATAGGCATAATATTTGTGTCACGCCAGTATGATATAAATTGTATGTGTGCTGCATGTTTGCTTAGAGTGCAGCAGCAGGCTTAAATATTTGTAAAATTGGTTCAGCTAAATTAGGGAAAAGCTTAGTTTTGATTGTCTTTGTTACATAAAAGCTTTGGTTGACTTTACAGGTTTTTAATCTAATATGTAGATTTTGGAGTTACCTTCTTTCATTTGAAGGTGCACAATACTTGTTAATAAGCTTTACATTTATGTTTGCATTCCAAAAAACAGCACCACCCACTACTCGGTCATTAATAGATCACACACTGCTAATATTTTCTTTATCGGTATTCTAGGAGAGTTTCCAAAATCAGACACTGCTGAAGATGGCTATGAAAATACTGCACCAGTTGACAGTTTTCCCGCTCAAAACAGTCACGGATTGAAAAATATTGTTGGCAATGTGTGGGAGTGGACTGAAGATTGGTGGATTACTAGACATTCTACAGAGTTTCAAGAAAACCCAGTAAGTGAGAACTCCAATATTCAATGTTTGTTACATGTTTGTGTGCTGGTTTATATGGTATGTTAATGAAAACATGCTCATATCTTTTCAGAAAGGGCCGTCTAATGGTCAAGACAAAGTTAAAAAAGGTGGTTCCTATTTGTGCCATAAGGCAAGTATTTCATATTCACATTTTCATTCTATAATTGATTCTCACAACATGCACTAGTTGCAGCCACTAGTTTCAACTGGTAATTTATCATTTACATAAACTTTTGCCATTGTTTGGCGCACATTCTTTATTGTATCAAATTGTCAATTAATATTGTGATCTTACAGAGCTACTGCTATAGACACCGATGTGCTGCACGTAGCCAAAACACTCCAGACAGTTCAGCAGGAAATCTTGGGGTTCGCTGTGCTAGTGACTCCCTGCCAGAGTATTACAAATGATTTCAAATTCTCCAACTTTTAGAACTTCAAAAAATAAACAACATCTATAATTCTTGTTAATTTATTAATAAATATTTGTATAAAGTTAAACAAATAAATAAAGACATGTTTAAGAGGTTTCTACACATAATTGAACTTGAGAAATATTAGTTTGAAGGAGTTGCAAAAGTATCCATTACTTTAAGCACCAAAATATGTATTATTGGCAGTGCTGTGTGCTTCATATATGTACAAAATGGCAAAATTCAGTTAATTGGCCCTATTTTATCAAATTGAAAATTATTTTTGCATAATTCCAATGGAATGCATTATTCTAATATTACTCAAGAAATCAACAAGAATTATTTATGGTGCATCAGCCAATGTGACAAAAAGAGAACAGTTGTCTAAAAATGCTTACAACAATGAATTGCATAGAAATTTAGCGAGGATATAAAACTTTAAGCGAATCACTACGAAACATGAGAGTATAACAAGACAATTAGAGGTGAGATAACTTCTGCACAGATGCATATAAGTATTTAGAGCCAACAAGTAGTCAACAATTCATGCATTTTCATACAATTGTAGGCCTGTGAATAGATGGCCCCTGTACTGAGCGATGAAAATGGTAAATATTGATTAACATAAAATAAAGTATAAAAGATATGATGGTTGAATTACAATACACGTGAAATTCACAAACTCTGATGTGAGCTAAAAACGAGCGAAAAGAGATTTGGGCTTTTTCTTTGTCACTGGACTTTTTGACTTCTGATCCTTTTCTAATTGTTTCCTTTCTTTATCATAAGCAGACCGCAAATCTTTTAGCTTTTTCTTTAGAACAGCCTTCTCTTTCGTTGCAACTCCCATTTGCTAAAATACGCAAATACACTTTCTTAAGCACAGCATCAGTATGAAATTCAGCATAATATATTATCTACCCACTTTCCTTCACCTCAATTTAGTATATATACACAATATCCAACTGAGTTGATTTCAGTAGTTGTAAAAAAAGTATATAGTAAAATGTAATGGGTGTGCTTTAAATTCATACAGCCAGAACAAAACCTAACCTTAATACGGGCCGAGTCCATCATCAGCAATGATTTTCCATCAATGCTGTTTTGAATGAACAAATTGGAGAGATGGGAGAGTCCAATGTCATATAACCACTGGCCAACTTGCTCTGTGCTCCACATGTAGCAGTGTATCATGTGCGACTAAAACATAGCAACTCTCTATGCAGCCAGCAAAGCATTATCTAATTTACCAAGACAGACGCATCAAGAAAAAACTTCACCCTTTGTACCATTAAAAATCAACTCTTGATTATCCCCTTCATGTTCACTAAATTTTTAGCTATAAGTTCACATATTTGTCACCACAACTTGAAAAAATTATTCCAATTTGCATTAAAATGTACTTAGAGATAATAACTAGTTCATGAAGTACATAGCCCATCAAAAGGAGAAGTACTGGCCAGAAAAGCAAACGAAGGTGTTTTGCGCTCAAATCATAGACAACTAGCGTACAAGTATCATCGTTACCCGAGAACTTAAGTTGTCATCCAGACTTGACATTGACCCTAGCATATCTTCCTGACTTCCCATACTTGCCGAGACTGAATTGGAAGCTGAATCTAAAAAGATAACCAAATACTTTAAAGCCAGGCTGCCTAATTACATTTATGGGGCACAGAAATGTCCATAACTATCTTGACTAAAACTTAAGCCCTGGCCACACGATCGTGAGAATGACACGAAACTCGTGTGACGATTTTCGTGAGTTATCTTTTCGTATTGACCAGCCACATGATCGTTTAAACGAAAAGTCATTATGCCGAGATTGGTACCGCAAGTCTATATAAGTTATAAAGGAAAAACTTTGCCATTTTTGTTATTTTTTTGGTATTTTATGTGTACATTTTTTAGTTTTGTTTATTGGTAAAGTTTTTAAAAACATTTTTATGCATATAAAATTAAAAAAAAATTTAAAACTCACTCATGCACGTAAATACAAAGCTATAAAGTTTAAGCTTCGCTGTGATTACCATGTGAATATGAATTGAATTATGCTTGCAATAGCTATTTTACGCAAAATACTTTACAGTTGCTATAAATGTAAGACTAGTAAATTGGATGCTAATAGGCATAGTAATACTACTTAGTTTATGCTATTTTTGAAATTTGTAGTAATTATTTGGCGTGCATAATATATATATATATATATATATATATATATATATATATATATATATATATATATATATATATATATATATATATATATATATACCCTTAATATATACCACTTTGATGGCAACAAGTCATTTTTATTAGTCCGTGAATGAGTCTTGCACGAGATACAAGCAGCAGAACATTGCCAAATAGAGAAACTTAGTAGAAATGAAATAATCACTGTTGCTAAAATTCTATTGACCAATCAAATGGTACTTATCGTCGATTGTGATTTTTCGTCCATCGTCATCGTTGTGCACACCCAACGATGACGATTTCGTTTGAATTCCCTCAAATTTTCTCGTACGAATGTTTTTTCGTGTCGAATAGACGATTTCGTGTAATTCTCACGATCGTGTGGCCAGGGCTTTAAACACAGTTTCATAATTAAAATTATTCAATAAGCAATAACTTTGACCCAATATATGTGAACTAAACATACATAGTGGGTATACATGTTAATATACTCAAGGCAAGTTTCCTGGCTAAACATGGGGAAATGTTGTTTCCATATATTCTGAGCAGTCAGTCAAAACTAAATATGCTTGTCATGTGCTATTTAAAAACCATGTTTGCTAAAGCTCTCTCGCCAATAATTTTATTCAACTATTCTTCAAGAGTTATTAAAACTTGCAATTCAACAGCGTACTTTGGTGCACAAATCTAACATACATTACAACAGCTATTCTTATATAGAGTCATGATAGACTAATAGCAAAAATACAAATAATTGCCTATTAAAATCAATACAAATTATCTCATAAAATCATAAAAGAAAGCTATTGTTTCCTCATGTACTTGTGTAGGTGAGCTACTATTAAGGTACTAGAATGTCTGGAAGAGCATGACCTATTGCAACAGAATAGAGATCCGCAGGCAGATATCAACCAAAAACATGTTTTTTTACTTATTCTTGAATAAAATAGATTTATAGCGTCATTGGTAAGTTACGTGTTTAGTAGCTCACAGTCACTCTTACAAAGCTAACTTACAACTTGTATATAAACCATTTTACCTCCAGATATTATTGAGAGAGTAAGATAAATTTGGTACAAAAATTACTTGGAGGAGAAGCTGAATCATTCTTACCCTGCAAAGGCTTAGATGCAATGAGCATAACTCCAGCCGATGAGTGAGGATTAGAATTGACCTCTCCAGCAATATTTCCTTCACTTCTGTACCCTCCAAACATACTGCTAGATGCGTCAGAGTCATCACTAAAACATATGCAATAAACATTTAGTATTTAGTATTGTGATGTTAATTTTCACTCACATTATTATTATATTTGGCCATTGCAATACTGAGTATCAATATCAGCAGAACTATCATTCAAATTTGTGATATACATGTATATGGATTTGTCTAGTTTATGGTTGCCAGTGACTAACTAATCTATCATTATCATTTTAATCATTCAATTATTGATTCACCTGGTTTGAAAATAGCTAGTAATGTAACTCTTGGCATGTGTAGCAGAGTAACTTGGAATTGTTTACTCCAATATTTCAAACACTTGAACCACACTAACAACTATTCTGTATGTTACAGTAATAGTAATAATGTGCATTATTAATTGGTGCTACTTCTTCAAAGACTTCAGTCAGTGAGCCAAACTCGGACATGAATACATCATATAAATTTGCAGGAGCACACAACTCTAACTCATGTTCAAATTATAACTAAGGTATAAATGTACATTACTGTTCTACTATAGATGTTAATAAAACAGGCTATTAATTTTTTAAAAAACTCAAGCCGCCATATCGAATAAAATGCCTAAACAAGAACTGGGACTTGTAGTATAAAGCAGAATGCCCTCTAATAGAAATAAAAGTGGGTGTGTTAGTTTAGGTGAGTTTCAACTTTGAAGCCTATTAAAAGGTGAAAGTGAAACTAACTGCAAATCTATGAAAACAGAAAAGTTAGAAACTAAACTGCTGCATGTATATTAATTATCTGTTGATCTTTGTTGAAAGAGCAAAGCAACCGAAGAGTGATGTAAACACTGCGTGCTATTAAAATATGGGTTAATGAAAAGAGAAACTTAGTGTGCCGAACACAGGGGGTGGCGATGTACCTCTTCAAACCCTTCGAAGGTTTTTTTAATTTCTCTCGAGCAGCAGGAACTGGGCGATAATTTTCCTGATTTATTCTGAAATGAGTTGGTGTGAAAAATGATACATTGTATCTATTAATGAAAAAGTAAATATTTCAGGGGTAGAACAACTATTGTCACGCATCACTGCTGCATAGAAAAATGTAAAAAGCAAAGTAATGCCAAAAAACAATTACTGAAAGAATTAATAATACTAAAGTATAGCTGATGGCTGAAAGTTAGGAGTTGAATAAGAGCAATATATTTTCCATTTCAAACAAGAGAGCATCGTGGGTTTCAAAGGGCAGTAAGAATGTTTTTCACTTGAATAAGAAGCAGAAAGAATATTAAAATTGTTCTCCGCATTTCATTGTAAAACTCATCATAGTTAGTGAAAACTCAGCAAGTAGAATTACAAGAAACAACACCAACTTAGATTACCACAGACAACTCTGTATAGTAGAGTGGTTGATTGATACTCATGGGTTCTCAACAGAGACTTGCATATATTCTAGCAGTAATATCAATTATTTATAATCAATACACAGTTTTAACAGAATTTAAAACTTCCAGAACTGAGAGGATTAAAGGTTGACTTCTTATTACTGAGTGTTTGAAAGTTGTATAAAAACTGATCCAGTATACAAAACAGTGAACTAAAAGATAATAGCAAAAATGTTTGCCACAGGAAGCCACTCATTTAGTAAAATAGTGACAACAGCTCCAACAAAAGTGACTAGCCAATAAACATTAGACTACTGATATCGTTTCAGGTCACAGTTTTGTTGAATCCCTTAAACCCCCCCCCAAACCCCGAATAAATTATCTGGGCAGAAACCTTCTGGATAGAATCTGGTAGTCACTCACCTATCATCGGCAGCTAAGTGTTTAGGCAGCCTAGGGAGAACCTCTTGAGCTATATTGTTGCTATTCTTATCATTTTCTTTAAACACCTACAGTAAAACGAATATGTGTAACCTAAAACCATGGAAACTGCTAAGGGTTCGTACTATTCACATTTACATTCAGTTGCTTATTTGGGAGAAGAACTTACCAGAATAGCCAATGGCTGTTACAGTAAAACATGTTGATAAGTGTGAATTTAACACATACTGTGCTGTAACTAACAGTTAATATATATAACGTGTTAACAGTCAGCTAAACCTAGTCAAATATGCTAAATTAAATTATTACACAATAAAAGAACTAGTTAAATCATGGTGTGAACCCATGATAATGTAAGTTGTGAAAGTGCTATACCACAATAACTATCCCAAAGATTTGCACTACAGTGCATAAGTACAGTGTAAATACACGAGCACATCCAAACATGCCGTACACCACACTACTTGTAAGCCAAACACAGAGACATATAAAACTTATATGTATACATTATAGTACAACACTCACAGTGGAGCTAACTTTAGAGGGAGGTCTACGCTTTGCAACTGCACCGTGGGCCAGATGTGAACGTAGTTTAAGATGACTATTGTCTAATAGAGGTCTGGCTAAGTTTCCAGCCACATTCATATCTTCTATAGACATCAGTGGTGCTTCTGTTGGAGCAAAACAAAGCGCACAATGATTATAGCTGAGCATGCAAGCACTTGTTTTACTGCTGGTCTTCTCTCTAAATAAATTATAAAATTACGCCCCTTTCCATCTGACCCCTTCGATACTTGTTTGTGTTTTAACCAAGAAAAAAGCAGCAGTTTTGTCTTGATAAATTGACATTAGCTTCAAATTTGTAACCAATACAATAAGTACCAGGAAAATTTTGTGCTGACAGAGCAAAAAAATGATAGTGATCAGATACTGCTAACACAAAAGCAATAAATTGTAACAAGTGAATTAGACATTTCCTGTTTATAACAAGAAAATTGGACATTTCCCATTCTAATTCAAGAACTGCAAATAAAATGAGACTTTGAAATCAAGTCAAAGCAATGGCTTCAGAAAATTGACATCTCATGTGTTTGGGCAAGGAAGAAGATAAGCCCTGGTTGGCACTCAAAACCATCTTAAATACAAACTCAATACTTTAAAATAACTAATACTATGACTACCATCACTATTACAACTTCAACTACTGTTATGACTGTTATAACTATAACTATTACCATAACCTAGAAGCTTACAAACCAGCTCACTAAAACGAAAACAAATCTACCTGCTTTTCGTCGTTTCCTAAGAGGAGACCTTTGAGGGTAAATTTGCCTAGTAAACTCTATTCTATCCATTTTAGTAAGTCAAATTAAGCAGAGGCTCTTTAACATGCACAACCAGACACAGCAACAAACTCAACAAAATGCATTCAGCTCAGTTATATACAACTTCACAGCTAACTGTTTACATGATAAATACAATCATATATTTCCTGTATTGTTGAACTACAATTGGTCAATAGGATGCACTGACCGTCATACAGATAGTTCAGTAAGTATCACATTCAGCTTATGTTTACATCAACAACATTTAGTGTAAATAAAAACTAGGGTGACTCTTTACTCCAAATTTCCTTATTGTTTACTAGACACCACTCAAGCATATCACAACACTGGGGCACAACACTGGGGCACAACAGTGTTTACGTTAGGGGGAAGCTTGACACTCCATGAGGTCAGCTTACAGATTACCTTAGCAAAAAGAAAACCTGACATTTTAATATAGAATAATGACTCACCAGAAACTATGTCAGCATCTAGTGATTCATTCTCGCTGTCGACATACGCTACAAACAAGAGTAACTGCATTATAATCTTTATTAAAATGTCTACAAGGTATTCACATGTGTGCCAAAGACTTTCGAGCAATACATGTTGAAAAACCATCAGTAAAAAGGCTTAAAACTTGAAATCTACTAACAACAGCCAAAACACATTTATTGTTTTGCTGGTCAACTTCAATGAATTAAAACATTAAAAACACTGCCTATACCTTCGACACCCTCTTGTGGAGCAGACCTGCTAGAGTAAATATGTTGGTTGGCTTCCTCCAATCGGGAAATCTAGAAAAATATAATTCTGTCTGTATTTTGAGCAATAGGGAATATGCAATCACAGCACTGTCGATATAAACATTACCATGCCAAAACCATTGAGTTGGGGCCCTTTGCAAAGTTTATAAACACACTCAAGCCATTTATATATGTATTACTATAAAAGTGCCATTTTGGTACTAAAATAATCTTTGATAGTTGTCTCTTTATAAATTGTATGAACAATTTAAACCATTAATAAACATAAGTAGAAAAGAGGTAGGCCTAGGTATACCTTTGATTTCAAGGTTCGGAGCTGGTCCGCAAGCTCTGTATTCTTCATTTCGTGATCTTTGATTAATTTTTTCGCCTTAATATACTTTTTCTCAATTTCTTGGCGTTCCTCCTGAAACATTGATTTTACATAGATTGACCACATGACCAAAGTTTAATTTAGTGCTCCTCAATTACTCCATTACTTGAACAAGAGATGGTAGAAATGCTCGTACAAGGTTAACATCCGTAATCTCACTGACAAGCATGTGCTAGAGATGCTTATAGAAATGCTTATAGAGATGAGACAAAGTAATAGCCTGGCTAAAAGCATATATCCTCACCATCACTGTGTTTCCATCATTCGAATAATGAAAATAGTTACATCAAATGAAACAAAAACCATAAGTTCATGCAAACCACAAGTAATCCATTTATGTGCAGTTTCCTGAAGTGTATATCTCTATTTGAGGTGTCAACAGAAATGTAGCCATAAACACAGGAATATAAAAGAATAGCTCAATGATGCTGACCTCTTTGGCTGCCAGGGCAGCTTCTTGAGTATCAACTATCTTCTGAGAGATCTCAAGTTGAGCCTCTAACTGAGTACATCTTTCCCTCTGAGCATCTCTCTCGAGTTCCACTTCCTCCATCATAGTCAACTACAGTCAGCCAAACAGGAAACAGATAAACTGGCGAATCAGAAACTCGGGTCGGCAGCATGACCTCTCTATGACCTTAAAACTGGTCTAACTGAACCAACATCAAAGAACAAGCATCAACAATCAAGCACACAGTAGTGCAAAGATCATTGACACTAAAAGAGTATTTAAAGTATAAATTACACACAAAATACATCATATATCTGACACAATTCAAGTATAAAAGGACTAAACATCATTTTAAACCTGCCCAATTTTACCAGAAGAGAAAACTTTGTGCAACGAATTAGTGTTCAACAGACAAGTCCTATTACATAGCAAAGGTTTGGCTAAAAAGGCACAGCTAATGTATATATAAAAATGTCGGAGTATGTTCAAACATGTGTTAAGGTAGGTGGATTTATGGTTTGCTGCAAATACAGGGGAGAGGGGTTCATGCCTAAGGCATGGCATTGCAACGTGCTGACTAAGTATACAATTTAATAATTGCTGTGGAGATGATTAACGGAAATTGAAAAGGTAAATTCACAGTTTACAGTTATTGCGTTAAGTGAATATGGTGAGATCGGTTGCCGATTTGGACCTACCCTGGCAAGTGTCTGTAAGCAAACATAATCAGAGAAATCGTCAATAATACAAACATGTAAACAAAAGTTATTCAGAAATTTATACCAAATGATTTGCACCCCTAAAACCACCATTTTCTCAGAATTTTAGTGGTAACACATATTATACTTAGAAATTCAATTTCTTTTAGCTAAAATAACAAGAAAATTAAATACAAAAATCAGTCTAACAAAATATTATTAAACTACAAAAAATCAAACCAAAACAGTTTACCTACAATTACAGAAACTTTATTATTGGACATATTCAAAAATAAAATTATAGACGCAGACTGCTACACTAGATTGATTGACCCACAAACTAATACTCCCACCCGTTCACACAACACAGATCATATTCATATGCAGAAACTCGTAATATAGCTTAACTGACCTTTTCTTTAGCCGTATTGATCTCTTCTTCGAGAGCTTTGTAATTAGCCAGCATTTCTTCAAACTCTTGAGTCTGGTCTACAGAGCTTTCTGGAAGATTCTGTGAATTGTGACCATTGTGAACAGGAGGCACTGAGCTTTCTTCTGATGACGCATTCGCACCCTTTAAATTGTTTACAGCTGATACAGTTACTACAGGATAGTTTACAGCTGATAGAGTTACTACAGGATAGTTTACAGCTGATACAGTTACTACAGGATAGTTTACAGATACAGTTACTACAGGACAGTTTACATGTACAGTTACTACAGAATAGTTTACAGATACAGTTACTACAGGATAGTTTACAGATACAGTTACTACAGGATATTCTACATACGAACAGATCAGGTTAGACAGAGTTAAAAAAAACTTGAACATGGAGTAGGGCTGGAGATGTCTAAATAACTATGAAGTTGTGTAGGCTACAGCATTTATCATAACACTGGGTGGGTTAGTAAAACTATGGTGAGTTGTCTGTATAGCTATTATCTACTGCAACTCTCCAATACTAAGACAATAAACATTTATATTATTCGCATCCACAAATTTAAAATGGCTTAGAAAAATAATTCAAATTCTGTACTTTGATATTAAGCAAAAAACAGGAAGACAGGAAAAGTAGGCTATCTTACATGAACAGGCAACTACAAAATAATGTAGCTCCCCCACAGTCAAGACAAATAGAGAAGTAAAGCACAAACACACCTGTACATCGGGTAGGGCATGGAACTCGTCTGGCTTAACTGGTCTCCACCAATACTAAGACAATAAACACTTATATTATTTACACACAAAAATTTAAAATGACTTAGAAAAATAATTCAAATTCTGTACTTTGATATCAAAGCAAAAACAGGAAGACAGAGGAAAAGTAGGCTATCTTACATGAACAGGCAACTACAAAATAATGTAGCTACCCCACAGTAAAGACAAACACACTTGGACATCAGGCAAGGAGCTGACAATAACCCCAGCAAATAAGGGGGGGTTTTTAGCAGGAAGTGGGGGGGGGGTCATCAGGTGACTATACAGACAGCAATGAGGTGTGTGGTGAGTAGTGAAAGTGGAAGATAATATTCAGCATGTATAAGCATAGCTACAGCCTAGTGAATGCACAGTGCTCTCTCCGTAGCTCACGGATACATTTCTCGTAAAATTGCATAGGTCACGAGAAGGGTTCAGACCCCGTCTCTTAGTTGAAATAAGATTTTTTTCGTGTCAACTTCAAAATTAGAGTAAGTAACGCAGCCATTAGTGTAGAAGCTATCTCTTGTATGATGGGCGTGAAATGTATTGTTTTGGTAGTAATTGAACTAAAGGTCAAATGCAATGCCTATGTATGTGTGTATTGAGACAAAATAGCAAAAGTTAACTGATCTGTGAGTTAAATATAATACTCTACATTGTCAGGAATTGAGATTTCGGGACCTGCAGCTTAGTGAGATACGGAGGGAGCACTGTACATTAATTAGGCTGTAGCTATGCTACACATGCTAAATATTATCTTCCACTTTCACTACTCAATACACACCTCATTGTCGTCTGCATACTCTGCATAGTCACCTGATGAACTCCCTCTACTTCCACATACATACATATATATACATACAGTAAGTCAAATGCTCCGACCACCACACTTACATTTTCTTCGTCGACACTCTCCTTCTCCTCTTGAGAATCAGTAGATGAGTTTTGATTCAATAGATCCTGCCGAATACGCTGCTTCCGTAGTAAATGCTGCATAGAACATAACATCAAGCAGCTATAATTTCATATTTACATGTTACTTCATTAATAAATCATTTTAGAAGACAGCTGAAAAGAGTCCTGAATAGCTTCACACAACTTATTGTAACTGTATAAATACTGTATGCTATATATGGTAAAATATTCAATTTAGGAAACCAGTATCTGATCGACATCTATATAAATGCCTGCAAATTATTACAATACAAACAAGTCATAACAAATTAGATATTAAGACAATCCGATCATTCAGTAGCTGATAGCTTATCTTCAGTCATATGGTGTAGAAATCAACACCCTTGCCACGCTCTTCCCAAAACAACCCAGTGTATTACTGTTAGCATGTATTACAGCTAGGACATGAGATGTACCAATAGTCTGACGCAGTTATCAACGGCCTCAACTAACCTGTCTAGCTGCTTCTTGCTGCCGCTGCCGCATGTCTTCTCTTCGTTTGTCTTCTGCAATAGACTGCTCAATCAGCCGCGCCACCTCACTCTCTCCAGGGTTTTTCTCTCGACCAATCAAAAACCTAAACACAGCAACAATTTTAAAGCAGTTCCAGTTAGTTCATTGTAGCCACAACCACCACCTTGACTGCAAATAACATCAGCTCAGCACAGAACTAACAGAATAGACAGCACATTTAGGAGCAGTAGTGGAGAAATTGAGATAGCCTAAGTTTTTTAATTTTATTGTTTAATTTCGATTTGGGCCGCAGGTTGAAATTCTTACTAGAACATAACTTCCTGTACTACATTACTAATCTAAAATACAGGCTTTTCACAATTTTTCCATTACTACACCTGCCCCAGACAGCAGTTACTCAACTCTATCACCACCGCCTATCTTAGCCAAGGTAAAACTACCACCAACTACAGTACTATACCAACTACAGTACTATACCAACTACAGTACTATACCAACTATACTCACTGGACAGTGCCGCTGGTGTTGCGTAGCACTGTGGCTGCATACGCCTGGGAAACACCAACCAAACTTTTATCCCCAACTTCGATGATTTGGTCATTAACCTGCATCCTACAGCATATTGCACACCTCTTAGTTCAGCGAAGGAAATATTTAACTCAATATTCCAAGTAAAAATGTGAATACAAACGTGATATCATGAAACAATATCGAAAAGAAAATAGCATTTTGAGAAAAGAGCAAAATTGTTGATAAAAGAGTTGTTTTAGTAGAAGTTCATATCATACATAGTTCAGTACATTAGCTGCACTACTAGTACCAAGTTACTGACTATAATACTACATTTATAACAGCTTTGGCAAATACACTTCTTTTGTGTGAATGCAAGAGAGTAGGTAAAAGGAAGTTGGTATTGTATTGCACTAAACATTTCAATGAATGTGGGAGTAGGTATTGGCTTACACATTAGTTGATGAGCAAACAGCACATAGTAGTATGTTTGAAACTCAATGGTTCTTACAACTAATACCTCTACTAGTATTGGTCGGGCTTCTCATAGATTGTGTGACATTTATAATTATACAGTTTCTAATATCAGTACTATAAAAGCATAAGCTGTTGTCTGAAGTAGTACATAGTTTCTCTTGAAGTTATTTAGTTTAGTAACAATTTCAGCAATATATAGTAACTTGATTTATTCCATCTTATGAGCAAAAAAATTGATAAAAATAGAACCTGATAGGGTAACTCCTGCATAGAAATAAAGCGGTAAATACTTGTAGTACAAGAGCAAGGAGACTGGTTACTGGACTAATGTGTATAACTATGGAGTTACCTCCCATCCCTCTGAGCAGCTCCGCCCTCAAACAGATTCTTGATAAATATTCCCAGCTTCTCTAGCCCAGTGTCGGCTCCAACTCCCATACCAATTATACTAAGGCCAAGGCCATCGTTACCTGAACACATCAAGTGTACATGGCAGTATATTCACTAGTATATTGTACAGATTAACCAGAACATTAGGTGTGTTTTCATGTCTGGAATGTAAATGTCAGCTAATACATCAAATATTCTGATCTTTGAAATAAAACTCATGAAGTTACAACATTTTTAAATATCAATGAAAAATTGATAAACAGGACAATTCAATTAGTGTAATGGGTATTTTTATTCTAATTTATAATTAAAGATCATGACAACTAGTTAACCACTTGCTGGTGTGTATCTAAACCAGGAATAGCCATTGTAAGAAGTAGTAGGCATTAGACACTAATAGCAAATCCTATGCATGCATGAATTATACAAGCATAGTGTGAGCAGTTAGCCGCCCAGCAAATTTGCATAATAACTTCATTGGAACAGACCAACTCACTCACTAAATACATTCAAATAGCCTAAATTATTATCAATTATAGTGAAACCTAGTAATCCTAAATGACAGAAGTCGCCACACAAATCCCACTGTGATATTAGACAAAGGAAAAAGGCTCAATGACTCATTTCAACAGATTAAGATATGCTGAATCACAGAACAACCCTATCACTGGAATGCTATTACAGCTACTGCTCTATAAGTGATCTACAATTGATTGATACAGTGGCAAGAGGAGCTGGGAAAGCTAGGCTGGAATACGTATACAATGTATCATGTAACTAGACAGTGTCATGACTTGTGACAGCTATCCAACACGTATGATGTCAAACAGAATGTTTAAAGTAAATAAATTAAACAATTTACATCATGACTTACTAATCACGGAGGTTATCATATGATATTCTCATGGTTGACAGTAATGTGCAGCATGCAAACACCACGCATTTTCACCTCAAGAAAACTACCAGAAATTCTACTGATAAAAGATTACTTTTATCCTAATCTCTCAACAGCAAGCAGCTGCCAATTATTCATCCATAATATTTGTCCACTCCTAGGCAGACTGGACTCACCTTTCACAATATCCACAGGAAAGACGTCCATCTTTTCTATACGCTTCTCTAACTCGTACTCGGCTGAGGCTGCCACCGGGTCGATAAACTCGTTGTGTCTGTCGTACTCCTCCGACGAGTAAGTGTCAAACACCTTCACCATATTGGTGAGAAATGTGACGCGAGGTTTCACAGTTTGCTTGTCATCTGCATGCTTCTTCTCCTCACCATCTTCCGTGTGCAGAGCTGGCTTAACGTTGAGAGTTGCGTACGCACCACCTACCCATGTGTCAACATGTTTAATTATTAGTCAACTTCTCCACTTTAAAAAGTTTAAGAGTAAAAATTTCTTTCAGAAGCACCTAGAAGCATACTGCTGCAGCCTCCTATACCATACATTATGCATTGAAAAGGTAAACGAGGATGAACTACAAGAAATACAATAGAGGCACTCTATTGTGACCGAAAGCATTATTCAACTAGGATATTTACATGCTGACTGCATACCATATATAACACAATACAGCATAATATAAGAAATACTGGCATCGCATAGTTTCTATACACATATTTGGTAAGCAAATACTGCGGGTGGGCATCTAGCCCTATGACTGAGAGGTCAGTTTACCTCCATCGGTACTATTACTATGGAGGGAAGCTGTTTCGGCATCGTCGTCATCATGCTGTCTGTCATGCTCCATCTCCAGATCAGATCCGTCCACATTGACTGACACGCAGCTGTTGGTGGAGACAGGATCTGCTATCACTGCATCAAACATCTTTTCTATCTCAGCAGTTACTGCAGACCTGGGCATGGCTTCCTTTCCAATATTATGCTGGCGACTAAAAAGGTTAATGAATAAACTAGTGTTTTGTATAGGATTAACAGTAAGTATTACCACTTGAACTTTCTATGACTTGCCTGATCAAACCACAAAACACAAATACCAGTGCAGAAATACAGTTGGAATTATGACTTATAATACATGTGAATACAAATTTTATGTGATGAAATTTGAGTTCTCTGGGAGAAAGTTTGCATGCATGTCTATAGTTAAGTTGTATGAACATATAAGAAGCGCTTCCCAAGAGCCTACTTTAATTGTTTCATAGCATCTTGGTAACACACAAAGCTGTTGAGGGTGAAAAAAGTTAATAACCAGTACAAACAATCCACTAAATTTACTTCTACAGTTTCAAAGTTGACAAAATAGAAGAATGTTTTTTAAATTTAAGAGAAGCGTTAAGGAGTACTCACCTGGTACTGAGTAGATTCTGGGCCTCTTCTACTGACATAGGTTCAGGTTCATTGCTAACATCGAGAGGTAAATTGGCAGGGCGCGTTCGGATCGGAGGGGAAGGAGGAGCGACGGTTTCATACTGATCTTCATCACTATTAGATTCCACACGTTTCTTGTTTCGATTGAAATTAATATTATTGTACGTATGCTCTACCTTAGACTGCAGGTACACCGACTGCGTACTGGTCACAGAGTCATAATCTAAAGAATTTTCTGCAGCGCAGTTCTCAGACCTGGTGCTCGTATAGTGAGAGGCGTCAGGAATATTACTTTTAGTTTGAACATTGGTTGGCTCAGTTTGAGTATTATCAGCTTTATAATGACCTGAGGCCTGGAGTTCAGACAAAACATCTGCCACATTATCATAAGACACAGAGTCATCTGTCTCCCCACCGCCCTCACCCTCCTCACTTTCCCGACCTAAATCAACACCTCCTTCTAAGGGCTCTGCTCTCTCGGATCCTTTTAATTCGGAGTCATCCACTTGTTTCTCGGAACTATGATCACTATGCAACAAGTGCTTGGACCTCCAGGGTGCCTCATCATCATTGGACAGTTCCAGAGTTCCAGAACTACTGTTGATTTTGTTCAAGTATTTATCTGCGGCTGCAAGGGAAGCAGCAATGTCATCTTTACTCAGAGATTTCTCCAGTGTAGCTGTAGGCTTAGTTGAAAATTTGGGCAAAGCTTCTACAGGCGATACAACATCGCCATTCTCTTGAGCATCTTGTCGGGATGTTGAGGTGGGGCGTCTGACAGGTCTGATTTCCAAGCTACTAGGAGGGTGGTAGGGCTTGGGTAAGACATCAGAAGACAACTTCCGACTGAACATGGCTCTGTAACTGCTTAAGGCCGGTTCAGACTTCGGTTCAATAAATACCTCTGAATCCAAATGATCAGATGCTTTATTATCAGGATGTTCAAGTTTATCAGACACCTTACCATTACTAGAGCCATACGAGTTACTCTCACTGCTTGCTCCATTCATTTCAGAATCATCTGTTTTCTTTAGTACATTATTTGAAGGGCCATTGCTTTTCTGTTCAACATCAAGAGATTTCAAAAAATTATTGGTTTTTCGCACCTGGGTGGGATTGGCTGAAACAGTTAGTTGATCACCTACTCCTGGCTTGTCGCCAACAGAACTTTTTAATCCAAAATCCTTTGACTTAAATGCAAATGATGTGCCAGCTTTAAAAATTGGTGGCTTGACAGGAGCCGAATTTTCTTTTTCAAGTTTCTCAAAAAGAGCTCTTGAGTTTTTGAAGCGGTCTGTATGAGATTGTTGATCAGCCTGCTTGCTCCACCGCTTTCCAGCGACACCAATAAGTGACGCTGTAGGCAGATCTACAGGTTTTGGTGGCATTTTACTAGGTGCAGAGTCAATTGCAGTCACCTGTGGAAAAGCTTTTCTGCAACAAAAAACAGCGCTCGAATTATATAATTGCAACATCAGTATAATACAAGCATTGATGAAATAAAAGATGACGAAAATTACCTTGTAGGGGAATTGGAAGAGCTGCTCTGGCGTGATCTGGGTTGTCCAATAACACTGCGTTCTGGAGAAGTAGATGTTGGGGAGACATCAAATGACGCTTTGACTTGACTAAAATGCCTGCTGCTAGTTGCTCCAAAGCTCTCTCGGTTTCCTGTGCGTGAGCGACTGGCAGCCAATATTTCGTTTCGAACATCATCCGCCATTTTAATAAGGTGACGTCAGCATACTTAGAGTCAGCGAGTCCTGAAGTCAAGAGTATGGCATAAATATGTTACTATTAAATTTTTTAATTCCATATGTGGTAATATAGCCAATTGGTCATACATTTAATTTCAAATTATGGCCATTATTTCTGCAATTTACAGAAATTGATGGTTATTTCTTACTCACAGACACGTAATTATATTAAACTTAAGTTTGTTCAATTCATTTTTTCTATATATAAAATTGCAGTTTTTGAAACTTTACTTTTGGCTACATTTCAAAGAATTTGTATGGCACATGTGCAGTAGGCCTATACACTTTTTTCTTTTATTTTTGTAATTAAAGACATAAAACAAAAAGTATCTTCAGAAATGATGCTTATCACTATCAATGCCTTTGTAAAAAGCATGCTATATGTGTCAGTTTTGAACATGACTATTTACAATCTTTTTCCCTGTTTTCAAATGCATTACATAACATCATAATAAGTGGACACTTCAAAAATCAGGATCTGCTAGCTCTTGTTCTGCTACAGCTAGTTAGGATTTGCCGAAGCAAATTGCGAACCCTTAGCTTCAATCAAAAATCTTTAAGAACTATAATACATAGACTAATCTAATAATACCATCTATTGACAACATTATTTTGCTTTACATCTGGGATAAAGACTATCATTTACAATTATTTGCTGAATTATTCCAGTGACTTTAGATTCAATATAGGGAAAATTTATTATTAAATTATGATTAGCGTTCTTTCAATATTTTCAAGCAACTAAAACAACTAGTATCAGTAAAACTTGTGGCTTATTGAATGACTTCCACATACAAGGTAGGCATAACTATTTAATAGGAATAATGAATCCAAATCAAGCCCGAGTAGATTGCAGTACCAATGCTTGTACTTACATTATCTTGTAGTCTGTTGCTGCTGATGTAGCTCAGAAGTAATCCAATGCAAGTGCCAAACACTAAAATTAACAACTACAGTTAAACTTACAGTTTAACTTATGCTACAGTTTCAGAAAGATAATAATCTGGCAACATAAACGATGTGATTGTAAAACATTTGAGAAACAAATATCTCATGACACTTTAGCAGTAAATGTATCTAAACAATAATCTAGGCAAAGTTAACTTTACACTTCACAAAATTCTACTAGCTTAGAACCTACAGCTCACCCCAGATATAAGTAGCTAAACCTAAATAAATGAGCTCCATGATTTATGAACAAACTTTAAACCATAAAAGCCATATCGAAAATTATCCAATTGAATCTACTGTATTTTGAAAAAGTAATAAATCACAAAAACAAAATGAAACAATTATTGATTGCTTTCCAATTTTTTAAGCAATTATATTAATATCCTGTTGCCTATTTTAAAGTTGCTACTTATAATTAAAACTGCTAACACTAACAGCTAGTAAACTTCAGTTAGTCCACCCTTACAAACAGCTGACTAAAAAAATAATAAGTAAAACATCAATCATGAAAAGGGATGAAAGTTTTTGAAAAGAAATCAGTTATTTTAATAGAAATTCCATCTAAAATACCAATAGTTATTATGAGCATATTTATATTTATATTAGTATACATAGTGACAGTGGACAACACTAACATAGCTTTATATTTATAGTTATAGTAGGTATTGTTATAAGCAAAAATGACACACTTATCTAATAAGTTAACTGTTTGATTCTCAATTTTTAGCTAGCTTTTATTATCATCCTATTATCAATATCATTTTGATTATGATATTATTTATATTAATAATAGTATTCACTTCAAGTTCATGTTTACCATTATCAATAAATACCATTAAAATATAGAAATCGTTATCAAAATGATATTAAAAATACAAAATAAATAATAAGCATAATTATAAATATAACTATAATTGTAATGAATAATGAAAACCAATACTTTTCATAATCTTTATCATAATGATCAAAATTAAATTTATTGAAGCGTTCACTTTCAATTGCACCGTAACCAAGTCAACAAGGTAACGTAACACGTAAAACTTACAGTCTTACACTATAACAGTAAGTTTATCACTATGAGTATCAGTACAACTACCAGTGACAGTATTACTATCAGTATCATTGACTATCACTATGACTAATAGACAATGACATGAGTATCACTATCAGCATGAGTATAACTACTATGACTATGAAATTTAGATTGAGTATAATTATTTATTAGGATCACTATTATAGTAACACTAATACTAATAATATTAGCATTATTATAAGTATGACTATCACTGATGAGTATCACTTCCAGTATGAGTGTGACTATCGAAGTATAAATTAAATTTAATATTATTATTACAGTTAATATTAATAATATTATAACAATTTTACTTATAGACTATAGTTATTAGTAAAAGCATTACTAATATTAATAGCAATACTCAAAGTCGAATAGTAATAGTCATGCTATGATACCTGTCTCATACTGTAATACTAATAGTACTAGTAATACTAATAATAATAGCATTAGCCATTACTGTTAGTAAAACTAAATGCAATACTAAATCTAATACTAATAGCATTACTCCATATAGTACTAGTACTAGTAGTATTACACTAATAGTAATTATTATGATTATAATGGTATAACTATTACTATTAGTATAGTTATTTACTTATTACTTATTAGTATTACATTTACTATAAATGGTACTATTACATTTGCTATTACTACTATCAGTATTACTACAAATATAACATTAACTGCAGGCATAAGTATAACTATAGTATTATTAATTATTACTACTAGTAC
>OZ037768.1:17715699-17888199 GCA_964035545.1 Bugula neritina | reverse complement strand
TGGCAATATTTTGTGCTAGTGGACTAGTTGTAATTTTAAGAGAGCAAAAATAATTAATTATATTGTTTCCTTTTTGTGGATTACAAATTTTTGTAGTTTTCATATTGTTTATATAAGTTTATGCTGAGATTATGTAAGTTTTGAATTGCAATTTTAGTCTTGACGATGTCATATGATGTCAATCAGTGTCAAATGGTGTCAAATGATGTCAACCAGTGTCATGTTAGAACAGTAATATAATAAAGGGCATCAGTGAGGATTTAATGCCCAAATCACAGCCTAGCTCACTAAATAGGATATTTAGCAGGCGCAGCTACAATATGTGGTATGAATAAAGTAAACTAGTAAATATACGGAACAAAATTTAAACATGTTATGTATTACAGTTTCAAGTAACCTGTTTATTATTACAAAATATATAAAGCATACACGAGGCATAATGTATGTCATAAGATTCTATGAGTTTTGTGAATTATTGTTCTACTATACATCAAAGTAGACATGCATGTCTATGCAGTCTACCAAATCCAAAATATATTTTATTGTTTTTCTTAATAAAATAGGTATAATCAAACTCCTTATGTCGAAATGATTATATATTCCATAATTAATTTCATGCCTAAACTAATGCATCTATAATCTATATGAAGTCTGCATGTTTTCTGAAAAGAATTAAAGTAGTACTTTTCTTGCTTTTATGCATAGGCTACCGTCAAAGACATAGCACGCATGTTATGTTGCAGCTTGGGTGAGAATTCATTGACGTGGTTGTTCATACTTTTTATGTTAACAGGTTCTTAATTAATCGGTGGGTTAAGGCCTAGGTTATAATATTCAGCTTCATCTAGATGCTTACACGCATATTCGTTTTTCAATTTATCTAACACTATTATATACTACCATAACATTATTATATATGTACCTTCAGCTAAAAATTATCATATTTTTAAAATAAAAATTCTATGAATATACTCAGAACTTTTTGGCAAATATGATAGGTCTAAGTTGAAACAAGAGTGCAAAAATGGTTTAAGTTTTGCAAGCAGCTATAGTGGTGCAAGTTTCTCCATGACATGATGGTAAACAACAGAATTAAATGTTTACAGCCCCCACTACTGACAACTATTTCATATTTTGGTGCATACATTTTAATAGCAACTGCTTCTCCAATACCAATTTCATAACAGTCATCCGTACTATTACAGTTCAGTGAAAAACCTCTATTTAAAATAAGAACACCATTGAGCAATTAATTTATAGAAAAATTCACTTCACAAAAAAGCCTAAAGATTTTTTCTATTCAAATTTTATAATGTTGTTCACATTTGGTAACTAATTCTTGCAACACGTGTTGTCATGGATAAAATATCATGTTCCTAAATTATGTACTATAACACATCAGTAAACTCCACCACATACCGAGATATCCAATCAGCACTGCAATACATATACAGGTAACTTTGTTGTTGGTGAACTTACCTTGTCTCTCTATATCTACCTTTTCGACATGCAACCGTAGCCAGTAGTCAGGGAAATGTAACTCAACTACCCGGTGATCACATGTGCAAGTATCATAATGTCAATAGGCATAAAAGTTGTAACATGCAAATACAACCTATAGATAGATATTATAAGTTTGTATTGATTTGTATCATAATTTAGAATAGCTATGTTTATATGTAATTCCCAAGTATCTGTTCACACTCAGGTTAAACATCTCCTAAGCATGTAGTGTACCACAAATATTTTTGAGGTTCAATTGTATACTTAGAATAACATTCAAGGCACATTTGGAAAAATGTGTACCATTGCTTCAGCCAATATAGAAAAAGTTATTAAGTTTCTTTTTTATTTAAAATTGAAGTTGAATGTCTCTCAAGACAGGCTATAAAGCACTACTGATTAGAGTCTAGACAAATGGCTATGTATTACTGTTTATTTAGATCTTTTAACTTCTCAATTAGCAAATAATTTACATTAATACAATAATTTATTGCCACATTGGAAAATTAATGCAAATATACTTGGTCATTAAATACTAATTTTATACCCATAGTTTAGTATAATTGCAGGCTTACCTAATGATAATGAAACTGATTTTTGGAGAGATTTGTTGACAACTACCATACTTTTATTACCTAATACTCTTTTAATAAACTTACACAATCCAGTTTAGAGAATAGCATCAAAATGCTTATTTAGTATTAAAAACTCTAGTTATTGTTCAGCAAAGTTTACAAAGTAGTTGGTTATGGGTATACAGACTATTTCTCAAACTTTTTTTGCTATATCATGAAAACATCAACTAAATTATAACCCCTTTTTAACATGTTCTATAAAGTGTGTTAGTGTGTGCATTTGTTGTCTCATACACATGTTTGATTCATAAAATTTCGGAACAACACATGTCAAATTTGTACTGGTAGGACATAGATTTTATAAGCAATGGTGTACTGTGAAAGAATATACGAGGGCCGGTATTTGGAGAAATATTACCAAAGGGCTGAAGTAGACATGAATCCTCCTAAATTGGGTCAAGGCCACTTGACAAATGATTTGGATGAGTAACAAGAATAACCACTACATATGCTCTGTTTTAATATAAGTATTGACTCAATGAATGAATGACATAAAGTGTTGGGTTTACATAGTAGTCCCAAAGTTAACTTTTTGTTGTAGAAAAAAATCTGTGCCATGTAAAATACAGAAAAGCACAGAATAGCTGACACTGTTATAAAACTCCAGATATAGCTGTAAATTGTGCTGTTGTTTACAGATTAGAATAATGCAACAAAACTTGCAATGTTCTTGGAATGTTTTAACGGCGTAGCTTTATTATATATGCATCAACGCCCAGAGTAGTTTGCAATAGTTTCAACTGAATAACCAGCTGATCATGGTGCCAATAGTCTTAAAACTCCAGGTCAGCCAATTTATTCACACTTGTATAATCTATAGATGATTAATTTCTTTGTCTTGAAAGATAATTGTCAAAAATTGACCTAATGCAGTTTTATTGGTTGTAACACTTACACATCAACTTGCACTTATTAACTTACTAGCTTACAAGTTCTGTGAACCTTGAATAATTATCTGTAAATTATATATATTTATAAGATATCTATACATAAGTTCATCCGTGTCCAATACTGAATCACGAATCTTCAATATATTGATGTGTCCTTGTGAGTTTATTAAGTCGAAGTTGCCCATGATGCCATTCATTGTTATATATATATATATATATATATATATATATATATATATATATATATATATATATATATATATACACACACCTTTTAAATATGCTTTAGTAAAACTATAAGTTTCTACTATTGCGAAGGTGTGGGCCATGGTACTCTGTTCTGTGCTGATGAGGGGACAAACCCCAAAACAGCTGCTGTCCACAGATTGAGATATATATATATATATATATATATATATATATATATATATATATATATATATATATATATATATAGTGAAATGAGAGTATATAAAGCCTTATAAAAGTGCTCTATAGAAATAAATCTAGAGCATAAACATTAAAAACAATGAAATGAAATTTGATTAATAAAATGACATTTATTACTAATAGTTTCGTGCATTAAAATATTGTGCACTCCTCAGATAAAATTGTCATCAAATTTGATTTTTCAATATATAATCAGATCTGGTCAAGAAACAACACAGACCATACTCTGAGCCCAACAACATTCCTCTGTGCGTACACAAAAAGTCTAATCATCTCCTAGCATACTGAAAAACATACCATAATCCATAAACCGCAGACTTTGTGATATACCTACTAATGAGACCATCTTCAACAATGCCATCCCACAATATCAAGATGCATTGGCTAAAAGTGGATATAATTATTAGCTCAAATACAGAAACTACACTGACAACACCAATACGAGCATCAAACCTCGTCAAAAGACGAACCACCTGGTACAACCTGCCTTATAGTCGTAATGTAAAGACAAAAATCGGCTCCTTATTCCTCAAGCTAATAAAATATGTATTCTACGGCAAACACACACTACACAAAATATTTAACAAGAACACACTCATACTCAGCTACAGTTGCTGCCCTAGCTTGGAGCAAACCATTATTGCTCACAATAAAAGTGGAACACTGTCTCTACATCACAGGCAGGCTGCAACTGTACAAATATAGAGATGTGCCCGTTACCAGGAGAATGCACAACTCCAAACATCGTGTACCAGGCTAATGTATCTGTTCCATCAAACAATGCTGTTGAAACATATGTAGGAATTTCTTCTATTACATTCAAGACAAGGTATTACAACCATCTTGCTTCCTTCAGGCATCCCACCAAGCGCTTACAAACTGAGTTAAGCAAACACATATGGTCACTAAAAGACAGAGACCTGGATTTCACAATTTTCTGGAAAATTCTTAGAAAAGCTCAGCCATATAATAACACCACTAAAAGCTGTCAGCTGTGCTTATGGGGAAAAATATTTTATTCTGTACAAGCAATGGTTGTCTTCTCTTAACAAGAGCAATGACTTTTTATCTATATGCAGGCATAGCAGAAAATTCCTACTCAAGAATGCTGTGACATAGCTAATTATATCCAATGCTACCTCTGTGTTATGTTTTAATCCTCATGTTTTATTCTGTGCATATTTTCAGCTTTACCATATTATATAATTGAGAGCAATCATAATGACAATTTTATCTGACATGTGCACAATATTTTAGTGCACGAAAATATGAGTAATAAATGTCATTTTATTAATCAAATTTTATTTCATTTCATTTCTTTTAATATATATATATATATATATATATATATATATATATATATATATATATATGCACAGTTGACTACATTTGGTTAATATTCAAGTATAACAAATCAGAGAATATGTTCTAGACAGATTTACACCAATTCGATAAGTTAGTTTTGACTGATATAGGATGACAATTGTAGACAACAAGATTACTATAATTATCAACTCATCTCATACTCTCATGATGAAGTATCTAACCTTTATTCTCTTTATTCTTACAAACGCTTTCACGTACATTTATAGCATATAATATCATAACCTCAATAATAATTATCATATATTGATGTTGTTATAATCTATTTTTTTACAATGGCATATGTTAAAATGAATGCTCCTACTATAATATATCATTATTTATGCTTCTATGCTGATCATATCCCTTGTTGATTTGCTCTCATACTCTCATCATCAATGCTTTTAGAATTATCTCACTGCATGTTATTTTTTTATGTTGGAACTTTATACTTGATAATATATTATGTTTGTGTTTCTAAAATAATCATATGTTGAGTGTTTAAGTCATTCCAGTTGTCAGTGGACACCTCAAGTCAGGTGAATTTTTTACTCAACTCTTGTTATAATAATGAGTCTGAATTGAAAGCTATTCTTTGTCTATAAGGTTGTTACTAGCCAGCCACATAGCCATGATAGTACAGCTACTGAGTAAATACATTTATTAATATTTAGTTCAGATTTGTACAGGTTATATAATTGCTGCATGTGCTTTAAAATTTCTTTCTGCACCGTTTTTTAATGAAAAAATGTTTAGCTTGCTTAGTAATGAAAAAAACTTTTATTGGCCTAAATTTTATATATTAAGATAATATTTTATGTGCTAAAAGTTTCAAGATGTCTGCTGCTGGTGAGTAGAGATGTTGTTTTTGTAAGCAGTTATTCTTACTTTAAAATTTAGCTAAAAATTATGTAACCTTACATTGTTTTAAAGTTTTATTTTTGTTACCCAACACATTATTTTAAATTCAAGTCTCACCAACTGGGTTTTATTTGGCCACAATTACAAGATGCTGTGAACTTTTTTGAAAAGTATTAGTTTTTAGTTAGAGCTTATTTTATTAATTAAAATGAAAAAAGACTATAACTGTATAAACTGCTCATTATTAACAGTTTTATTAGCCTTAAAATATAAGCACACTTTCAGATATTTTGCTCATTTTTTGAAACTGAATTAGCTAAAACTCAAATAAAGTTTCGCAAAGTCTTTGGTATGCTGAAAAAATAAGCATAAGCAAAAAATAAACAATTCTGAGCACAGAGTTTATTATGTTTCTTTTTACAAGGTTTGGTGACTGGGGTCTGTTTGGGCACAAATATATATAATTATTAGGAACAGTTCTATTTTAAAGTGGTTTTAATTGACAGAAAGCAAAGTTTTTACAACCAGCCCTACTTGCTGTACTTGTTAATTCTAGACAAGGGTTCGAAATTTTTGAAAATAGTTATGTCACAACTCATCAAATTGTGTGAATATTTTATGGGTCTCAAAAACAGTCTTTTTCATGAAAAACAGTAGTTATTGTTCAGGAATAAATATATTTTGTTTTTAAAAATTTGTTCTCATGCAAATGCACTCTCAACGACATAAATTGATGATAGATAATATAATGTGATGATGAGTTTAATTGTGTAGTGATGCAATTACCCAGTGGTCCCCGTGGTGTAATGGTTAGCACACTTGCTTGCAAGCCAGAGGTCTTGGGTTCGATTCACAGTGGGGATAATTTTTTTCTTCAAATTGCTGGCTCTACAGAATAGAACAAACATGTTTGAGTCAGCTAAACTTCTAGCAATAGACATAAAACACCACACCAATCGCTACTACTAAATAGTGTCAATATGATAATAGGTTTCTTCTCTATAGAAATTTGTTGATGCAGCATAATAATTGGGGTCACTGAGTGCAGCGAACCAAAAGGGAAGGTCTCTAGTTTGGGGGTTTAGAAAATGATGTGCTATAGCAAAACCTGCACTCAGTAACCTCAAACTTTGTACTTCATTAATTATTGAACTCCTCTTCAAGCCGAGTCTAAGATACTAACAGAGCTCAGGAAAACGTATATAGTCAAAAAATTGCTAGGCAACTGTTTGCTGACTGAACAACTAGTATGTGAACAGTAGTATAGTATAAAAATTTGTAGGTTTCCGCTTAAGTGTGATGTAATGTTATATACTACAACATAGTATGATATTGAGAAGTCTGCTTAGATGTGGGGATATCAGTTTTACTATGCAATGCAGCATCTTTTAAAAACTTATTGTCAAATGAACTAGTTTATGCTATGCTTTCATAAGATGTGTATTTGAGAATAGTATATCCAACAGTACTGTGTTATTCTAACAAGCTGTGATAGCAATAATTTTGTTTGTTTTTATTCAAAATCATGTAAAAATTGTAGATTTTAGATTGTGGCATGATGAGTGAGATCATGACAAGACAAGAAAATAAAAAGTTGGAGCATCCTTGTTTAGATTTTAAAAAAGGAAAAGATTTAGAGAAAAGAAAAGATAAGAAAACTCACAGAAAGTGTGATACTGAGAATATTTTATTTACAGGTGAAAATATGTTAGAAGAGAGAAGTAATCTAGGCGTGCCTGTTCAGGAACAGAGTGTTAAGCGTACATCTATCTGTGAAGAAAGAAACTTAGAAATAACAAGCTTAGCCAAACAGATGAGAGATAACAACAAAGTGAAGCCAAACACTTGCACCAAGTGTAAAAAAATTTTCATTTATCTGGGAGCTTTAATCAGCCTTGATAAGATAGAATGTGATCAACAGCCTCAAATATGTACAGATTGTGAGGAAGAAACTACACAGAGAATACACTCGGATGCAGATAAAGAAAATAAAAAGGAGGAAAAGTCATATCAGTCCACTAAAATGAGAGAACAACTTCCTAACTCTATGAATTTTTTTATAGGGAACAAGTCGCACACCGAAGAAAGGCTTAACCAGCAAAGTGAGTGTAGAAAAATAGATCTTACTAAAACTTGGAACTTGATACAAAATAGAGAAGACAACCCATATAAATGTGTCGAGTGTAAAATGTCATTTAGTAAGAGTCAGCAATTGACCAGACATAATATGAAGATCCATACTAGAAAAAAACTGTACAATTGCAGTTATTGCAGTGAAGCATTTGCTCAAAAATCTACACTGAGTCGTCACAAGAGGATCCACAACACAAAAACACCTTACAAGTGTACAGAATGTGGAAAGCTATTCAGCTACAATTGTTTCCTTATTGCCCACATGAGAGTCCACACTAGAGGAAAGCCATACAAATGTGAAGTGTGTGGGAAAACTTTTCCACACACTTCTAACTTAACTCGTCATGCAAGATTACACAGATTACACACCGAAGAAAAACCTTACAAATGTGAAGTCTGTAAAAATAAGTTTAGACAAAAAGTTACTTTAAACATTCACATGAGAACACACACAAAAGAGAAACCATACAAATGTGAAGTGTGTGGAAAAACTTTCACCCAGAGTTCTCATTTAGCTCCTCATGCAAGGATACACACGGGAGAAAAACCATACAGATGTGGCGTGTGCGGGAAGAGTTTCACATTAAATGTTAATTTAATTACTCATGAAAGGTTACACACAGGAGAAAAACCATATGAATGCGAAATCTGTAAAATGAGGTTTAGACAAATATCTCATTTAAATGGTCACATGAGAACACACACAAAAGAGAAACCATATAGTTGCACAAAATGTGGTAGTATGTTTAGGGACAGGAGTAATCTCTCTCGGCATGTTAAAGCTAAACATACAGTCAATCAGAAGAATGTTGCATGCAATTCCGATCTATGAATATTTTAAGATCATGTAAATTATACCTGCCATGCTACTATAACAAACAAGAAAGAAAATTTGAGGAATGTGAGCCATTCTTTATTTAAAGCAAATTCCATTGATGTTGATGATGTGGCACTGCATGGCAAACTAAAAACTGTCTGTTGTATTCATTTACAAACTTAAAAAACAGGTTTTAAATGTTTGAACTCTGACTGGTTTCATCTAATTTCACATTAAATTGAATCTTAACAAATTTAATAAAACAAGAAACCATTAAATATTTTGTTTGTTTTCAATAATTTATTTTCTCAAATAAGTACAGTGTTATTGATTTGTGTAAAGTTCACAAGTTCATTTCGTTCAACTTTTTTAGAATAAATTCATGATTATCTATATTTAGTACAACAGAATACATGTTTTAGTTTTATTTGGAGTTATATGGAGTTTTTGGTTGATAAAATGATAACATTGTGTTGAAATAGTTATTGACCTAATTCTTTTTAAAACAAATGAAAAACAATCAAAGTACATTTTAGTGTCTGCATGTAGGCAACGAACAATGTTTTTGGAGCATCTACATTTTTTCCATAAACTGTTTTCAAGAAAGAAAATACTTAAAGTCGAGATAGTTTTGTGAAATGCCTAAAACAGGTATAATAGACAACCCCTAGTATATACTCAGTTCTATATCTTAGCTTCTATTTGTTTTCGGTAAACAATAAACCAAGTAGACATGGCCTGCATCATGTCAAGATTTGTTTTTATTTATTTATATTTAAAGCAACTTTTGAGACAAACTATAACACCTATTGTTTATTGTTAATTTGTTTTTTATTAGCTTATCAAGCCTCCAAAATGTGTTCATGCAGAATGATGTAAGATTTGCAACAACCTGAGAAGAGTCTGTTTCATACATATTGTTAGTTTAACATAGCATGTTTTCACATAATATTTTTAACCTATTTATAGCTACCACTAATAGAATTAATAGAGCACCATGGGAGCATGAGAGAAGGAAGTGTGGTTTGACGAACTGATACTATTTGATTTAATTTGTTTAAGGAGCAGCCGATGTCTAGCAGTTATGATTAACTCATGGGTTCGAACCCTGACAACGGCCAATTTGGTGATGTTAAGAAGAGCATCCAGTCATGATTGCTACGGTGCCCCATCTGTAAATAAGTCTTTAGCCCGATTCAACAAAAACCCTTTTCATCATGGTTTCTCACAAGGAATAGTGACTATAAAACTTTGATAAGAATAGTATTCTAAATTATGATTTTTATTTGCTATATTAAACTCTATTTTTATTCATTACTTTGGTTTCCCCATATTTAATTTACATAAAAGTTAAAGCTTCTTAAATGGTTATTTTATGCTTATTTTGGTTGTTTATATCACCCTTTGTTCATCTTATCAAGTTAAAGTGCACTAAGTTGGGTGTTTTCCATATATATAATTATATATTATATATATATATATATATATATATATATATATAAAATGGTGTATAGTTTACCACTAAAGAGACCTCAATGCACTCATGCACCACATCTTAACATTTTATCTGAAGATTGTGTACATTCTATGCACATGAAAGTAGTAGTAATAAAGTGCTTTAAATCAAATTTTATCGTTCATTACTTTTATATATATATATATATATATATATATATATATATATATATATATATATATATATATATATATATATATATATATTCTTAAATGTGGTTTCATAGGGGGCTGCTCATAGGGGGCTTATATGCATTTGGTATATTTTGATACCATAGGGGGCCTATAAACAGAGCCCCCTCTGTTATCAGAATATATCATATTTATTTTCTTTGAAATTGTCTTCTCATTTTTACCTTTTGAGTAATAAAAGCTATATTACATTTGTACTATGCAAAGTATAGAAACTCAATTGGTTTGGTTCTACTTTGTCTGCTATAATTAATTCTCCAACAATTTCAGTTAAAAAAAATTATTTTTCAACTTCTATTCACACTATGCCATTAATCTCTGTAAGAAACTAATATAGCCATGCATTCAAAATAAAAAAAATTACACTTCAATTTCCTATGTTATGTATTTCCTTTTTAAAATCGAATAAGGATTTTCATGTCTAATAATTCGAAGTGCACCCTGTATCATCCTCATTACATTTGTTGATGTTTTGCTTATTCTTATGTTTTGTTCAGGTAATGAAAGTTGTATATATATATATATTTTTATATAACAGGAAAAGTTCAATTAAATTGAACCAAGTTTATATAATTTTAAACTGTAAAAACAAGTACTTTGAAAAAGAAATTGCACGTCATTCAATAAGCAAGTGAAGTAAAATATTGTAATAGCAAAAATAGAATAGCAGTTAGTTGACAAAATACAGATATAATTAACTAATTAAAAGTCGCCTCAAATTATTATAAGCCTATATTGTATACTTAAAGAATTAATGAAACATATAATGTATATTTTATTTTACAAATTACTCAATTTGAATGCAGCCAGTTTATACTGTAATATCTAATATCTATAGTATTTTCCTGTATTAAAAAATATGTGTGTTAAGTTCATTTAGCTACCATGCATATACCTACTATAATTCGGACAAAGCAAGATAAAACTAATTTCTAAACTAGCTATATGTTCTAAAGTCTTTTAATAAAAAACAATTGGATAGATAGCACCACTATATAGGTATTACTAAAAAAAAACGGCCAGGTATGCACTTCTATTTACCAGATGCTAAACGATTTGCTTCAAAGGCTTATTTTTTAAGTTTTACTAGCTATTCCTTTTATTAAATCAACCGTATAGGTACAGTATTTTGCAGATTTCTTAAAAGTTTGCCTCAGTGATTCTTTGAACAGTTATATAGATGGCAATTTGAGGGCACTGTTTGTAATCAATCATTAAAGAACACGCAGAACACCATTGCTTTAAACTAATCTTAAGAATATTAGCACATTTTCTGCACTTCATCTTCATGATGCATCATATGAGAACAAAATGTCCTACTAATATTTTTGTCATTGCTAATATTATTTGAAGTACTAATGCACAATAGGCTGATAATGTTTTAATATTTATTTCAAAATAATTATAGTATTCTATTTGAATTTACATAACAAAGAGACTTGTAATATATGATAGGATTAAACCAATTAAAATATATTTTTCACAATCATTTATATCTGAAAATGTACTTTGAACTGTGATTCTTTGCTATAGTGCACACAAAACAGTCGGCTAGTACACTTTCATATGCTCTAAAGTCTATAAAGATTAACTCAACGCTTCAGTAAAATATATTGAGTTAAAGCTGAATGTAAGGCTACTAATTATATGCTCTTTCTTCTCAAAGCCATATCTGAGTTCTTTTTTTAAATGCTTTACGGAGCACAAATAAGAGCAACCCCTAACTATATCTTTCACAGTTGCTAATATATAAAATAGTGCTTTTTAAAAAACCTGAAGCTATGCGTACTAAAACAAAATTTGAAAACCATGTTGTCTAGCCTTTTATAAGCTATTGAAACTTTTTGTTGGCTAGAAATGCAGCAATTACACTACAAATTACTCTTTAATTGCAATAGCTTCAAAAGAAATATATTAGCAAGCTTCTGAATGTGCCTTGATTTTTTTTCAATCTTTAGCAGTAACTTTTATAGGTTTAATGTTAACAATTAGTGGTATAATATACAAGCTTCTTCAAAACTGCTCCCAACTCTTAGCAATTGGGCATTTTGTTTGCATGAGCAGACGTTTCAGAACCCGTCTCTGTTACTGCTTTTACGTACTTTTTATTTAATCTTGTACTGGTAAACTACATTTTCTTACTGGCCTTACCTGGCATAAATATATTGACAATTCAAATATTGGCACTCAAAAATTTGTAAGCTAGGATAGCAGTTTATGCTCAATCGCACTATATATGCAACTGGTTTATCTCTCTTTTTGTCCTAATGCTAGAGAGACAAATTAACGTAATATTTATGACAAGCACCAGATTTGTTCTTATTTTTTTTGTTTGGGTATCAGTCTACTACTAGCATTACGACATAGCCTTGTAAACTAAGACAAGTAAACAACTTTCCTTCTACAATGTGTAAGTCATCTTCCATTGAAATACAGAATGTTTAATGCATGCTTTATAAACATCAGCAAGACTTTCCTCGGGAAAGTTTATAGTAATATATTATTAAATTTTTCTTTCAATTATTTTCAGAAACTATTGTGTGTAACACAATGCTACTTTAAATCTTAATTAAACAACTTGGCTATATAATTACAGGTTATTAACTAAAGCTTGCCAATTTTCACAAAAGCTAAACTTCAGAATAAGCAATTTTGGCTTGCTTTGTTGATAGCCTACCATGATAGAGAGCAATCCAGTAAGTTGAGTATTGGGTAAATGTTTCAATTTGTTTTAAGTTTCATAAAAAGCTCTTTCAGTAGCTCTTTTCACAAATTGATAGAAGACAATAATGCAGAATATTGGGGTAGAGATACAAACTGAACAACAATGTATGGTGCTACCATTAAACATGTTTTTACTTTGAGAATATTTTAAAATTGATTTATCTTGTAAGAGCAAAATGTAACAGGTATCTAGTCATAAAAAGCAATTTGAATCCTCTGTCTGCAAGCCAGAGTATGGCAAGTAAAGCACCCTGGACTATCAATAGGTTACAAGTGCTAGATGGTGCTAGATAGTGCTAGTTCTTCATTCTTAAAGCCTAGGGCCTAGAGTAAATAGAACAGCCTACAAACTAATAAATAATTAGGTAACTGACTGAATAGATAGAACAAACACTGCTACACTGCATGAAAGCTTCAAGTGAAACTATTAGAAACAATAATATAACAGTTGTTCTTTCCACAACTGAAATGTTAATTTAACTAAAAAAAACTTTTTTTGATATAAAATACAAAATTATACAACTTTTCATGATTTATTCTGTACTTTATGATGAGTTTTGCAAAATAAATGGCTTGCTCTATGTTTCATTATTCAGCCAGAGCTGCACGGCAACATCAAACAGTTTTACAAAATGCAATTTATCTTCGTTAAAAAGATTTCTTGCTGGTATGAAGTTTTAGCAAGTTGAAAAAATGTGTTTAGAGTTTACATTAGTTAGGTATAATATTAATTCTTTGGGGAATTGCCAGCAAAATTGCTTCAAACTTCATGTCCTATGTTATACTTATTGTAGTTGTTGTTGTCCTTATGTAGCCCTTTGTGTATCTCTATAAGGTTGGAGCCTGTTATTAGCTCTATAATGAAAGCCATTACCTCTAAAATTACTTAGACCATGTAAAAGTCAGCCAATCAGCAAAGTGTACCAGGTCAACACCCCACTATTATAGCTTATATAAAATTCTGCAAGTTCAGTTGCAAAATGCATGCTTCTAGAAAGCAGTTGTGCAACTTTTTTTAAGTGCATTACTTTATTTCATATCTTAAATTTATGACACTCTGATGTATTTTCAAAACATCTAAAGTAAGTGTGTATAAAATGCAATTAAAAATTGTATGTCTAAAAAAATGACCTGGTACACTTTTGCAGCTGAAGGCCAGTTGTTACAAAACTCTTAGCTTCATTTGTTCTCTATTATACTAGTGTGAACTCTTGTTCTCCAATATGCCAGCTTTTGGTACAGAACTCTGATTAGCTGGGTTTTTGAATGGTTTTCTATTACATACATCTGATTGCCTGAATAGTGTACACTCCGTCTACCTTTACATGATGCAAGCTACAGGGTAGTATTATACCATCTTTCTGTTTACCAATCTTTTGTTCACAATAGTAAATAGGCTATTCAGCAAGGATTTTATGGCATGTAAGCCATGGGAACTACTAAAGAGGTTAAATCAACCATCACTGCTGCTAATATTGCTTATGCATCTGTCTCATTATAGTTCTTTCTCCTAAACTTTGAAATTGTTTCAATAAACATTAGTAGTTAAACCACATGTATTTATTATTTATCTGTAGGGTTTAGCAGTTTACATATTTAGAAAAGATGTTTTATATAGAGTATTCATCTATCACCTAAAGTAGTTCACTTGCTGTCTTGACTTATTTAGTTAAGGCTATAATTTAACATGCGACAACCCTATACTCAGTAAAGAATAAACTTTTTTGGTTGCAATTTTTTTTAGGAGTAAATTAGCTTCATTTATACTTGTCTTTAAAGTCTATCAAAAGTGACCACCTCATTACTAGTCATTGCCCGGTAATACTTCAGTGTTTAAAGTAAGAATGATTTATACCCATTGCTTAAACACAACATTCATTAAAATTATTGTTGTTATAGCTGCATGGGTTTAAACCAGCTACTAAGTAAAGCAATAGTTGTTTGTCAGAAGTATTTGCTTAAATTCATGAACAAAGCCTTGTCTCATACAGCCAGATTACTATGCATAGTCGCAACATTATGTAATGCATGTTGACACCCATTACATTATGTTTGAATGGTAAAGTATTGGGTAAAGCCTTCAGCTAGCATTTCTTGAAAGTCCTATTGTCTGCTGGGATCTCTGCAATCTGCAGCCACCCTCTATAACTGATGAAGTCTAGTACTTTCTCTATAACTGATGAAATGCAGTACTTTCATAAAAAATTTCTTACTATATTTTAAAGCTATGAGATTAGATCGCGTAAAAACATTATGTTATCATAAGCAGCATAAATTGCAATTTCTCTACACCAATAATTTATGTGTTTATAATTCATTGAAAAAAAAAACAATGTTGTTGCTAAACTTTGCATTTTAAATCCTGCAAGTAAATATAATAGGATTAGTTCAACCTATTGTCCATATATAAGAGACAAACAGTATTTTAGGTTCAGAAACGGCCAACTCAGGCTTAGCATAAGCTGCAATACAAATTTTTTAAGTTATGGTATTGGTAAGCTGAAGAATAGGGTAGTCTAAAAGAAATGCATTTAAAAACTGTACATGATAGTTTACCAAAGCTAAATCATTGAATGATTGCTTGTTATTTTCTATGAGTGAAGGAGGGATTTTATTATCTGAAGAAAATTGAATAAGTTTATATGAGAATATTGGTAGTAACACTGTGATGTAGACTTGCTATTACAAGCTAAAATATATACAGCAGAGAGGGTTGATAGTTCCCATGGCTTACATGCCATAAAATCTTTGCTGAATAGCCTATTGTGAACAAAAGATTGGTAACCAGAAAGATGGTATAATACTACCCTGTAGCTTGCACCTCTTAAATGTAGACGGAGTGTGCACTATTTAGGCAATCAGATGTATGTAATAGAAAACCATTCAAAAACCCGGCTAATCAGAGTTCTGTACCAAAATCTGGTGGCTCATTACTATAGCTGGCATATTGGAGAACAAGAGTTCATACTAGTATAATAGAGAACAAATAAAGCTAAGAGTTATGTAACAACTGGCCTTCAGCTGCAAAAGTGTACCAGGTCATTTTCGTAGACATACAATTTTTAATTGCATTTTATACACACTCAATTTAATTGTTTTGAAAAATACATCAGAGATCATAAATTTAAGATATGAAATAAAGTAATGCACTTGAAAAAAGTTGCACAACTGCTTTCTAGAAGCATGCATTTTACAACTGAACTTGCAGAATTTTATATAAACTATAATAGTGGGATGTTGACCTGGTACACATTGCTGATCGGCTGACTTTTACATGGTTTTACACGTCAGCTGTTCGAGTTCTTCATAAACTTTTAGTAGTCAATTAAGTTTGCATAGCCTGGTTGGGCCCAGGCCGAGAAAGGCAATAGTAAATAAGTTGAGTCTAACCTTTTGCTATTAATTTCAAATCACAAACTTACTTTAGGTGTTTATACATAAAAATATTCAAGCATTTAATGAGCCACGGTTGTAAAAATCCTAAACTTCTTTTGCTGAGGCAGAACATTTTATTTATTAAGTTTCCTGTGTAACAGGTTAGCTACTTGACTAATACTACATGTCTTACAGTTGCTAGCCTTTGCTAAGTCTAAACTAAATGGCTGTTTTTTCTTCAATATAGGAAAGAAAAATGTAAGTAGCACCAAAAAAGTTAGGCAATCTAAAGACACCCATCATTAATTTGAATTTGCCGTAGTTCCTGGCCTAATGTATTGGGATAGGAGGTTGTTAAAAGATTTTATTTTGTAAATTCTTACTTTGCCTGTCACTTAGTAAGGATAAGAGCAAATCCACTGTTAAGCTATTATACTAATTACCAAATACCCACAATGTCCACATCCATGTCTACTTTGTAGTTGAATTGTTTAGAGGTATTACAGCTGCAAATATTTAGCCATTCTACAGTTAGCTAGTGTATTTGCTCCAACTGTGTTTACATGAGACATACTCAAGGTTTCCCCCAGCTTCTATTAATTGCATGCAACAAAATATTTCCAGCAAAATACATATTATTTATAAAAAGTACAATTTTCATTTTCTAACGCTTTTAAATATAGCTGTTCAGTAGGCAGTCTAAGTAGAATATATTGTTTGGCGTCTATATGGAGGGGGTTGTCTATTTGGAATTAAACTGAATTGTTACTCTTATAGAGACGGATGACCAGTGTAACACTGGTGCTACATGCCTTTTTCAAACTTTAAAACTATTTGCTGAATTGGTTTCCCTGTTTTGAAAGTTTTTCAAGTAAAATAATGCAGCTAGAAAAAGTATTGTGAATAACAAAATCTAAACTTCTTGCTAGTCATATAATTTGACTACCAACAAAAAGAGTAAGACGTGTATAAATAGTTTTCAATAATATGTGTTAATAACTTTGAATTCATCATCTCTACTGATTCCCATTAGATTTATTGTGAATGAAACTTGGAGTAGGGCCTATCTTATATTCTACAGGGTCTAATATTTAATAGCAAAGGTAAGCTGCAAGCATTTCTTAATATTTCCTATTATAAAAGTCCGTGTTGTAGTGACAGCAGACAAGATCTCAGCTATTATGCTCTCAGTCAGTTGAAAAAGGTCTCTCATAGAGACTATAAACTCTGCGTGTACTGAGATAACACAAAACCAAGAAAAATAGAACAGCCAGCTTAAAAATTTTTTTTATTGTATTATAGTATTTGAAGGTAAACTCCTTCAAAAGAATTTATAAATATGAGAGTGCTTTTGAAGTTGCAGCCAAATAGGCTAATTATAGGATTTCTGTATAAGGTTCAAACTAAGGTACCCCTCTTAGCAGCCATTTTAGTAAATTAAAAACTTCTAAGCTTACTTAAGTTTCCTGATTAAAATTATTATGAAGATGCAAAGAAACTAGGCCCAAAACTACAGGGGGTCTATTATCTTTTGCATAATTGTAGGGATGTGGTCTCCCTCTATAGACCTTAGTAGAAGTAATTGCAGGAACAGATAATTTTCTCTGTTACTAGCAGTATATGTATACGAGAAATTTTGTCAAAACTGCTATTCTGACACTGGAAAGTTACATTTCAGCTAAGTAAAGGTTGCTGGGAAACCATATAGTACTTTTAAACACTATAACTAAATTGTTAGAAAAAATGCCTGTTTCTACCAGAAGCAAAAATAAAAATTTGAGCAGCAAATTGGAGACAGCAAAAGGTATGTATCTTCTTAGGTTGATAATTTTTTTAATTTGAAAACGTGCTGCATATAACAAAAAAAACTTCTAAAGCTGAAAGTCATAATTGCAGAGAAAGACATCAAATTAAAAATATGCAAATTAATAAACCTACTATGATACACATCAGACGCTGTGGACTGTGCTTGCTGATATAGGGCACACATAGCATACATCAACTCATATGGGGCAGATATAGTATACACAGGCTTATGGGGATCGCATACTTGCAGCATATATGAGCTCATAAGGGGCACATATAACATATCTAGGCTCATAGCGGCACATAAATAGTATATGAGCTCAAAGATGGCACATAAAATATATACAAGTTCATAGGGGGCAGATATAGATTATATAAGCTCATAGGGGGCAGATATAATATATATATAAGTTCATGGGGGGGCCGATATAATATATATATAAAAGTTCATAGGGGGCAGATAAAATATATATAAGTTCACAGGGGGCAGATATAGAATATATAGGTTCATAGGGGGCAGATATAATATATATATACACTGTATATATGAGTTCATAGGGGCAGATATAGAATATATAGGCTCATAAGGGGCAGATATAATATATATATATATATATATATAGGTTCATAGGGGGCAGATATAGAATATATAAGCTCATAGGGGGCAGATATAATATATAGGCTCATAGGGGGCAGATATAGAATATATAGGCTCATAGGGGGCAGATATAGAATATATAGGCTTATAGGGGGCAGATATAGAATATATAAGTTCATAGGGGGCAGATATAATATATAAGCTCATAGGGGGCAGATATACTATATATAAGCTCATAGGGGGCAGATATAGAATATATAGGCTCATATAGGGGGCAGATATAGAATATATAGGCTCATAGAGCGCAGATATAGAATATATAAGCTCACAACAACTCAAATATAATTTTTTAACGGAGATGCAGGCCAGATCTCTATACAAGTTCTACCTCAAGCCCTGGCACAATTATAGCAACTGAAATTATATTATTATCACTGTAATTAAGTGTTTCCAACAGTGAAAGGGGGCACATAAAATATATATAAGTTCATAGGGGGCAGATATGGAATATATAGGTGCATAGGGGGCAGATATAGAATATATAAGTTCATAGGGGGCAGATATAATATATAAGTTCATAGGGGGCACATAAAAATATATATAAGTTCACAGGGGGCAGATATAGAATATATAAGTTCATAGGGGGCAGATATAGATTTTATTAGTTCATAGGGGGCAGATATAGAATATATAGGCTCATAGGGGGCAGATATAGAATATATAAGTTCATAGGGGGCAGATATAGAATATATAAGCTCATAGGGGGCAGATATATAATATATAGGCTCATAGGGAGCAGATATAATATATATAAGTTCATAGGGGGCAGATATAGAATATATAGGCTCATAGGGGGCAGATATAGAATATATAGGCTCATAGGGGGCAGATATAGAATATATAAGTTCATAGGGGGCAGATATAGAATATATAAGCTCATAGGGGGCAGATATAGAATATATAGGCTCATAGGGGGCAGATATAGAATATATAGGCTCATAGGGGGCAGATATACTATATATAAGCTCACAACAACTCAAATATAACTTTTTAACAGAGATGCAGGCCAGATTTCTATAAAAGTTCTACCTTAAGCCCTGGCACAATTATAGCAACTGAAATTATATTATTATCAATGTAATTAAGTGTTTCCAACAGTGAAAAAAACGTTACATTAGTTTTTGGGAAGACAACTCCGTAATTTGATATTTTATAATACCCTAGGGGGCTTTTTGTATATATATACAGAGCCCCCTCTGGTATTGGAAAATATCAAATTGTCCTTCTGTGAGCCTATTTTCAAAATAGTGTCTATATACCATAACAGACTGTTCTGAGTAATTTAAAACACTCAAACATGGTGCCCCCTATGAGCAGCCCCCTATGGGCATAGAGCCCCCTATGGATGTTATACATACCAAATTGACCACCTATGAACCCAAATATGAATCTATATATATATATATATATATATATATATATATATATATATATATATATATATATATATATATATATACATATGTATTTCGAAGGTTATAATGTGCAGTTATACTTTATTAAAACATACATGGGGCCCCAATGACTGAAAACGTAGAGCTTTTTAGTTATTTCATATTACTTTACCTAATATTATATTTGTAGCTGCCAACTATGACTGAAAAGAAATTATTGTTAATTTTCGATCATTTTAATTTAGCAAAGCAATAGCATTTTTCTAATAGAGACAAGACATGCTTTATATTTCTATAAATGAATAAAACACACAAAATATTAAATCAATAAGTATATTTATAAAATAAACATCTGCCACAACACATGCAAAAGCACTCAATCAAAATCAAAATATAATATATATTACATTCACAAAATACATTTTAGAAAGATGTAAGTTATGATTTTATCACAGAAGTTGCTTGATTGAATTGAAGTAAAACACTGTAAACAGCAGTAAAACATCAAAACAAAATTACATACCAAACTCGTGGACGGAGTTTAAATGGTAAAAACTAATAAATAATAGATAGTATGATTGTGATCCAATAACAATAAAAATTCGGAGACATACAAATTTAGGGACGGAATTTAACCAGTGAAAATAAAAATTTATAAATGAAATCAATATAATAGTAAACACAATCAAACACAATTTAGACAAACACTCTAGTTATTTAAGAATTCATATCAGAGTTTTAAAATGTTGCCTAAAATCAACTCACTAAGTAATTGTTTTACATCTGCTGTACGTCTACCAGTTGACACCTAATCTTACCAGCTGACACCTAGTCTGTGTTCAGTGTAAGACAGACACCTTGGAGAACCCAGTGGGACAGGTGCTCAGTGGTAGACAAGTCAGCTTCAAACACCAAACCAACGCCCATAGCATTTCTCCTGGCTGAAGTCACATATACCGGAGTCCGGAAGGTGTTTTGCAGTTTGAGGCGGTGAGCTTCAATAGGAATAACCTTCAAAATAGGCAAATCCTGAACCAGCTGCTTGGGTTTCTGCTTCACCAGATGTCCTTTCTCTCTGTCCCAGCCAGCTCCCTCCAAGTATAGGCCGGACACAAAGCAACCTGCAAACATTTAGAATGACACAATGAAAGCATGACATCATCGTTACAAACATTACAGATATTGTTATTTTTCAATAAAAGTCTTAATTTAAAGAGTGTATGCTTGGTAGGCAACAGAAAACTACTTAAATGCTTACCAAACTACAACAAATATATATTAAATATATTATTTTCAACATTATTACATCAGTCACTTTAAGTTCTCGTACTTATCACTTAATCTATTTACTAAAATTTCCTTTAACAGACTTTAGAACTGCATGAAGGCACACAATATACAGCCATACCAAATCACAACATTGTTGTATTTACTGTGTGACACATTAGACTAACTACACCCTACTACATATTACCTTGATGAGCTCGCTCTGTTACGTCATCCGCTTCAGCGTAATCGGTCACTGTGGTGTACAACGTAGACTTGTCCAGTGGCCAGCCATTCTTACGGCAAGTTGCCTGAACCAAAGCTGTGAGGTAAGACTCGGGTATATGGAGACCAGATAACCACATCACATTAGGCTCTGCCTCATTGACCTATAAAATATGTATTGGCTTATCACATGCTACAGGTAAACAGATAGGTAGCATAAATATAGTAACGATGAAGCATAAATATTACTATGACGTTTGCATGAAACATATCAATTATTATATAAAACCTTCCATCTAAATTAATTCGACTTCTTCTACCACCATTATATACATAGTGCGTCTCTTTGCATTGTACAATATCACATACTGCAGTAATATTGATACTTATGAACAATTAAAGTTAACATTTTATTACCCAAACATTGTACTGGCTGAGACGGTCATTGAAGTGCAGTATCCAGTTGCCCAAGTTCTTGAGAGTATCTGGAGCAAGGCGGCGCCAACCACTAGGAATTTGGCCATTGAACAAACAACGTGCAATGTCTTCGAGTTCATTTGACATCCCTACTTCTCCAGCTAGTGCCTGTACAGAAAGGCAACTATGTGTAGTTTACAGCCAATAAACTTGAACTAAATCTTAATATTGATAACTTGAATAAATTAAACTAACATCAAAATAAAAAGAAATTGAATATGAAAGTTTTATAATTAATTAAACACTTGACTCATTGCAGAGTAAAAGAAGACACAATAAAAGCACTGACTCACTCTTCTAAGTGTAGAAAGTGAAGTACGCATTTTCTTTATAAGCCTGTTGAACCTCTCGAGCTCCTGAAGTAAAACCACAGTGGTAGGACTGATCTGTATTCCAAAGTTCTTGCGTATTATATCCATGTCGTACTCTGGTGGTAGTTTACCCAGTATTCCATTGGCAACTTTATCGATGAAGTCGTCTCGACTGATTCCACCACCAGAATCTCCTACAGTTATTTGAAGTCGGTTCAAAGCGTGCACTTGATTTTTGCAACAGCTAATTACACAACAGATATATGCATATCATAATAACATATTACATTAGTGCTAAAACTGAACTTTCACAAAAAATGCCTACAAAAGCGATATTTTGATAGGCTGTTTACATACATGTAATAGCAATAGTAATTTAAAATGATTAGTAGTTTTGAGAACTTTTACAAAATCACAAAAATTGTCTACATAACATAACACCAGATTTACTACTTTTAAACAAGATAGTATTTTTAAAAATATAAAATATATTCTCTAGTGTAGAATACATAAATTGACTCCAAGGGTCTCACTTTATTTAATGTATCGCAATTTAAACACAAACTTATTTTTCTTTATCAAGAAATCTATCTTGTGATAGTTATATTTATATACCAAGTAGCTGTAACTATCAATTAATATAACAAAGTGCAAGGTGACACAAGGTGTGTGACACACCTGTCTGAGGTTGCAGCTCTATCAGGTGAGTCCAGATATCTCTGGCAGCAGTAGTGTAGTAGCCAATCTCGGCATTTGGGTGAAGACCAAACACTTCTGGTGTGTTGGCTAACGGCAGCGACTCAATGTAATCTATACAATATAATACGATACAATATAATATAATGTAACTTAATAACTCATAATATAATCTATTGTAATATAATATATTGTAATGTTTTGTTCAAATGCTTTAAATTGCAGTCAACTAAGTTTATAATAGAAAAAAATTATATATCATTCAGAAAAATAAAATCATAAAAATATAACAAATTATTATGAAACAAAGAAAACTGCATCGAACCGTATATTAGTAATAAACATGACATATTAAATGTTGTTGGTACAGAGGAGAAATTATTAAACATCTCAGAATTTCTCTGCTAGAAGAATGTATTATATGTTTCAGTATAGATGCATGCAAGTATGAAGCACTCCAGGCCAGTATGTCTAGCCTACTAGAAAGGAATGCTAGAACTATAGTGTGTATTAGTCTAACAAAAACAGATTGGGAGGTGTGTGGGTATAGAAACAAATGCCAGACAGCAACATTACCATTTCCTGATGACACGATAAATTTACCTGAGAACACTTGCTTATATTGCTGCTCAGGTGAATTTGTTAGAGTAGCTATATATAGTACAAATGGAAAAGCAATATTAAACATCAATGAAGAATATAATATTATACGGGGTAAAAGCTACTTTGTTTTGCGAACAATTTTCCAAGCTAACTTAAGAAATGGAATGAGACCAATGTGATAGGCCGTCACATGCACCTGCTAAGGGGATGTAAGGGACATTAGAAGAATATAACCAGAAGAGGTTGCTCTCTAACTACACTACTATATGGGAACATAACAGCATTAACTACAACAATCAACGTATTGCAAACCTCTAATCTAAATAGTTCATGCAATTAACTAGTCATTATTTGAAGGATTTAGAATACAAATCATTTCTGGATAAAGGGTACAAATAATTTGGACTATAACTTACGAATGCATGTACTTAATTTATTGCGATATTAATTTTTATAAAACAATAATTTGAAAACTCCATTTGAATATAGATTCTCTAACATGCAGCAAAGATTATAGTCCAAATTATTTTTCCTAAAAACTTTGAGAAAAATCACAATCTACTAAAATGTAAAGAGAAGCATGGTTTGTTATGGGAATGAAGTAACCTGTGACAACAGACGACATTCTAGAAGTCAGGGTACCTAGACATGAGGAACATGTATCGTTATTACACACAAAAGAAAGCAATATAAGATATAATGAGACATGATAACATAATTACCTCTACAAGTTTTACACTTTCAGACATTTTTAGTATTTAGTATTTATGTTAGTCATAAAAAACCCAAAAATATAACCAAAAGATAGATGACTCCACAGAGAAGCCAAGAGTACATTAACTTTACATTTCTAGCAGCCACAATACAGGTCTAACAAGAGGGACACAACCAAACTGATTAGAATTACACAAATGTTAAGACTTCGGTGGTACAAAAAATAAATTCTTACTGAAGTTTGTTTTAATGAAGCTAAAAATCACTCAATTGTAGTGCTTGTTGAAAACTGCTGTAAGTAAAATCTAATTACATTATGGCGCCCTTTAAAATTTGCTATGACAACACAAATCTTGCCCACTTGTTGATGACATCCCATTAGAGCTATAAGTTGTTACATAATAACTCTACAAGTCACATAATTGTCCTTGTGACTGACTATTCTACTATACTTCACTGACAGCTAACCTACCAGTATACTTGTCTTTCATTCCAGGTTCTGGTATTCTGTAATCCACATCCTCATTGAAGTAGAAGTGGAAAGGCTGGAAAGTGTCGAATATGAAGTCCCCCATGTATTCATCCATGTAGGTGTTGAGAATACGGCGATCAAAGTTGTCAATAGCTCGGCCACCGTACATCACCTAAACACAGATATAATATGCACTTGTCAGGTTATATTAGACAAATTCTCTCTCCTACACCAGCAATTATTCTAAACATGCCATAAGAATCACGAAGAAAGTTTTACAGCTTACTTCACCAATCAGATATTTGAGAGAAGCCCATGGGATCTTTGTATCTCCTTGTTGTTTAGCTTTTTCCAGATAAGTGTGTAATATCGTCATGCATACCTACAAACAGATGATGAACATTACTAAATAATTTGATGGATAGAAGTAGAAAAACACCCATGAGCAATTACTTACACTATAGGTTTTGAAGGGTATGTCATTTGAAAGTTATGTAAAAATGGTGCCCAAATGTCTTTACACTTACAAGAACATGTTTTCTCCTAATAAAAGCAAAGCACTTACTTGGAAATCTGATTCATTGAAATCATATGATACATTCCAGCCAATCTTGCCGTACTTCCTCCTCTCTTGTACAACAGCATGGAAGAATGCCAGAACAAAAACCAGAGAAGAGAAAGAGCTGTGGCTGCACTCCACCAGACCTGCGGCAGGTATCTTAAAGTAAGTGTTTCTTAGGTTCAACTTCAGCCCATTCGGTGGTTCCGTGACAACCTGGAAATAGTGAGCCAAACAGTGAGCTTCACAGAGTTATTTATCGGTAACAGTATCAGTAGCCTTGAGTAAAGTTGGTATAGTGGTTAGAGTGCTGGCCTAGCAAACACAAGGTTAGTGGTTAAAGTCCAAACACCTGCAGTGATGTTAGAAAGAGCATCCAGCCATAATTGCTCCTGTGCTACATTTGAATAAGTCGTTAGCTCGTTTTAAAAAAAGCCTTTTCCACCAGAGGTTCTCATAGAGATAGCGACTATAAACCCGTGTGAGAGCAGTAGCCTTGAGCACACCTTGATTGAGTGAAGTCTTTAGTGATCATTTCAATACATAACATACTCTCATTGAACATATTTACTTAAATATATAACAATGTAATATTTGGCAACGCAAAAACCAGTACATGCTTAATAAAGGTGTTTATCACCAACCATACCTTGAGAGACTGTTGAAGAATGCCAATAGGGAAGGCATTGGTAGGTTCTGTAGTCAGCCATAACCTGAAGTCAGGATGTGGCTTCACCAGCTTCTCGATCTCCTTCTCCAGTTCAAAGAGCCATTTAACCAACAAGTGACAGTTTTGTAACATAAGCCACTGTCCTCTTTGAATGGCTGTTTCCAGGAGTGCCATGGCAGCCTAAACATATCATTTATTCGATAGTATTAATTATATAGACATCTATAGCCATCAGCAAACTTATATAAACACATATTTGTGTAAAACTACTAACAGTGTAAAAATAACAAGTTCAAACAAAAGTTGACTTACAAGATGAAAGCATTAAAGTCTAAAGACTTCACAACAAGTGTTGTTAAATTAAGCCAATTAATAATAAAATTTACAAAAGCACAAAACACTTAGTTGTCAGATGTACTACACTAGCAGACAAAAAGTTGAGTTAACATTCGACTACAACCGATTTACTGATCAGAGTTATACAGGGAGATTAGAGCTCTCACCTTCTCCTGACCTTGACCCATTGAGAGAAACTTGACCTTGTTAGTACCAAATCCTGACCTTTCAGCCAATTTCAGCAAATCACTGGCTGGATCAGAGCCTGGGCTCAGAATAAACACAATCGGGTTGGTTGAGGCACTCTGCTCAAAGATGTTTTCAAAGCTATAAAAAGTATTGCATAAATACAGGTTCATAAAACACAAGGCTAACATATTATCTCGACAACATAATGCAGGGAATTTGACAAAACCATTTTTATCTAACTATCCTACTCTTTTTCCTTGGGTCTCAATACGCTGTTTTCTCAAACCCCTTTCATTCTAAATCTCAAAATTTGCAAAAACATATAATCATGTATTTACTTTACAATGCAATACAGAAATGACTGCTTTATGGAAAAAAATAAATAAACTTGATAATAAAATCTCTCGTCCAAGTACTGAACTCATCTTATGGTTTTTATCAATAAGTTTATTCTAACTCATTTTTGATAATGCTAAGCACTTTCCATAGCATTCTACTGTATAAATACTAACAATGCCATAGCCCACCTTATAATGAAAGTACTAACAATGTCATAGCTCACCTTATAATGGGCGGAGTCACATACTTCTCTCCCATACAGATGGTGACGTACTGCTCTACGGCTCTGTAAATTCTGTCCACCCTGAAACATCTCAGCAGCATCAACTTCTGGAAGTCACTCAGCTTGTCACTATACCCCATGGGGAAGGGCAGGAGTTCTGGCGCATCAGAGTTGAACCACTCATGCCATTCTTTCTCCTGAAACAAAGAAATATATAATGAATAAAAAAATTCTCTATATCTAGAAATGGGTCTACAAAACAGTACTTTCAGAGGTTTATTAGACACGGTTAATGTTTCCGTCATAAAGAAATTCCTTCCATAAGAAAGATGTGTGTCCAAGTGTGTGCATGTGTGTGTACTTTGCTTTAGTATGTTTGTGAATGCTGATTATGCAATTATTAAAAACTACATAATAGTAGGCAATCATAACTACTAACAGAACATTTTCATCCTAACAAATGCTTTTTCTCTTTTTTCAAATGATGAAAATACAGAGCATGTTTAGGCTGTTGAATTATAACAATTTTCACACAATTCTCATTCTTACCTTCTTCTCCACATCTTCAACAAGACTACCAAATTTATCTGGCAGCACTGTGGTTAGCTGCAACATATCTTCCCAGCCCTGCTCTGGCACCCAGCCGTATGGTTTCTGTCTCTTACTCTTCTCAAGAGCAATGTTACCCTGCAGATAAATAGCGGAAGACAAGATAAGCATCCTAAACATCAAGAATACATGCTAATTCACTTACAGTTAGTTCATAAAGTATAGTTTACAGAGTGCTGCAGACGTTTACCTTAATGAAGAAGTCCAACTCCTCCTGAGACACATGATCAAGATCCTGCTCCAGCTTGATGGCGATTTGGAATGAGAAAAGAAGCTTGTGTTTCTCAAAGATTCCAGTGCAACCAAAGTTGTAAATATTGTGTGTGAGAGTATCCATGATGTTTCTCAATCGTTTAGGCAGAATTGTGTCGGGCATACTCTTCTTGAGAGATCTCTTGAATACAACGAGATACGAGGCCAGAGAGTACTGGTACATGGTGTTGATAGTCGACAAGTCGGACAACACAAAGAACAAAATGGCTCCTCTTTTAGCTGCTGGACGATAGCCATCTCTCATTTTCTCAATCTCCACAGCAGTTTTAGCTCCAAGTCTAAGTTTCTCAAACACCTACAAAATTAGGAATAGTGACTTAGATTTTTTAATTAAAACTGTTAACCATGTTTGTAGAAATTATTATCGACACAACATAATAGACACCCAAACTTCACCTCGTCAGCTTTTGTCTTGGTTTCCTCTAGAGTAGAAATAAGTTCTGTATTGTCCAACATATTACCAGTGGAGGTGGCCAATTCTCTAAGCAAAGAATCTTCCAAGTCTTTCAGCAGCTTCTTGTTTACACTTGAAACAAAATTAAATTACTGATATTGATATATTTTATAAACAACTCCTGTAAAAAAAATCACACTCAAAAACAATTACCTCTAAAGAAATTTGCCGAATGTTTACCTAATGATAATATCAATGACAATCACTATCTAAAAGCACATCACAATTTTTTTTATTCAAAATGATTCAGACAAATAGAAAGTGTGTCGTTTTCACCAATTACCTTGTTTCTTGAATCAGACGCTCTCTTTGCTCCTCAAGTTCCTTTCTTTCATACTTGACAATAACAGCCAAGAGTTGGTCTTCCAATCCCTTGAGAGTTACGGTGTAGTTTATAACCATTGATTTGCCGAAGTGAGCTGGCGTGTACTTAGGATTGGCTAGCTTTGTCGTCAAATACAGACGGAAGTTAGGATCATAGTCTACCTCTTTATCACCAAGCATCACAAACTCTCTGCCTTGTTGACCTGCTCATCCAGAAACCAGATATTAAGATTTTGCAGAACATTTAAAGACACAAAAAAGCTTTCAATGTGTTGAGGAAATATCAATTTTGTGCATAATTATATAAAACATAACTTTTCACGCATCAATATAAAAAGTATATGTACAAAACAAACCTTTAACATTCTTTTCCAATATGTTGTCAATGACAGGATCAATATATTCATCAACATCTTTGAACAGGAAAGGGAAACCATATTTAATTGCCATCTCAAGTTGTTTCAAAAAGTCTGGCTCGTTGAAGTTGGAAATTTTCAAATTGTTAGGTTCTTCCTTTTTGCGAATCCAGTTGATGGCTTGCTGCTGGGGGTCGATACACAGTGGGAATCGGCTGGCGTTGACAGTGAGAATACCGTTCTGTACGGACAGCTCATCTGGTGGAAGACCCTCAGACGTCCATCTAAATTGTTTATAAAATATAACTTTAATACCCAGTAAAACACAAAGTTAAGAGTACAAAACATCATAGCTTATTCATACGAGAATGGTAAGACAGTTTCACAGCAGAAATAGTGTTAATAAACGTATTGAATATACTAACCCAACAAAATAGTACAGTGTCACTTTTTAGCAATACGTTACGGTAACACATTATAGCATTATAGTGTCAACAAATGTGTGAATTAACAATAGCAGATTTACTAATATGGTATACTGAGAATATAGGATTATTCTTACTTGCTGACTTCCACATCATTGGTAAGTAATTCTTCCAGCTTATACGGATCACTGCAAGGTATCCCTCGGTTCTTCACATTTTCCAGCCAATCAGTGTAGACCAAGTTGTATCGGAACTCCCAGGAGAATGCTCCGACATAGCACAAGAACCCGGCGCCAATTAGGCAGTCACCAACGAGCTTAGATCTGTAATTCTTCAACTTTTCTAAATCCTGCTGCCATCTATAATATGGTAAAACAATTGATTATAATATAGATCAAAAATTTGAAAGACAGTTCTGACTTGTAAGACAAAACCTGGAGTACAGAATAAGTTGCCTAACTGTAATGTTAAGATTACTATGTAGCCCCACGGTGTAATAGATAGCACGCCAGCTCGCAAGCTGGAAGTCTGCGGTTCAAATCCCAGCAGAGGCAAATATTTTACACTTACCTGTCTCGCTCAGAGCCCAAACCACCAATCAGCTTATCAGCCGCGATAAGGCGACGTTCCATAATCTCCGCCTCTTCCTGTAGCTGCTGCTTCTCAGCCATTGCTTGTTCATACTTATTGCTCAGATCGGCAAGCTCAGCCTCGAGTCGATTTACTTCATTTGTGATTTTCTCTAAATCCCTCTTAGCCTGGTTGTACACTCTTTCCAGTCTAACATCAGAGAGTTGAGAAATGAGAATATAGCAATGATCAGCAACACGCTGTATACAAAGTCTCACTGCAAAGGTCTCTATCACTCACAGCAAAACAATAAATTTTTCAGACTTCTATGAGCTTACAAGCAGCTGTAGATAATTTGTATAAACAGAATGCCATAATGATGATTTTTCCAATTTTATCTCTTACTAAAGTTGTGTTTAAATGCTTGCTCTGGTGTTTTACTATAATTAGAATAGCAGAAACTGTCTAAGTTTATACCTGGCCACTTTTTCTCGTTTGGGTTTAATCTCCCTGGCCACAGAGCAGTATCCCATAACAGCTTCCACAAACTTGAGCAGACCAGCTCCAGCTCGACTGACTTTCTTCATCTCTTCTATATCTATATCTCCGTCTCTCAAGAAACCTGGCAGTAAATTGATGCGTAAGTAGAATACTTATCTTAGCCAGCAGAAACATAAATTAACAATAACATAACTTAACAAATTAAAAGAATAATATGAAGCAGAATAATAATTTAAATAAAAAAATACAAATACTAAACTGAAATATGCTATAGAACAACTACAGAATGGACAATTAAACAAGAATACCTTTGACAGTGGAGACTTGCTTTTGAGTAATGCCGTCCACGTCCATTTCTGTCAGAGACTTTAAAAAGTTGGCTTCCGACATCATACCTTTGGCAGATTTCCAACTCACTTCTTTGATACCTCTCATCACAACAATACACTCGCACACAATCTGCACTGGTTTTGGCGGCTTGGCAAAAGAACGAATCTCAGTGACATCACCTTTGTCTAAGTCGTCCAGAGCTAGTCTAGCTGCCTCAAGGGCAGGCAATGCTTCTGCCAAGGCATCCTCTGCCTCTTTCTACAACCAAACCAAACCATAACGCAAAAACTAGGAAAAAACTAATGCTTCTTATGCTGCAGACTGTGTTATCTAACTTACAGGTTTGCTGTAAAAAACATTTTGTTAAGAAATTTCAAAGCCAACCAATTTAGTGCTGCCAGTTCTAATATAACAACATGCAAGTTTTTTATTTTCGATGCCAAAATTTCATGTTACCAGTTCAAATATACGCTCTAAAAAACAACCCTGAGTTAAAATGTTTAAAAGATACAAAACAAAATGACTGCTGATATTGGGTAAAATGCGTTTAACATTTAAATATATGACACCAGCGTTTGCACATTCAATTGAGGTGTTTATTTATACAGCAAGATACTAGTTTGGTGTGTTAACAAGATATAACCACATAAATAACAAAGATCTAAAAGGTGAATGTTACCTTCTCCACGACAATGATCTTTGACTGCTCTTCTATTTCAGCGCCTTTAGCTACGGCCAACTCTTTCTTTTCAGTCGCTCTCTTGGAACCTTCCGCAATGGTTTCCAACATAGACTCACAGGCAGCAGTCTTCTCAGTGACAGCAACTTTCTGAATCGCCAGCTTCTTGTTCAGGTCATCCAGCTGTACTTGAGCTTCAGCAATCTTAGTCAAACCCCCAGCCAGACGGTCACACTACAGTAAAAGTAGCTAATTAATCAAAACATGTCTCTTGAACAGTTCACACAATCTTTTAATCGTTTTATACACATAATCCAATGTCAAGAGTTTTTCTTTTTACTGATCTCATCAAACTTATTGATAAAAAGTGAAATGGGTGATTATATGCTTACACAGATAAAATAAGCCATTGTAAAAAGAAATGTATATTAAAAATTGGGTTTCAATATAAGAATATCTTCCAACACTATGATAGCGTTACAATATTTTCTTTAAAGTATAGAAATAAGTATAGAAACTGACCTGGTGTTGAACGTATTCATCTTTCTCTTTCAACAGTTTGGTGTAGACATTAATGAAGTCCAAATAGTTCTTTGGTGTAACAAAATTGGCTCTACGTAACTTCTGCAGGAACACCTTGCTATACTCTCCAACAGATTGGTGGACCGTGACAATGTGTGCTATAATACCATCCCGGTGCTCCTCTGGTATCAGTGGATCCTGAAACAAATTAGTTAATATTCCATGTTTATACACCAGCTCAAAGCTTGCAAAGCCCGTAGTCTATATAGGAAATCAATGCCAGAAAATCTTTCAATAAAAACACCCAATTTACATATTTTAAGAGATTACCAGACTTTTTTAAACAATCTACATAGAAATGTTTTTGCCAATAAAATTATTATTCTTGTTATATTGAAGTAGAAAATGAGGTAAAATAATTGTAAAATAGTTCAAGTTTTAGCTCATGCCAGAAAAATAGGGAGTACTGAAAAGTATCAGCAACCTGTACTGGTGTGCTCCTACATTCAAGCCTAAAAATTAGAATCTACTTATATGTGACTACTTAGAAGGAATCTACAATACTGGAAACTGTTCGTATATAGGCATGCAAAACTACAAATAATAAACAACACCTGAGCCAATGACAGTGTTTATTAGGGACAAAGTTGTGGGTAGAACTAATTATAAATATTACTTGAAGAATCTTACCCTGTTTTCCTAAAATATCAGCATACTAAAATGTTAAAACTATTCAATAATTGAAAACAAATACCAAGTCAATTGGAACAAGATAGCCAATAGCAAATGAGTGAAAATGACAAAGTCATGCAGATTGTATAATCAAAATTGAATCAGCAACAGCAATTCTAATAAAAATATTTTGCAGATATAATAAAGGCATAGAAAACCAATAGCTTTTCACAGTCAGCCATTGCATTCAAAGCATTCATTTACTAATACAAAAATATTTAACAAGAAACTTGAACAAAAGTTAAGAGAGAAACAATCCACGGAGTAGTTGCATACAGTTCAATTTGGTTCATCTGACTAACACCAATAGTGTTATAAGACTTTTCAACATGTGAGAATTTACACCCCAAGCTATAATTGACTAACATCTTAATTTGTATGCAGAAAGACAACTAGAAGAAGTAACTATATATATAAGATAACTTCTCATACCACAGTTGTGTGGTTAGCCTTACCTCTGGTGATATGAAGGTGCTGGCCACAGCAAACAGAGCCTGGTCAGGCCAAGGAAAGAACCAATCAATGCTGGCATTGTTCACCATGCCAGGGAAGTTACGGCACCTGGTCCTTAGAGTATCACCAACTGGTGACATGGCCATCACTATGTGCAAATTGTTAGAGCATTTGGTGACAAAGTACTGCCAGATGCTCTCTCTGGCTGGAGCAGAACCCGCCTTTGTGGCTTCGTTTCTCATCTGCGAATATAAATTTGAAAAATTTACAAAAATCAGATATTATAATTAAATACTAGTTTGTTAAATACTAGTTTTGTTTGAATAACTACAATTTACGTCATAGCTAACTGAATCAACAAGGTTTGATTACGAATGCTACATCACACTTCTATATATGTAGTGTTTAAAATGAGCTGGTAATGTTATCTTCTTAGCATGTAAAATTATTTTTTAAGAATAGAAGTTGAATTATAATACAATAAATAGAAATGTAATCTACAACAGAGAGTTGTGCCCACCTGGCCAATAATAGCCTCCTTTTCATCATCAGGGTAGAGCGCAGGAACCATGCCTGAAGTCAGCATGTTGTTGATCAGCTCAAGGAAACCTGCAAGTTAGAGAATTCAGTGATTTAGCGTGACACGGGTACATGGTACTCCTAACCAATGAGTAGGACAGAGAAAAGACCTTCACCTTTTAGAGTGGAACAGAAGAAAGAATAGATACTACACAATATTCTATTCAACTCGTACAAAAGTTGCATTCCAAAATTTTAGTTGGAAAAAAGAGTTGTAATATGTTAATTTTTGAAAAACTATTCCTTTTTTAAATGCTGAAATATTTTAACAATCATTGGTGCAACCTTACTGTCTGGAGGGATACATCAGCAAATCATATAACATGAGAGAGGGATGGGAATGGACAAGACAAGCTTTCACTGGCACATTATACACATAATACATACATAATATAGTGTAACGTATTACTGTATGATAGAATGGTATACCAAATGGCGGGAAAAATAATAGAATACTGTGTGTTGCGAGTTGATAGTGACCATGTTGATATTTACATGCAAAATAATTGACTACATCAAACTTACGCTGCTTTTCAAGCACACTGAATATGTCTAACATACAAATCATAAAGCATTACACCAACAGAGAAAATTTTCCAATAATAGCAAGTACATGACTGATATAATAGTTAGCCAATAATCCCATACAAGTGATATTAATAATATAAAAACCTAATATTTTCATATTTCAAAATAATTTAGCCACATGAAAGAGCATATCATCCACAGTAGAAGCATAGGTTATAAAGCAAAGAATGCACTTGATTGGATTTTTTAGAACTAGATGTGAAAAAAGTTATGTTTCATTTGCCTCAGTTTATAAAACATGTGCAGAGATTTTGATAAATTCATCAACAGATATTTAGAGCTGTTTTCATAAACAATCATTGCATGTGATTCTCCATATTTAACTGAACCCAGTTTTAAATAAATAGGTACTCTAATATTGTATGCAATGCATTCTTTTGCTACAAATGTATAATAACATATTATTTTCACCAAATAATGCTATAATTCAAAATCTGAAGAAAGTAGACATCATATATGCAGTTCAACCGGTCTTCTTTTTAAAGATTAATAGAGATTACAAATCTGGTATCTTATTACAACAAAATGCTTTGCAGCACAAAAGAGTGAGAACTAGAAATACATGTATAATACACGCACCTTCCTCTGCCACATGCTGATCAGTGAACAAGAACACAACTTTCTTGTTTTCTATTCCCAGCTTATTGTAGAGAATTTTGAGGTCCTCTCTAAAACTTGTCTCATTGTAGCCTCTGGACAGAGTGATTTCAAACACTTCACAATCCGCAGTGAATGCAGCCAGTTTTGTCAAAGACTACAATACACAGCAACAAATGATTGAGTCCGATTCTCAAACATCAATAAAACTTTGTCACTTTTTACACAAGATTACAAAATAAAATAATTTTTAATCTCACAATTACAGAAAATACTGATCCAATAAAAAGTCAAGCTTTTTTGCCATTTATTCATAGTTGGTCTTATTGTGAATCTATTTTATTTCCACAAAGTTTAATCTGCACACCTTTCTGGTTAAACACACACCTGTTTACCGCTGCCACCAACGCCGACAAGTAGAGCATGACCTTGATCCATTCTGATTACTCTGTGTATCCTTGTAAGATGTTCCAGGGCATCATCAAAAAGAACAAGGTTCATAGGCGTGTTTCTATCATTATATTCACTCAAAATCTGCAATGCAAAACGTTTCATGTATATATAACCATCAAACCTTATAATATAAAATTCTTATTAAAAAGCCTGTAAAGATTAGTAGAGAGCCGCGTATTGTATGCCCATAGTATGAATGATATACATCTTGATTGTACACAGGTTATAGCATCTAGCTGGTTTTAATAACATTCCATTGCCATATTTTAAAATACATGATAATTTTTTTTGTCTATTTGTACTAAATGTATTGTCAAAAAGATAGAATAATCAACATAGTAAAGATCCAATTTACAATATCACATGCTAAAACACTAACCTCCGTAAACAAAGCCTTAGTAGCATCATAATCCTGCAAATCTTCATATAGCCTTGGTTCTGACTCTTCAAGAGCATTTCTGTAATCACCATACAGTATAGGCTCCTTCATGGCAAACTCTGTGTCCTTAGCAAAGTTCTCATCCAGCAAGGCTTTAATTAGCCCCTACAATTTTATATTTAAAACAAATATTGATTTAAATACAACTAATATATTTTCATACAAAATAAACTTCCTCTACATCATTAGCAAGTTTACGTTACATTGATTCTGTCAAGCATACAATGCATCAGAAAATTAGAAGTTGAATGATGCCCACAAGAATATCAATTTTGGAGTTTTTTCTTTTTATATTAAAAATATATTTTTACAATACAATTCATAAACTTTTCAATGATGTAAAAAAGTGAAAACCCTGTAAGTTAAAGCCATGAAATCATGTCTACATAATCAATTCTTTTCTTCTTAGTTTGATTAACTCAGATTATGCATAGAAAAGAAAGAGTAAGACAACTCCCACACTCACATGCACGTGTTCCTTATCAGCTGAGCTGATGAGTCTGTCACAGATAACACGACTGACTTCATTGTACCAAAGTCTGACAAACTGCTGGGGTGTCTTAAACCTGTCAGGAGTGCTCAAACACAGGCCATTGTAAATTCTGCTCAGGTCTCGCAGGTTGAAGATGTAGTGAAACTTGCTAGGAGTAGGCGGCATGTCTCGGACTATCTGCTTATAAAGCTCCATTGTAGTCCTAGTTAACTCTGTTGTCATGTCTATAAAGTAATTATGTTGAAAACTACATTACCAGGAGTTGTGTGATATTAGGGTCATACTTAATTAACGTAATAAAAAAATCCCTGATGGAAGGGGTTTTCTGTTAAATCGGGCTTAGGACTTATATAGATGGGCACAGGAGCAATTACGACTGGATGCGCTTCCTAACATCACCAATAACCTTTGTCGGGCTTGAACCTATGACTTTGTGCTTACTAGGCAAACGCTCTAACCCCTAGACCACATAATAGCTAAGAGATAAATAAACTATTACAATAAATAAACTACCTTTAAGTGCTTTCTCAAAGGGCTGGAGATGTCCTTTCAGTATAGAGTTGTAAATGAGGAAGAGAGACTCTTCTGATGGGAATGTCATGTTGAACACAGAAAAGAGTGAGATGAATCTGGGATCAGTCTCATTCCTTCCACCTCCAGCTCTACCCATAGCAGCAAGATATCCGATGTCTTTCAAATTTTTCCAGTTCAAATCTTTTCCACGATCATAAATACCTCCTCTCTCCAAGAGCAACTTGAGCAGAGCAATAGGCTGCTGTGTTCCATACGTGTCCACTTGAGGCATGTTCATGTCATCAACAAATATCAGCAGACGTTTGCCAGGGGGAGGTCCGTATGTATCTTTTGTTCTCTTTTCAACATTGGCTTCCAAGTTTCTCTGCACATCCATGGAGGTGGTTCGAGATGAGAAGTTGACAAGTAGCAACAGGTATGCTTCCTTATCCAATCCTGTATCGGAAATATAATTTATAACCAATATTACAGATGTGATCACAAAATTATTGAATATGCGACTTCATCAAGTTATGGCCGATTTTTACTCCATGAACCCTCAGAGAAACTGCAAAATACATATTTTACACTGGATGAAACACGACTACAAATACTTTACCTCTCAAAAAGTTCTGTGTGGTGGCTGATTTGCTGGTGCCAGTCTCACCAACTAGCAGTGCGGGTCTCTTGATACGAACTTGGTTCTCTATCAGCCATGTTGTTCTCACGGTGTCCACAGTAGGGACTAAAATCTCGGGGAAGCGTTTTTCAGGATCGTGGATGTACTGTGGTACTTTATCCTTCCAAGCTACCCATTCTAAAGCTTCTGTATCCCAGAAGTATTCATACAGGGAACTGTCATCTGGTATCTCACCTGCAATATATGCAACCAGTATTAGACTCAGAAGACATACAGATAGTCACAAAATACTAAGAAAGAAATAGAACGAATTTCTGATCCTCAAATTTCCTTTCACAAATATAAAGTCAATTTACACCAACTCATTTCTATTACTGTTATATACTGTGAATAAGAAACAGTAAGCATCAAGCTGTCTGCAAAGAATAATAAAAAACAAACCATTCATTGGGGTAAAATTTTAAATCACTAATGTTTAGCAAAGCATTTGCAGTTCATACAACATTACAGAGTAATGCAATATAATCACCTGGGCCAGCGCGTTTTCCACCGACTTGGGTAAGTCCGCACATGTACTTGATGTAGTTATCAAACTTGACTTTACCATCTTCCAGCAGAGCCCCACCAGCTGACCAGTACAGACATTGTAAGAACAAGGCATGCAGATGTTCAAATTCCGCCTGCTCTTTTACCAACAGAGCATTGAGCATATTAGCCAACTGAGTTACCTATAATCAGAGTTGTACACATGAGAAAAACTCAATCTACACAAGACTGGAATAAATAATGTAATCTAATTTCTCATCTATTATTATTACTTTCTATCTAACAGATACATCATGTCTTGCATACCAAGTTCAGATTTGTTAGAGGAGTAATGGTTTTCATCTTCTCTCCCTGTTTGCCGTCCACAACGCCCTCAATGATCATGTCAATGCAGGATATGACGTACTTGTCATACAGCTGGCTCAGCCACTCTTTTTCCTGTTTGTTATTACGAGTGTTGAGCCACTTCTTCCAGAAAGGTTCATAGCCCAAGTTCTTAGGATCCACATAAACCATACCACAGCGAGACACAGTGGCGGGTGACGCATATTGTAGGTCAAACACCTATAAAGATAATTCAAGAAATTAATTGTTAAATACTAAATAGTGATATGGTGATGTCTACAAGAAAACTTATTGACCAAAAGATATCAATACCAACCTCAAAGAGAAGAGCACAATGTTTCTGCAGACGGATACGTTCGCCATTGGCAAGTGTCAGCAGACGATTGTCATCCATCACGGAGTTCATATTCTCCACCCACAATGCATCTACATCTCCATCAAATACAATGTATTTCCTCTCATTTTTATCAGTTGGTTTGTTGATTTCTCTGAAGATATTTGACAATAGACCATCCGTCCAATCACGCGTGGCTGGGTCAAGAATACCTGTGAATAAAATTAAAATGATTAAACCTTACATATCTCCAAGAAAAGACTATGATCAAGAAATTACTAGCCATGACTAAATCGTGCGCAATACCAAGACTTACCATACAGCTCAATAACACTCCTGTCTTTAGGGTTGATAGTGTAGAGTTTGGTTTGACACCCAAGTTTAATTTGAGCTTGAGCAAGAGTGTTGATGACCACAGATTTACCTCCCCCAGTTGGCCCAACAACCATGGTCGTATGTCTCGTCATCATTGTCTCATACAGCTGCACCACTTTGTCCACCTGTAAAATAGTTCAAGATATGGCAATTAATAGCATTTACTATCTGACTGCCTAAAATGTTGTATAAACGCCTATGGCTTTACTAAGAAAACCAACCGACAAGTTAGCTTATAAGGCTCAGTTAGATCTAGTGAATGATATAATAATTATACAAAATATATATGATACATTCTGACACAGTTAGGGTTCTAGTGTATTAAATAATTTAAGTTTTATAAGACAACATTGTGTTTATGTAAACAAAAAACATTAACTTTGAATGTTTAAAAATTTCAATAAAGAACCTACTTGATCTGCAAGTTCCACGTAGCCATTCTCCTGGATGACAGCCTCGACAGCATCATTGAAGTCAGGGTATCTGACTCGAGGGCAGTCCAGGCCGGGGAACAGATCCTGGATCAGTCCCAGGAAGAGTGGAACATCCTCAAACACAAACTTCGGCAGATTCATATCTCTTAGAGCTCTCATCAGCACCACGTCCTCGGGCAGATCAGGGGAACCTTAGGAGACAGATAGCATAAGGACTTTGAGAAACTACTTATTACACTTGAATAGTTAGAACAAACCCTATTATTACAAATAACAATTCTGCAGCACAATGAGTTTATCAGTTTATAGAAACTATGAAGTGTTCTCAAACAACAAGAGCTTAGCATAAAATACTCAGTGGTCTTGAATTTTAAAGTGTGAGCACAACACGATGGTTCAAACCTCCTTCAGATATCACTTTAACAACAATGTACCTCGTTTGAGTTCTCCAGCCATAACGAGGACAGATTTAAGAGCTCTGAGACCAAAGTCATAATGGTATTGTTTGGAGAGCTGTTCTTTGGCCAACTTGTACAACACAGTCATCTTCTTGGCCAATATCTATAAACAGTATGTTTGCGAGTTACTTGCCTAAGGTAGACTTATGAGGAATTAAGTCAAATATATTTAATTAAGGATAATTAGGCCTATTTTCACCATATAACTTACATTAAGAAGGACATTAACATTTTTATGAAACATTCAGGCTCTTTGTCATTCAACAAAATGACCATTGCAAAAGTAAAATCAATCTCATTAGACTTCACTCAATGATAGTCATTTTATCTTATGGCTGAAAGCTGGTCTTTTAATATATATTTCAATATGCTTCTTGAAAATAATGTTGTACAGCTTTCAGCCTGCTTACATACTTTCAGTCGTAGTACGTATAGTTTACAAAAGTTATGGTGTAGCGGTTGTAGTCGGCTGTCCTCAAAACAGTAACACATTTCTCATAGATTCAGTACTAACCTTAGCCATGAGGAAGCCCTCAGAGAACAACATAATCTCACAGATCTGCTGCAAGTCAGGTACAATTACTACTACAGGTCTGAAGAGAGCTTTCACAGACTCCGGCAGTTCAGTACGTCCAGCATAACCTGGGTTCATTGTGATGAAAATACCCATACGGTTGTCGATGGCTATCTCCTGCCCCTCAAACTGAAATAATAAACTAACTCATTGAAAAAGTTCTTCAACATTTTCTAATTTAAAATGAACTATTCCATTACTTTAAGAACAGACTAACAAATGTTGAAGTCATATATAATCTTAGTTATAGAAAGTGAGGGCCACTGAATAGAGATATAGACATTTAGTAGCGCACGTGAAATCTGGTGAGCTCCATGATGAGAGCCTGTCGTATGGTGCTCAGCTGTGTGGAGATGACAGACAACACAGATACGTCAATTCTGTTGAACTCATCAAAACAGCCCCAGGCTCCACACTGACACAGTCCAGAAAATATCTTTCCTACGGCCTACAGTAATATAAGTCCAAGTTAGGAGAACATTTATGTTCTGTTTAGCACCTACATTAATTTGCAGCATGTATATAGGAAGTTATAAGAATAGTATATCAGCTAAACACCATAAGCACTTCTTACTTTGTAATCCATGCCCTCTCCACAGTTGGTGACAACACAGAGAAGACCAAGAGCCTTAGCCAAATCCTTTGTAGTTTCAGTTTTACCAGTACCAGCGGGTCCGGCAGGTGCACCACCCAGCTGCATACTCAGAGCCTGGGTTAAGGTGAGGTAGATTCTGTCGGTAAGAGGTGTGATGACCAGACGGCCATTGAGTCCCATGTACTCATACCCGTAGCCGAAGGTGCCAGTGCATTGTCTCACCATCAGCTCGTCTGGCTCCTTGTCCCAGTAGAACCTCAGCTGACTCTCCCACTCAAACTCACGCTCATTCAGAATACTAAAATAATTGTTCAGAATGTTAAAGGTAGGTGCAGCAGTAGAGAAATTGGGAAAAGCCTATGTTTTAGATGAAAAATGTAGCAAAAGAAGTTATGTGAACTTGCATGAATTTCAATCTGCGTCCCAAACCAGAATTTATAAGGAAAAATAAAGAGCTTAGAATATAGAAAAAACTTTTTTTGCACCTAAATCAAACGTTGGGCAATGCATCAATACATCATTTGCAGACCAATGTCATTTGCAGGCTATCTATCATATGACTGTACAAATAGAATTTAAATTTTTTCTAATAAAGCTTTTTTATTCAAACAAAGAGTATTTGCAAATGCGCCAAAAGACTCTGAACTCGAGCAATTAGATGTGAAACCACAACCACTAACAATATATTTCTCACCTGTCTCGTACGAAAGAGTCGATTATATCACGAGCGTGTACATCAATGATGAGTACAGAGTTGAACTTCGCTCTGTCATTCTTGCTGAGAGGGGATCTCACCTCCACTACCAGATCTCCAATCTGCTTGTGCAGCTTCTTAGCATAATCCTAGCAGAAAACAAACACTTCAACTCCATTGCTACCATATGCAATCAGTGCAGTTCTGAGAACCATACTATACTATCAGCATAATAGCCTATAACTCAGTATCATTGTAAATATAGAAACAGCACATCTGCCTATACACGGCGATAATAAACACACACACGCACCTTCATAGCCGTCTTCCCGCCTTTCTTGGCTTTGTGAAAGACATCTTCCACTTCCCACGTCCACCAAATCTGATTACCAGCCAGCGCCACCATACCTTGGTACATTTTCATCCATTCGACTCTAAAGTAATACAAATACATATGTACAGGGGTTACAGCATTTCAATGTAGACTGTTTTTTACCATTTGCATTGCGCTATTTATAATTATAAACAGATTATGTTTTCAATATGACTTGCAGTACATCAAAAATATAGCTGGTAAATCAGGAAATCCTCAACTAAAATTTATAAAATTCTATCAGAGTTGCCTTACCTTGTCTTGTTATTTGCACAGTAGTAGAAAATAGCCTCCTTGGTAATCAGCCTATTAGTGCGTCTCATTTCATTCAACACTTCTGTCATCCAATCCTCAACTCGTCCTTCTGCAGCTACAGTAGCTCTGTATTCCATCTCTTCCTTCTCAGCTGAGATCATGCCAAGAGCTGTGACTTCATTGTTGGCTTGATTCTTAGAGAATTTTAGAGCAGCAATGTTGTCGAACATCTGCAAATCACAAAAATTAAACAAATTTAGTACTTTTACAATTTTTCAAAATATTATTCTTAAAGTAAATCTACAGTAAAAATGATATTCCAGACCAATCCCCTAGTGCATAAATTAGCATTAGCAGTATATTAAATGGCTAAACATTTTATATTTGCTTATTTATTCAAATATAAAAAATTATACTTTCTATAAAGTAACTTGGTCTTATTTACTCAAGGATCACAAACCTTAGTTACAATTATGAGAAAATGCAAAATGACTAAACTTGCTGACATGTATAAGCTGTAGTTGAGTAAAATAAAGAATTTACCTTTATCATATGCTCCTGCACACACTCGGGGTCACTGCTACCCAGAATACTCAGCAACTCGTCATCTGATATGAAGAAGAAACGAGGGAAAGCGTTACGCTTCGAGTCCAGGTAATCATTTAGCGACTTCTGACACTTTTCCAGACCTTCACTGATGTGTTCAAGATCCAAGAGACGATTGTTTGCGTGACAAGCTAAAATACAAAATCAAAATGATTATAATGTTGCTTGAACAAATATAGCTACTAAAATACGTGTAGTATATTTACTGGAACTTCTATTTTCTTAAAATATTTATCTTGTAAACACACGTACTACAGACCTAGTTTAATGTTGGGCTGTTTGAATGTTTCATTCATTATGGTCCTGAACGTCTTGTCAATCTGGTCAAACTTCTTGGCCTCCTCAGGTAGTTGAGATCTGATATCTCCTCCTATGAATATTCCCTCCAGATACATCCACTTCCTCTGCACCAACATCCACACCTGTCCAGTACAAAGATATAAGCATCACCTTTCTAGCATATTCCAACAGTAAAGCCGGGAGATCAAGAAGTATATTCAACAGCAAAACCTGGAGATCAAAAAGTTGGTATTGAAACTTACATCCAGCACTTCACTGATCAGTGAGAGACTCTTCTCCCAGTTTTGCACAGAATTCATGAAAGGACCAATAAAACGAGATGCTGACATTGATTGAAGATTCATGGCGTTGTCATCAAGGGTCTGCAAAATCTCATCAACCGCTCCGAGAATAAACCCTCTGTCAGACGTTCCTTTGGTGTATTTTACTACATTAAACTTCATCGACTGCCAAGTTTCTTCCACCTCTTTAACTCCCTAGTCATTAAAAATAGCCCAGTAAAAATAAATTCAATAAAAAAGCAGTTTTACTACTTTTTAGCCCAACAATTCTTTCCTACTTTACAAGTTAGTATAAAAATTTTACCCAATTTTATCAATATAAACTCATATAATTTGAGTGCTACTCCAAAAAGTAAAGAAAAACAGAGACTACATGTAGGTACATTGTGCTTAACGAGCATTAGATGACTGTTCAAAAATTTCTTATAAATGTGTAAATTTTACAGTAACAAGATGGCAACCGCGTACTCTAGTCATGAACAACTTTTCTACAGTATTTTACCTAATCCCTCACCAATATATTGCAACAGATAGCTACACAATAAAGATTGTAAAAAGTTACCTTCTCAATGCTGAGTTCTTTTGTAGCTGCAGTCACAATCTCTCCAATGGTCTCGCTATATCTGTTGAGCTCCATAGCGAAGATGTTAGCCAATGTAAATGTGTCAGGGTTCATTTCAAAGGATTGTCCAGTCTTTTTCATCAGTTCATTCCAATGTCTGGTTCGCAGAGCCTCATGTTTCAGATCCATGAACAGCGGCAAAGAGTCCCGAAACTCTTTCATGATTTCGTCAAGCATACGAGCTACAGGCAGGTTCTTGACGTCTCGCGGCAGCCGCCTCAGGTTCTTCATGTAGCTTTCTATTCCATCTTGCAGAACATTGACGTTGAGGTTAGCCCAGAGAGTTTCTGACCACTGCTCTCTTGCTTTCTATAAGAATAATCTTGTTTTAAGCAAATATTATGGTGAATATAGTGTACATCTCATAGGTAAATTAAAAACCTCTGTAAAATCAAGTAAGAAAAAATTATAGGTGCACTTCAAGTACAAAAACTATTTTAAAGGAAAAATGAGCAATGCAATAAATTGAATGGCTATTAACCTTCTGCTCATCATAGATTTGATAGATTTGTTCCAATGCTTTCATTTCCTTCTGAGCAGCCAACAGTTCAGGGTATTGAGTTATTGGAAGATCAAACAACTTCTCGGCATTTGTGAGCTCTCTCTGCTCACTCTCGTACTTGCTCAGTTCTTCCTTGTACTGCTTCATCAACTCCATGCCTATACATAATATTATACAAATATATTAACAATCATGTTAATTAAATTTGATAAAACAAAAAAAGTATTATGGAGTTTTAAAAAGCAGATCTGTCATACCTTTATCTAAATCTCTGCCAATAGCACCTGGACCATACATCTTAAATTTGTCTTGAAACTTCTGCACTTCAGCACCAAAGTCTCCGATCTGAACGGTGGTGATCTCCGTAAACTTCTTCTTTACAACTACCAGGCTAGCATCAACATTCTTACTGTCCAGCACCAAATCTTCCCACTTGGCCCATATATTGTCAGCCAGCTGTTGCTCAGCATCTGGAATCTGTAAAGACGTCACAAAGCTCTGTATTATATGAATGCTCTTTCAACATTTTTATTTTATGTAAAAATTATATGTATCTATAAACTATGCCAACAGCAGATGCTGTACAAAGTTGAAAAAAATAAACAACCAATTTTCAACAATTCTCCATACACAATTCTTATTCCCCTATACGTTATGCAAGCACTGAAAAAACTTGACAAGCACGCCTATATGATATAAAATTTAGCGTAACATTATGTGTGTTGAATCAACATACTGGAAGGTTGTAGTGGTCCAGCACTCTGTATCTTTCCCTCATGTCTCTGATGCTAGTTTCCACATCAAGGGAGGAAGTCTTAATTTCGGATATAGTGCCAAGGACAAACTTGAGATCTTCAAGAGTACTTGGAACTCGAGTTAAACCTTCTGCTCTTCTCTACAAACAATTTCTAATTATTATCGTCTCATATTTACTAAAGACATCAGTTTATAAAATAATCGATGAAATTAACTGGAGACACTAACCTAAAGTTTCAGTAGAATTATTTTGTGTAAAAATTACTACAGATAACAATAGCTAATTAAAACTGTCTTACATTAATTGTAATATAACTTTGTAGGACATTTGATGAATACTCAAACATTTTGACAATACTTAATAATAGTTACTAAAGCCTATTGCAAACATGCAGTACGGAATGTTGCCAACTATTACACCACGCATTATATTACTCACCTGCATTTCCTCAGAGAGAGAGAAGAGACTAGTTGAGGCAGAAGTGTGAAGTATCTTGCCGTAAATGTTAATCCACTGCACAACATGGTTTTTGACAGCAAATTGCAAAGAGCTCATGTGTAGAGTTATGCACTCTTGGTTCTTTGTCAGTGGCATCTTCTCTATGTCTTCTGTCATTTTCTGGTAGTGTTGAAATTTATCGTCAAAGTTTACAATAGTGGGTTCCTTGCTGAACCATTTGTCTGCTTTCACTTGCTACAAAAATAAATACATGTTATTAAAATTATTTCGTAATCAAAATAATCAAACGTGTATAAATGAATCAAAGTAGGCTGGAGATTAGCTTATCTCAAAGTACATGTGTAAATAATGGTTACAGTATAATCGTGCATGCATAATATCATAATGGAGCATTACAACCCTTACATAGGTGTGAGAATAAAAACGAATTATATTCCAGAACTTATTCTAGAAAAAAAGTACACTATATCTAATAATTATGCTACAAAGTACTGGATTTAAGATTGCTAAGCATACCTTATCAGAGATCCAGATTTGTCTGAACTTCTTCCATCTTTGTAGGTACTTGGTGAGATTAGTGAGAGTTGTCTTCACGTTGGTCTGAATATGCTGGACTTGCTCGATGACGTCGGGATCCACCGATATGTCCGTGAAGAAGCTGAACACATACGGTTCGTCCTCGCCATCCACTTTCTGTGGAGGACACGCTATGCATGTGCCGTGCATCCACCGTGGAAATACTTTTGTCCTAAAACACCAACGGTAATCAATATACAAATACTAAGACTATGGCAACGTAAAATAGTTTACTGGTAAAAAATGAGTTTATTTAACTTCTTGAATCATATAAAAGATAACATTCAGATAAGAAAGCAATCTTAGCATGAAACGCAGCAGAACTTGAATAATATCAAATACTTCAGATTACACATAGATCTAAAGATTTGAATTTTTTTTTCCAAGAGGTAATATGAATAAAAAAACACTACATGTAAATACTTAATATTAGTATTAAAAGATAGTACTCGGGTATAACAGACAATTCGTACCCTTCCACGCAGTCACGAACACTTTGCAACGCCATTTTGTACACATCGTTAGCGGCTGGGTTCAGCACAACATCCGGAGCTGCTAGTAAAGTGTCAATCTGAAAGAGAGGCCTGTTGCCACATATTGTGGCGTCGAAATGCTTCAGGTTTCTCATTATCATCTGCAATAAAAATTATTACTTCACTTGTAAAGTTTATATATAAGTAATGTTTTAATATAATTTAAAACAAGCAAGCAAATGTGCATCAGCTTTTAATCTAATATGAAATAAACAAACCTGCAAGTGAAAATTTTATTTAAATATTTGTTATATTTGAAAGACATTAGTAGTATTTGTTGCTTTATAGAAGTACGTACTGTTGTGATTGACTGATAGATCTTCCTCTCCCAATGGGCATAATACTGCTGTAGCTTAGGATTCTTCCCACTATTGGAAAGTGTTACCAGACCCTCCATCTTGATGAGAAGAGGACCAATTGCCTTATACCTCAAGGCTAAGCTTTCATACTCTTTGGTACGCTCCTGCTCGATGTACTCAAACAGCTCCTACAAAGTGCCAGAGTCTAGTTGAGAATATGATGCTAGTAGTATTAGAACAGGAAATGATGCATCTGCTCTGCTAACAAGACTATAGGTAAAGTATGTGGAGCAAATTGAGCTCACACGTTATACATATACTGTTCAATACCTTGCATGTTGGCAGTTGGTCAAATTTCTTCTCCGGCTCTCTAAACAGGTTAGTAGACTCCATGGCGTTGAGCCTCTCTTTGATGTCATTCGCATTCTTCTGAATCTGGTGCACCAGAGACTCGAATTTGCCAATGTTGTTGTTGCATTTAGCAATGAAATCAAAGACTCCGAGAGTGCTCCAGTTGTGTCGGGTGGCTCCTGGCCTGATGCACCGTCTCAACTCTTTCAGGTGATCTTCCAGGAGCAGAGTCTGCAATGTTGATGTGTACACCATAGAAAAAAACAGTAGGCCTGGTGGTTGTAGTTTATAGTACGTTAAACAACTTCAAAAATTAGGCAATTAAATTTTTGAGTCACACTTGAATGAAAAATTGTTAAATACATGTTATAATTGAGATAAACTTAGAGTTTTAGCTGCAAAATTGTCAATCAAGTGCATCATTATTCATTATCATAATTATCATATTGCTAATTTCATCATTTCTTCAACTAGCACGAATTTAGGATTTTCAAAAATGTAGTTAACCAAGTGGCAAACTGATATTCATAGTTTAAACAAAGTCAAGTGGCTAATTGACAGAAATAATAGCATAGTCCCAGTGCAATATTATAATATAGTAATAGCATAGTTCCAGTATCATAATATAATATAGGAACCAGAAATCCACTACTGGCTAACACATTCTCACCTCAGAATGATCAAGAGAGTGGAGAACTGTGTGGTATCTCTTCAGCATCACTTTGAGTCCATCAACATACTGAATGTACTTGTCTTCCTGAAGAGCAACATTACGGGCAATTTCTGGCACAGAAAAACCCAGATTCTCCATCATTTTGGTCTCGGTGACGATCTCTGTAATTTCTGGGTCAAAGTCCACAACGTATCTCACTTTCTTCTCTACAATAGTTCACCAAGTAATAATATCTAACATGCATAATCACCTTGCAATTGTAATGTAATCATGATTAAAGCTAACAGCATCTTTTCTTTGACTAAACTACAATAATTCTGCGTAGAAGAACGCCAAAAACTAAAATAATATAAAATAAAAACTTCAATGAATAATTTTGTTAGCAACTGACTGTTTAACACACATATTTTACACAACCAAATTCAAATCATCAAATAATATTTTAGAAGGCGATCAGATATGTTTAAATCTGAATCACACTAATCAACCAAAGCTCATGGAATCTGGTACCTGTAAGTGTATCAAGATCTACCAAAGCTGGCACTTCGCTTTTGTCATTAGAAGGTGCTTTAACTGCAAACACAACAAACTCCTGTGTTATTGTTGAAGTTAGTAGACATAGCAACAGCATTAGACATTAGTTTCAGCTGTTGATAGATGCTGACAGCATTAGTATCATACAACTAGAGCGCAGCATGTAAACACTTCTCTTTCAATGTGTTATACTACCTAGCATTGTCAGCTTTACGAATATTATGTGCTAATCTTTGTTTCAAAAGCATGACTCGCTTCATAAGCTTGCAGTTAGGTGTTGTTGAAATGGCAGGGGGATTAGTAGTTAATGGCAGGCAGCACAATGCATTATAAACACTCAAGTGGAACATAAATACCATTGGTAGAGGGGGCAACTTCCTCAGCAACTACAACTTCTATGGCTGGCACAGGTGTTCTACCTATTTATCATATCACATATATTCCATGACTTTCTACTCACCCAAAACATTTTAGTGATGTTTTTTAAAACAATGAATGGGAAGTTTGTCCCATTAAAAGCTTGATTTTAGCTTGACTTTGTCTGATTACATACTACAGATACGCAGTCATAATATCGTGTAAAATGAGTCATGACTTACTATAAAGTATACTAGTGAGACTTCATGAGCCTATTTAAAATATTGAAATGATATGCAAGAGTAAAAGCCTTTATATTTTCAGACAAACTCCTAACTTCCATTTGATCAGACCAATTGGTCAACTACTAAAATAAATATTTCAGCATAGGAAAACTCTGAGTAGTTTCATCAAATTGTGAACTGATGTATAGCAATATACTTTAGTTATTGCATAGTAGCATAGTATAGTAGTGTAGTATAGTGTATGGTTGCTGTATAGTAGTATAGTATAGTATAGTGTATGGTTGCTGTATAGTAGTGTAGTATAGTGTATGGTTGCTGTATAATAGTATAGTATAGTGTATGGTTGCTGTATAGTAGTATAGTATAGTGTATGGTTGCTGTATAGTAGTATAGTATAGTGTATGGTTGCTGTATAGTAGTATAGTATAGTGTATGGTTGCTACAGAGTAGTATAGTATAGTGTATGGTTGCTGTATAATAGTATAGTATAGTGTATGGTTGCTGTATAGTAGTATAGTATAGTGTATGGTTGCTGTATAATAGTATAGTATAGTGTATGGTTGCTGTATAGTAGTATAGTATAGTGTATGGTTGCTGTATAATAGTATAGTATAGTGTATGGTTGTTGTATAGTAGTATAGTATAGTGTACGGCTGCTGTATAGTAGTATAGTATAGTGTATGGTTGCTACAGAGTAGCGTTTTACCTGCAGATCTTCTAGTAGAGCTAGATCTGGGTTTCTCTTCTGTAGGAGGTCTAGGCTGGTGGGCTGGGGCTTGTGTAAGAGCCAAGGTTTCAGCCACAGCCGGAGGTCTAACTAGCAGGTTACGCTTAAGTAATCCAGGCAGAACTTGTTCCACATGTTCTCTCCACTGGGCATACTTCTGGTCTTCGTATTCCTTCATCTGACGGGCTACACTCAAGTACTTGGCACGAGCCTGTACCATAAACCAATACAACTATAATATATGCATAATGTGTGCGTATCCTCAACTAAATTGCAACTCAATGACACGTGATGTAATACTATAGTTTTGAACATTGCCGGCTATAAACATTTAAATTGCTTAAACTCAAAACTAAAAGTGAATTGTTTTTATATAAGATGAGATATTTGAGTTATTTCATATTCTAATCAACTATATAATTGAAATCATAAGTCTGTGGTAATCTGCAGAAATATTTAAGAAAAATTCTACAATTAACAAGAAAGAAGTGTAAAATTATATGATCAAGACCATCTACTTATTTTATTTCTGAACACACTCAAAGTTAGGTAGTACCAAGCTACTAGGGCCTTTATTGTGGTTCCTTCCACCTACTTCAGACATCTAAGGATTTTTGACTAAATATTTATGTTTAATTGAGAACCACACATAAAAAACTCCTCAAAAGTCTTTAATCAAGAATAATAATTATACTAATTCTGAAAGTCTCCAAGTTAGCAAATTCTTAACGTACAGCTTTGCCTCTTTCAGTCATCATCATATCCTCCATAGTGAGAAACTTTATGATGGTATTCTTCATACGCAGAAAGAGAGATCTTTCCCAGAACACAGAGCCAGCTATAGGTGGCTGGTTCTTGAATAGTGGGGGGAAGTTTTTACCTTCCTGGTACAGCATGTCCATGATTTCCACCTACATATATTGAAATAATGTAAATTAAACTCAACTTTATTTGTTAGCTAAGAACAGAAACAATAAACTGCTCAGAACAAAGCTAACTGATTAAAAGTTAACAGAACAGTTCAAGTCAATAAAAAATTATAAAAATAAAAGTCATAACAGAATGATATACCCACTCTTAAAATAAGTGCACATGTCCGTAGAAGCTAAAAATTAAGAACGACACTTCACACTGCACAGGCATCACGTAATAATTATCATCTAACAATAGATGAAGTTCTGATACCAGTACAGTACAGGACAGGGCGACGATAGGTTGAAGCAGCTACTAACCTCTTTTTCATAGCGCTCTAGAATGTTGTCAAATTTCATCAACATTTGTTTATTGATGGCTTGTCGTGAGCGAATATGTTTGAACTTCTGAAGCAACTCAAAAGCACCTTGAGCCGATCGCAACTTTTTAAATGACTCATCAATAAAGTTTATAGCCTCCTTTTCAATTGAAGCAACTTCCTTATAGAATGCGTCCATCACATTCTTCCACTGATTTTGGGATTTAACAGCAAAGGGGTCAAAGGTTAGATCAGATAGAGGCTTAATGAGCGCATCAACTCTTTTGAGTACATCTTCAATACGCTTAGGATCACCGGTGACCGCTTTTAGTTCTGGGCCAAAAATATTATAGAATTCTTCTAAGATCTACAAGCACAGAACAATATTCTAATTAATCACCAAGTTAAGTCAATAACTTTAATTTTAATTCTACAGCAAATTTTGTCCACAGCCATTTGCAAACGTGCACGCAACTTTCAATACAGTATCTAGAATATTTTCAAATTAAAAAATATTTTCACATAAATTAGCATATAAACCTGCTACATCATATGGCCATGTAGTGTCAAATGCCCACTCATATGCAGCTGGTCAAATCTTTAAACTGCTATTATTGAAAAATAACATTTGGTATACAGATTTTTTATAATAATTACAGTGACTTAAAAACAAGCTTTTGGAATGGGTTTTTGCTTTATTGTTGTGATAATACATTAATTCATCAAATTTCAACGCTATGCCATTACCACCATACACATAGTGACCATGTCATTACCATTATACACATAGTAACTTTGCCACTACCATTACACACATAGTGACTATGCCACTACCACCATACACATAGTGTAGCTGGTTTAGAGGTTGTTACCTGAGATATCTCTCCCAGGTTCTGGCAGATCTGAGACATGTAGCCGGTTCTCTCAAACAGCCGTCTCTTGTCAAACTCCCACCTGGCGTCTCTACCTGACGATTCTATCTCGGCTCTAACTTTCATGTACGACTCCTGCCATGTGTCTAGCATAGCCTTTGCTTCACTGGTCTTGAGACGAACTTCATCAATCGTTAAACTAATACCAACAGACACAATATACTTATTATTAGGAAACAAGTCTAAGCTGTCTTATAGTACACTAAACAATTCTCATCTTTCTCACCTTTCTCTGCTTTGTCCTGCTGGGTAGCAGGATAGTACATTAAACAATGACAAGCTATAATCATGTCGATTCATGAAATTTAATAGAACAAGGATATGATAAAACATTATTAGCTAGATTTCATGCATAGTGTGATAATAAGTTTCTTAACTCACTCAAACAAAGTAGGGACGTGAATAACTTTTCCCACTCTTTCAGCCAGGACCCAGGCTATTCTCTCCATCAAGGGAACCATCCGCTCATCTCTGTTGTAATGCCTTGAGATGATCCACACCATGCGTAGGCCAATCATCATGGAGGGCAATGTATCAATCACAGTGTGAAATGAAGCGCCATGTGTGATATTCTTAAAATGTCGCTCCAGAGTTGAGAGAAATCGTACGTTGTCCTTAGCCTCGATGTGGTACTTATTCACGTCTGCACGACGATATTCAATAGCATTGTCGATGTTTGCATACATTTGTAAAATGGAAGCAATCTTCGGAAGTTTAAGTTGCTCAACAAGAGCACTCAGTGCACCATTTCTGTCTCGCCAGAAGTCTATCTCAGCCAGTGGACCGTTCCCTGAACAACCAAGCAATCATAACAATTTACAGTCAGTTTCTTAACAACATTTCATTAATTTAACAGCATTCCGAATACAATTATTCTTTATCAACTATTAAAGAATCTTAAAAGTTAAGCTCAGTCAAAAAGAAAATAATTAATGTGCCTGTATACAAATTAAAAAAGAACAAGTAAACTATATAAGATTTGCAATAGTTTCACCTTCAGGAGTCTTCTTTAATAGCCCATCCAATGCATCCATAATCTGTCTGTTCCACACGGTACAGACTTCTTCAACTTGGGCTTTGAGTTCTTCATTTGCTAAATTTGCCGCCATATCATCACTCAGCTCAAAGTCTGGTATCTCCAGTTTCACCTAATAGTAAAGATAGTAATAATAGTTAGTAATAGTAATCAACAATAATACTAATAATAATGACAAAGATATACCTAGATTTTTGATTTTAGAGTTTTGTTGTCAAACTCAACCAAAAGGAAAAACACTGAAAAAGGTAATAAATACACCGTAGAATATACTGTAACTTTGTGTTACACCCACTGAAATAACAGACTACTTTTGCACGTTCTTACTTGTCATACTACAGTAACTACATGCCTCCTGCAAAAGAGCACAGCTTTAAATACACACGTGTTAAGGTACAAAAGAATATCTCGTTATAACTCACTTCCCCTTCTATTTGCTGTATGGTACGGTGAATGCCAGCTGAGAACTTATCCATGGCAATTAGAAACTCATCTCTCAGTGCTGCTTGCTTGGCTGGTTCTACTCTTCTCTTTCCATCGGCAGCGGGTGTCTGCGGTGCTTGCCGACTGCTTGCTGCCGATGATGTTGGTGATCTCTGCATCTTAGACTTCTGGTCATTGAAGGCGAGAAGAGGCAGGAAAACCTAATAACAGGATGAATGATGGATTATAACAACAGAATATATAGCATATTGAAGTTAGCTAAGTTGCATGTTTTAAAAATTTATACTTTTGAAAAGTTTTTAAAATCTTTAAACAAAAAGAAACGAATTTGCTAATTTTTAAACATATTTTTTCTCCAAAAGAAACTAGGTGTTGACCAAAATAATTAGAGGACGACTGCAAATATTTCTGTTTACCTTGTTGATGACTTGTTGAAGCATGAGAAGAGAATGCCCATTCAACAATCCCATTTCAAAAAGTCCGGGTAGAGTCATTTCTGCTTCAGAAATGGTGTTGGGTAATGGAACCATTCCCTCAGTTGTTCTCAAGAAATACACAGAGTCGAGATCCTGGGCTTCCTCTGGCAGGAAGTTGAAGCACATGTACATGTACGTTCTTGTAACACTTACTTTCACTATTTTCTGAAACACATTGCAATATTATCAATAGTACATAACTAAACCGACATGCAGAGTCAAACAAAAATCACATATTTTTATATACAAAAACATTTGACAGCAGAGAATTTCAAGTAATAATATCAAACTACTGTATATTCATGAATAAGGAAACAAGTATTTTAATACAGGCAATCATATTACAGATGACTCACGGTTTTCGGCTGTTCCGGTGCCACATCTTCCTCCTGCTCAGTCTTCTCTCCCTCCCCGTCTTCAGCTGTTTCTCCATTTTGCTCTGTGACTTCTGCTGTTGTCTGAGAAGGACTTTCTGGTTTAGGGGTTGTAGCAGATTCTTGTGGTGTTTCCTTGCCAGTCTTTTTCCTTCGCCCTAATTGCAATAACAAAGTACATAAATATTTTTCCAGTCTGCTTTTCCTTAACTTACAGTACCTACATTACCGTATACACTTGAATACTCGATGATATAATAATTTACTTGAAATGAGTTAGGTTAGTTAATATCAGATACTCAATCAAATCGATTCCTAGTATTAAATATTATTTTAGAGCTTTTTGCAAAATATATTAAAAACTTGTTAGCAGAACTCAGTAAAAAATTTTATTTAACATTTTTGTCTCTTTTTGCTACTATAATTATTCAAATTTAAAACTTAAACTAAAACATTTTTTCCAAAACATCTATCATTTAAAATAGGCAACTATAATAGACAGAAAGTGTTTTTAAAATTTATTATCGTGTTCTCCAAAATCCTAAAATATGAATGTTCTATTTCATAAGTGCTAATCAAAATACATGTTTTAACCATTCTTAAAGGTCTCAAAGTATTTATGGGAGATAGACTAATCAAACAAGTGCTCTGCAGTACTTTATCTTGATCAATACTCTTTTCTGTCCCTCAATGTATAAAATGAATGTAAAGTAAGAATAATCAACTGCTAATGAAACAAAAGTTCCAATAGCTGCAGAAAGTGCTCAAACTTTGAAATAATGCTTAAAATGTCATAAATTAAGAAGAAGTGGAATTTAATTTCTAAACGCAATTTTTAAACAATGCTTTTGCTGCCATTAAGTAAGAAAATCAAGCTTGTGACAAAACCATGCGTGTTACACCAGAAAACATTAACAATATATAAAAGCAAATTGCATGAATAAATAAACTACAAGTACATTGTTAGCAGGAAAGGGCAAAGTTTGGCATGCTATATACTCACCATCTTCTGTTTCACCATCTACATTTAGTGTACAAGTACAATGGTTTAGCATACAATACACAAGTATAGTGTGTTAGTAGATAATTTGCAAATGTAGTAAATTAATGCATATTATGAAAGTATATCATATATGGTGTAATATATTATTATACGATATTGAGTGAGTTATAGTATGTTAGTGTATAATACTAAAGCATAGTATATTAGTGTATAATATTGATATATATTAATATTGATATGTTAGCATCTAAAAATGCATGCAGCTGCTGACAACAACCAACAATAACTAAAAATATTGAATCTCAAGATAAATTGTAAGGCTTGGTTAACACTGATATTCCAGAGTTTGTGAAAAAGCTGTTTTGATCAAAGACTGAATTTTAGTAAAAAATTTTGTAATACACAGAAGTTGTAACTGTATTATTAACCTAAACGTTGAGTAAATGATCAAAGCTATTGAACACACATTGACAGCTTAGTTACTATTCTTTGCAACCTTTTGATCTCAATAAGCTGCACTTTGAGTTTGTGATATGAAATAAAACGTACCTTTTGGGCTGCCTTTGCTTTCAGCAGTTGGAGAATCTGCTGCCGGAGTGGAATCAGCTTCTACATTCTGTTCCTCGGCAGCATCTTCGGCCTTCTCTTCCTCTTCAACAATGTCAGGAATCTCTGGCTCTATATAAAAACTTTTAAAGTCAAATTTACAAAGTTTTAAACTTTAAAAAAAATTGGATTACAAACAATTATGAAGCATGCAATGTCATTGCTACTAATTAAAAATTTAATTTAATTTATTATAACTACTAACTAGTTAGAGCATAGACATTATTGTTAATTATCATAGAAATAGTAATCGCATAGTGAGAGTATTATAGATTATAATTTTAGACAATTTTAATTTTAATTCAATAATTGGGTGCAAAGCAAGAACTTAGGTTGAATAGATTAGCAAGATCATACCACAATCAACTTCGATCTCGTCCTCCTCTTCTCTTAATACTTTATAAAAAAGCAAAGACGATGCATCGTCTGTAGGAGTATCATTTATAAATTTCGCGATGTTTCTTTCGCCTTCTCCATCATCTCTTTCTAACAACTGCTCAAAAACGTCAGGATCTGTGATTGCAAGAGCTAAATAAGCTTTATTGCGAATCCATTCAATTCTGGGATCATCCATCTGTTAGAAGTACATTTTGTGATAAAAACAACAAAAGTTTTACTTCAGTTTTTGCGAAAAATATTGTTGACAGCAATTAGTTTGAGTCTCTCTGATGTGAGTCTTGGAAATCTAGTTTTTCGACAAACCACCTTGCTCAAAGCACAGTAGCTTCATATGCTTTTTGTGCTCATCCGTGTAAGAAATTAGCAGAGTAACACAGCAATAATAATTTAGTTTTTTGTATTTTGTGCAAATATGTAAATTACCTAACGTAGAAATAAACTTAAATTACGTTTTAATTGAAGAAAAATTTAAATAAATTAAAATAATAACTATTATTTGAAGCGCAATAATCTTTTTTAATGCAATCTTGTTACCTAGAAACAACGTACAGCGAGTTCTACTGAGATATTTATATAAAACATAGCGACGGTAAGCATTTTTCGAATTAGAAAAGACAATACCAAATATAAAACTATATATTGCGTTTTCAAAATCAAAAGACAACTCCGTAGTTAACAATTACATATGGTTCAAATTGCTGAATTATATTATTGTAATTCAGTGGCTCCATTACAAATTATTGCATGTTTGTTTCAAATCATGTTTGACAAAATGAAATAATTATAACTTACTTTTCAGTGCATAAAATATAATGAATAGATTATTATAAACGATCAAACCCTGTTTTGAGGCTTTCAAATTTTAGAAATAACTTTTTGCTAATTGCTGTCAACTTTACATACCTAGCATGTGTTCCAAAAATATTGCAGTTACAACAAAATATGGTTTTTTAATCTGCAGAATACAACTGTTTCTTAAATTCACACTGCAATTGTGCCATTATGAACACAATGGTTAGTTTATAAATTAATGCTAATATTGTGGTGGAAATACGAATATTATATTAGGGTTATCTTTTCATGCACCATATTTTTATTTTTATGTAACGCGATTATGTAATTTGATTCTGTCCAAAAGTCGGCACAAATGTCGATTGTCGGGCTCCGACATCAGACCAAGTTCCGATGTCGGAGTCCGATTGTCGGAAGGTGACGATATTCGGGCTCTGACTTTCGGACAGGATGAGATCAAAGAACTTTTTCTTGTCTAAAAGAAGGCGAGCTCGCAGTGTAAAATCAGTCTAATACTGGAGCTCGCCGGATCAAGATTACCTTACAAGCATCTACTATACAATAAAGATTTATCTACTTGATACCACTACCACATCTTGTTCTTACTATACTGGAGTTATGCTCCCCACTTAAACTGCATTCTACCCACAAAACAATCATATTATAATTCCTAATTAAAATGTCAACTCATCTGTAACATGCACCATTTCTAAATGTTTATTATTTTGCTTATAATGTATATTTTCAGCAAACTTATACAACACAAATATGCTAAAAGTAGTATTTTAACAACTACAAATGCATTAATACCATTATTATATGCTAAAAATTACCGCATAATTATCAATTCTACTATATAGTATCTTTTCTCAATCGATTATCACATAAAAACATATAATTATTATATATCTGATTTTCAATAAATAGTAAATAAATAAAAATATGTAACATGCAAAATAAACTTTCACATTCTTCAGTTTTGTAGTAGGCTAACTTAATATTCTTCTTCGTCATCTTCCTCGCCATCCATTATAGAATCCGCGCCGACCTCTTCGTAGTCTTTCTCAAGGGCAGCCAAATCCTCACGAGCCTCGGAGAACTCTCCCTCTTCCATACCTTCTCCCACATACCAGTGGACGAAGGCACGCTTGGCGTACATCAAGTCAAACTTGTGGTCAAGACGAGCCCAGGCCTCAGCAATAGCAGTTGTGTTGCTCAACATGCAGACGGCTCTCTGTACCTTGGCCAGATCTCCTTCAGGCACAACGGTTGGTGGCTGGTAGTTGATTCCAACTTTGAATCCGGTGGGACACCAGTCGACAAACTGGATGGTTCTCTTGGTCTTGATGGTGGCGATGGCAGCGTTGACATCCTTTGGTACGACATCTCCTCTAAAGAGAAGGCAGCAAGCCATATATTTTCCATGTCGAGGGTCACACTTGACCATTTGGCTTTGAGGTTCGAAGCAAGAACTAGTTATTTCAGAAACTGACAGCTGCTCATGGAATGCTTTCTCTGCGGAAATGATGGGAGCATAGGTAGCCAGGGGGAAATGAATTCTTGGATAAGGCACTAAGTTTGTTTGAAACTCGTTAAGATCAACATTAAGCGCTCCATCAAATCTTAATGAAGCGGTTATTGAAGAAACAACTTGAGCTATCAACCGATTCAAGTTTGTATAACTTGGTCTGCCAATGTCGAGGTTACGTCTGCAAATGTCATAGATGGCCTCGTTGTCAACCATGAAAGCGCAGTCGGAGTGCTCAAGGGTGGTGTGGGTGGTGAGAATAGAGTTGTAAGGTTCAACAACAGCAGTGGAGATTTGCGGGGCTGGGTATACTGAAAACTCTAATTTAGATTTTTTGCCGTAATCAACACTGAGGCGCTCCATTAAAAGAGAAGTAAATCCTGACCCAGTGCCTCCACCGAAAGAATGAAATATTAAGAAGCCTTGTAGGCCACTACATTGATCTGATAGCCGTCTTATTCTATCCATGACACGATCAACAAGTTCTTTGCCTACAGTATAGTGTCCTCGGGCATAGTTGTTGGCGGCATCTTCTTTTCCTGTGATCATCTGCTCAGGGTGAAAAAGTTGTCGGTATTTTCCAGTTCGAATTTCGTCTAGAAAAACATTACAAAAATATATATAAAAACAACATTTACATCATTCCTTATCCCATATACTTAGTTATATATAGCACACATAGTGTATAACACATGTTACTCAGATTACAACATTAGTTCATGCTTGAATGCCATGCAAATGCCTGCTGGTATTGCTAGTGAAAATGCTGACAACAACATAGCAATTCCGCTTTGATGCAGCTACTAGACTCATCATATGTTTTAACCTTCAGCTGTCACCATTTTAAGCCACAATCATTATTTTATCTTTCAAACTGACAGCAAATAACAAAAAATAGAGATAGCAAAGTTGAGAATGCCAAATCCAGTTTAAATGAACTCCCATTTAGATTAGTTTCATGTTGCAACTTAAGCTGCAGAAACTGGCTCAACTGATTTACTCACAATGAATCTTCCACTCGATTGTACAAAGATTGTGGGGCATCAATTATAAGCATCGTATTATACATATACATGAGTTTTAGATTAATGCAGTTAGAACACAACAATTTAGGTAAGGCAATGTCATGTGATCATAGCTATACAAACTCCTGCTATCATTATTTGATGTTTGAACCTGAAACACTAAAAAGAGATAACATAAAGCTTACTTACCAACAACTGTAGGCTCTAGATCAATATAAATAGCTCTAGGGACATGTTTCCCAGACCCAGTTTCACTGAAGAACGTGTTGAATGAGTCGTTTGCTTCTCCAATTGTCTTGTCAGAAGGCATTTGGCCGTCAGGTTGGATGCCGTGCTCCATGCAGTACAGCTCCCAGCATGCATTTCCCATCTGCACTCCTGCCTGGCCAATGTGTACGCTGATGCATTCTCTCTATAATCAAAGATTTGCGAATAAATAAGAATCTCTGCACAACACAGATTTACCTGCTTGGTTTACTGTTAACTACACATCCGTGTATAATTATTTAGATATGTTTGTCAGACAGTTTGAGAGATTATTTATTCCTTATTTAGCTATCTATTGCTTATCATCTAATATATTATTCCAATTACAATTCCACACCATCCAACGAAATAGAATAATTTTGTGTGTACATATATAATAAAAGAAGGTAGTTGGTAAAAGTAGTTGGAAAATCATGGAATCATGAAAAATTAGATTTGATGTAATCTGATATCCCTGAAACCACCAGCACCTTGTATCACTAACCTACCAATTACTTCTTTACATTATGAAATCATATCTTCGTGTCACTTTATTGAACTTAAAACATCACATCCATTAGAGATCAAAGAACATGAATAGACAAGCTATAGGGTATTGTAATAATTAGAGTTGTTTCTATTTTTATAAACTTGATATAGGTTATAGCTATATAGTAGCTATATAATATAACGTTATATTGAGGTAGGTGCAGTAACGGAAAAATTGAGAAAAGCCGGTGTTCTAGATTTCTCAATTTCTCCACTACTGCTCCTAAGTGGTTCCATCATATAATTTGACAACACTTTTATCAAAGCAATAATCTATATGAATAATGTAATCACATACCATGGTTGCTAGTTTGGTGAACCTGCTTGAAAGACAGTTGAAAATAGAATGTTATTTGGTATTTGTCAACACTCAGAGAAGGCTGTTATGAACCAGTCAGAGGTCAGATGATACTATGCCAGCTTATTCACTCACTTAGCTTTTTATACTAGATACCATTGCTATTATTCTAGCCAAGCCTATTCTAGTGGCTGTTCATGACAGTGCACAAACTATAGGATGAGACTGAATGATACCGCCCCTAGTTTTAGTTTAATAGACATTAGTTCCTTGTCTTGACTATTGTGAAATAATGTGGTTGCCAGTTGAAATAGACTGGAGTAGATGAGAAAACATAACAATAAATATTGCACAGTCAGCACCAGCTTTTACATCTCAGTAATATACATTATTTAGGGGTTAGGCACATCCCCACATACTTGTTCAATATTTAGCCCTAACTTGTTATATCCTTCATGTTCATTCAGTACAGTATTTTAAAAGCCTTAAGAGATTTTCGAGTAACTTGAAAAATTCTTGTTGCCATTATGCAGGGTCTAGCTAAACTGCATCTAGATGTTGAAAGGGGCCAACTTTTGAAACTAAAGTCAATTAATATTTTGAGTAATAATGGGAAGCCAAATGTACGATTGTTATTAAAGACTGAAATAGAAATAAAAGTTGCTACTAAATACTTTATTGGGTTGGCAGTTAAGCAAATCAATCATTAATCTATAATAATTGATAATGTTTTGAGAAACATCAGAGTTCTTACCTACCATGGCACGTTATTGCCTGAGACAGGGCTATCCAATAAGAAAAATAATTTGGAATAAAGTAATTTGAAAAATACTGATGCTGTGGCCCCCATAGCAAACAAAAGTTTCCAATATGGCCCTTGCCATAGAATATTCCCTTTCAGTGGCCCTCGGTCTGAAAAGGTTGGACACCCCTAGCCTAAGATCTTTCGGTATTGGATTTTCTATGAACTTATGTTTGATAATAAATGCTGGTTCAATAGTTGCCATCCTAGTCACACAGCTGATAGAATACCAGTGACCCACATTATCCTGCATTATCCAGACAGGAATGATGACACCATGATATGTTCAAGAACCTTTGAGTCAAACACATACCAAGCTATCTGTAACTATTCAAAGGTTGTGGGTTCTATGCTTGCAGTGCCTAGATATTAAATGATGGTTATAGCCAAGCAGCTGTGAGGATACATGTGCTGATGTATAAACTGTATCTCCAGTAAGACAAATCCATTACAAAAGCTACTACAATGTAAGTCATATTGGTCTCTATTCTTCAATTGTGGTGAGCAAAAAGTGAACAAATGCTGAAAAATGTTGGCATGATAATTATTGCATTTGGAAAAATTACTTTAGTTTGTTCATAATATTAATTAAAATGCTATGATTCTTATCAAAATGTTCAACCTATTTAACACCACTCTTACATGGTAAATACTATTGAAATTAGTTGCTGCTAGTGCAATCTTAAAGTTGCGTTTATACCTTCACGATTTTCGGTCAAAATTTCAATTTGGCCGGGTTGAAATTTCTCCGAGTTGCATTGCATTGTAAAAGCCACCCGTTGAAATTTTTGTACTGTGATAACTTAATCGGCCAATTTTAGAATAGGAGTAATAACTCCTTGTAAACATCGTTATTTAGTTATTACTTTGGCGATTAGACAACGTACTTATACGGTTATAATTACATAGCCTACGCCTTCTCAATTATCGCTTTTATGCTTTCCGCTTCACTAATTCACGACGTTTACAAAGGGCATCAAATAGCTATTATGCGAGTCAAATTTCAATTTCAGAAAGTGAGCAACCGCATCAATATGATTTCAACGAGTTTCGGTTTGACTATAAAGGGGTACCCGGACAAGCATTATTAACTTAAACTCGGTACTTTTTTCAGCAGAGGTATAAACGCAACTTTATAATTTGTATGTGCTGCAACCATTAGCTACCTCTTCTAAGGTTATTGCAGGAATGTTTGTTATAATTAATGCACACAAGCATATACTTCATGAAAAACTCCAAGAACTATGCAAGGAGGGCCTTGTATCAACATGTCAACACATTCCTTTTTTGCCAATCACCTAAACACTGCTCCGTATAACATCAGTTACAAAAATATACATATCCCTCTTGGTTATAGAATACAGTTATACTGCTTGCTATAATTTGTCTTACCATTAAAAGTTTGATGAAAAAGAGTCGTACTACTAGTAGTTGTGGAGCTTGAACCCTTGCAGCACCAACTAGCTTTGCACTACCAGCAACCTAGAGCTGGTGTTGCAAGAGTTCAAGCCACCAGTATGGTATACTTTGCATAACATTTAGCTTACAAATAGCATAATGTTTATACTGTTCGTGTAATTGGGCATTAATTATGCTTTTTATAGTTAACTATTAAATTTATCGAAAGTTACTGCTAGTACCACTGTAACACTTTGCTTTGGGTATATTGAACTATTGTTGGAAACATATAAAATACACCTCACATTGTGAGAGTTTAATGTAATCTACTATATATGGAATTGTTACATCTACCAATAGAAGATCTTTGAGTACTGGCCAGGTGTAAATAAACTATATACCAACATTACCTGTTCTCTGATCCTAGAGAACTCATGAGTAAACTATATTCTACAGAGAGAAATTAAACCCACTTCTTACAAAAAGAATTAATTATTATTACAACATATCTAAATGCAATTATTTAGGGAGTGCCTTGGGTAGAACATGTGAACAAAGTTAAAGTATTACTCAGTGCATCATATCAAGCTAGCATGACACTCCTATGATTTCTTGTGATTCCTTTGCAAATACAAAGTTAATAACAATCCCCTACTATCATTTGGAATATAATAATGCTAAATAAGATGCACTAGAATAACATCTTTAGCTTGCCTATTTTACTCATAGTAGATAACCATCACAATGCCTTAGTGCAAAATTAAGTAATCAGTTTTTGAAAGTAAATAGTTTCTTAATATGAATAAGCATAAAACAATGCCACAATATTATAATATATACCCCAGGCTTTAATGTGGACAAATTTAAAAGTATTTATTAGTTAAACAGGCTGGCCGTTCATTGAATTGTGGCATATAATTGTGAACAAGCACGGGATGAACTGGGGGCTAGAAGTGCAAGTCTAGATAGTTTTTTGGGAACTTGTCATTCAACATTTATGATTAAGTTTTAGATAATTTATTTAACAGAAGATCAATCATCCTAGTACTTCATGTGCTAGTAATATTTTGGTGCTATACATAGTTGCAAGACAGGACTTACGTGTATTGGAATAAATACAATGATATTGTTTTAGCTATATATCGACTTTGTATGTAGCCATGTAACAAATTAGCACAGATGTTTCAATGATTAATATTTGATGATTAAAAAATATAATGAAGTATTTTTTACTGGCATTTTGATGATAAAAAATTTGTTTTTACCCACTGTACTGTTTACATGTGGCTTACAGATGTATAACAGCATTTGCTCAGCAATTAACGAATGGTTATACAAGTTACAGCATGCACAAATAGAACTTGTCATTTAACTTGATAGCCAAAGAGGCCAGAGGGATAGAAGCAAGGTATTTTCAAGTTGGTTGAATGATTTGGTTGCCACAAACAGATAACTCCCAAGTCACAAAAACAAAATGCAAGTGCACACAAATCATAAATTCATGACACATTGCCAGTGTTAACCATTTCGTAGCCCATTGCTTATGCCATTGATGAAATAATATCAATGTATTATTATTGTTTTGCATTTTATAACATTAAACATAAAGTTTGATAAGCTCTATTGTATAATACAGCAGGAGTCATCTGTAAGCATGTGCCACATTAACAAGTAGAGTGGGCCTTTTAAGATGGAACTCACTATCAACAAATATACTACATGACCTCCCTAGCCCACAACAGACTTTTAGTTAGAAATGTTAAGATTTTACATAGGATTTCTTCATGTTTATCATTTATATTTCAGCTGTGCTATTTGTTACTTTCAATCAACAGCATTTGATGATTGCATGCTTTGCAACAGCTGCTTCGAACAGGTGCAAAATTTTTACAATATCATATAAATCTGTGTGTGATGACAATAAAGCAAAGCATTTTATTTTTCACAAATAGAATAAGCCTAACCACAACACGAATATTACATATTTTAAAATAAACACTTAATTCACGTACTAACATGTTAGTTAAGCCAACATTTTTGCACATTAACCATAGAAACCTACGAATTAATTTTGTTAACCATACTACGAAAAATAATAACATTCAGGGCATGGTAGAGCCGTAGCCAATACAGGTAAAGTTAGGACATGGTAGCGCCGTAGCCAATACAGGTAAAGCTAGGACATGGTAGAGCCGTAGCCAATACAGGTAAAGCTAGGACATGGTAGAGCCGTAGCCAATACAAGTAAAGTTTATTATAGTTAATCCTCATCTTCATCAGTTTCGGAGTCTTCAGAATCTCGAGTGGAACTAAGCAGAGTGTCATGGTCGACAGCAGGTGTGTAGGTGCTATCAGGACCAAACTCGCAGCTTTCATCATTCCAGGAAACATCAGAGTTAACAGGTTTTGGGTTGGGTCGAGACACTCTTGGATCAAACCTGGCCACCATGTGACCACATCTTGCCAGATTCTCTCTCAAATAGGTGTCCTGTGCAACAGAATGCAACAGGTAAATGAATTACTGCCACACTGATTACACGGATGTCTACACAGCACAGACTTACAGTACAACATAACATACCAGGTTCTTGAGTAGCGTAGACAAATCTAGGTATCGTTTCACATCCAATTTGCTTCCATGCTTTTCCATGGCATTCCTCCAGGTCTGGTTTAAAACGTCGAGAAAGGCAGAAACATGTTTGAAGAATTCAGCATCGGAAACCAAGGTGACAGTGTGAGTGAGGACAGATCTGGTTTGGTCAGAGATGTAGATAGTAAACTGGGAAACTCGGTGAGATTGTAGTCGAGCACCCTGGTATAGACGCCTGGCTCTTAGGATCATCCTCTGCTCTCTTACCTATGGAAGGGGGACACAATTCTATCATGCAATACAGCAAAAGGTAAATGAGCTCCCATCTCATTGTTGTACAATAAAGTGCTAATATGAAATTTACAGTAATATATATTAACTTACTGTCAATGCACAACACAAATAATTCAACAAAACATCATCAACAAAACAAATTCTTATTTTACATGTTAATTTAAACAATTGTGATAGAACAATTCTACAAAAACCTTTTGCGAGAGTTATCACATTCTATTATTAACTATAGTCAACACACATCGATCACGTTTTTTCCTACGAAGGACCTCATACCACATCACGAATTATCTGCATGGGTATGGCTGCCCAGCAACCACTGTGTTGTAAACAAAATAATTGCAATAGCCTTAGCTCCTCTATTAGCCAATACTGTGTGAAGCCTTGCCTTAAAATTATAAGGTTTCAAACTTAATGAGTTTGTTAGACCCCAGCCATTTCAAGAGCCTTATTTAACACTCCCTCATAATTATATTTTGCACAACGTTATTATGTAACTTATTTTCATTGCGTAAGAAGACTAGACAGCCTACCTCCTCTGAAAGCCATTCACTTTGCTCTTCTTTGGTAACTTCTTCATACAGATTGCTTACTTTGTCCTTCACAGTTCCCATTGCTTCATCAACACTCATACCACGGGCTACCTCAAACTGTATACAGTACAGAGGTTATGTTTATGCTTGGGGATTGATTTATATTGTATTTACATATAGCAGTTATTTGAGCTGATGTGACACAAGTATTACACTTATTACAAGATAGCAACATCCCACCAAATGATATACAACAGAGATACAAACACCAGCAGGTTACGACTGAAAATCTCCAAAACATTGCCAACAACTTTATTTTAGCTGTCCATTTTTCACAAACATTTGAAATTCGACTAAAGATATTTTATTAAAACAGCAAAAAATGTCTAATAATGCAATGACAGTTTAGCATTGTGTTATTGATACATCAGATTCCTGCCAAGAAAAGTTAAGGTTTAGTTTAGTTTTTAGATAGTGTAGTTTAAAAGGGATGTTTCAAGTTTTAAACATATGCACGGATAAACAAATCAAAACTTACCAAGTTTACAGTGTGGGTGAGAGCAGAAATGGCTTTCTCAGGTCGCATGGAGAAAGTGGACACCTTCGCCATCGCGCGATCAAAAGCCCGATGTTTAATTTTATCACTGAGCAGTTGTAAACCCATGAGAGGAGTTTTTGGGGCCTCAAATGTTTCCTGTAACAATATCTGGAATCAGTATTTGGTTCACCAACTTCTGACTGAAAATCACTTCTATATCCATGCAATACATTTGGCGGTTGAATATATTTGGGTTTACATGCATTCAACATGTAACAACCAATGTTTAAAATCAATATGTTAGTAATACTTTGACAAAAAAGAAATAGACTAATAAACACTTCCGTGTAATAAAACTTACATCATCTTCTGGTTTAGTCAGAGTTGAGCCTTCAGTTTCCTCATGAGGTGGTAAGTATTGGTCTACCAGAGAATCTGCTGCCTGAATGACAGATCCGAGCTTGACCTTGACAGCCATGGAGTTGAACTGGTGAGTACTGTACTCACACGCCTGACTCACCATATCGGTGGAGAAGGTCTTCAGAGTTTCGACCTACAGACAATTTGTAGATTATGATTATGAAGATCACAATCCTTATCATGATTGACTATGAACAAAATATTTCCAGTTACTATCAGCAATGCAATAGGAATTTGGCTAATATACTATTGACCTTTAGAAGATCATCACCATATCAAGAGCAGAAGAACAAAGGTCATTTTTGTTGGACTTTGCACTCAGCAATAACTTCCTTTCACATTGTAAATATTAAGCACACTTACCACTTCCTCCACTGGTTTATTAACAAGTGGATATGCTTTCTCCAAGTCATCCAGCTTAGTTGAAGCATAGTCATTCAGTCTCTCTACTATATTACGATAAAATATAAAATTATTAGTCATTTCTAAACTCAAAAGTCTTCTATCTGATATATATCATACACCTATAAGCTTTGCTTTTACAAAAAACTCAATTATTAAATTATATAATAGATTATATAATGACATTCTGTTATGTTAAGACTAGAAGATACCTGGAAGTTTTTCCAGAGCTGGCTTTGTAGCCTTCATAGCCAAACTAGCGCTTGACTCGGCAATGCTCCCACAGAACCTGAACAACCGACTTTTCTCTTTACCCGAATGGTAAACACCAGACACTTTGCCCCAGGCATCTTTCACTACTGGATAATTAGTCACTCTTGTCAACACCCTTTTTTCGTCTTCCATATCTGCTAATTGTTGTTGATGTTTTCGGTACATTCAGTAGATCTAAAAGTTGGATAATATTTTCAACGTAGTTGTAAAATAAATACCACACTTATTTAATAATCATAATGGTTAATATAACAATTATTATTACTATATTGCTAATTGCAATAGTTTTACTCATAGATTTACTCACTTAGAGTGACTGATAGTAAATATTAAAGAAATATATAGCTTAACTTGAACTAATGTTAGTGTTTAGTTACCTCTTGACAAGGATTTGGAGAACTCTAAACTACTACTACGTCTACTGCTATTAGTTGAGTAGTGTTAAAGAATGAAAACATGGACTAGAACTTCAACTATAAGTATAACTATAACTATTACTATAAGTATAAGCATAAGTACACACGCCATACTCATACTGATACTTTATAATTATTATCAACTTAAAGACCACAAGTACAACTACAAGTAATATTATTAGTATTAGTATTACTATTTCAGTATTACTATTACTATAACTATATAACCAAGTAACTGTAAAGTGAAACTGTAACTGTAAGTGACTAACTCTAAGGCCTAAGGGTAAGTGTAAGACTCAGCAACTTGAGTTTAGAGATAGTCGTAGTCTAAGTCAATCATACTCCTAGTGTGAAACTGAAAGTGAATTTAAATAATCAATTTACTATTTAGTTATTTACAATTACTTATTAACTTAAAGTTATAGTAATAGTACAACTGTTATAGTTACTAACTATTTACTATTACTATTAGTATTACAGTATGAGTATTACTATTAGTATTAGACTATTACTATTAGACTTAGTTATTAATATTATTATCATCACTATTACTATTAGTATTACTATTAGTATTAGTTTAAAGTTAATAAATAATAATTATAATAAATTTATTTATAATAATAATTGAATTATTTAATTATAACTAAGTCTAATACTAATACTAATAGTAATAGTAATAGTAATACTAATACTAATACACTCACAGTAATACTAATAGTAATAGTAATACTAATAATAATAGTAATACTAATAGTAATAGTAATACTAATAGTAATACTAATAGTAATACTAATAGTAATGGCCATCATCATCATGACCTTACTGCAACTAAACGGTCAAAACCTAGGTACTTTCTATTGAAACGAAAAGTAATTTAGTGTTGCACCTACCATTCAATTTTTCTTTTCATCCGTATACGTTACGAATACAATATCAAAATAGTCACTCTACGTGGAGGTCTACTTTTATAACGCTGATGCGGTGCTTATCGCTTCCAATAGTCTCACAGAATGCTTTGTTCGGTCACGAGTGCTAGCCTACGTTTTCGTTCTGTTAAAATTTATGATAATAACGTGTCTATCATCAATTTGGTAAAACTATTGTGGAGCACAGGCTTATGGACTTTGCACTTCCACCTTCACGCGCGCGTGATTGGGTCGTTTCAAAGTCCAAAGGTACGGTAAATTCATCATCATAATACATGGCATTATCTCAGAGCTGACAGATCTGTTCTACATGTACTTTGCAGACTGTATCATGTAGAGCAAAGTGTAACAATCTCGAAATCAAAAAATTATAAATAAGGTACTACGTGGAATGCAGACTTTGAACCTCTCATTAAGTGGTATACCAAACATGTAGTTACTGGGAAGTTACAAATACTTTATTAGCTATTGAACAATAGAGTGAATAATCATAAAGCTATAGTGAATAACAGAGTAAGAAATACTAACTATAAATGAAACAGGCTACAACATTTTTTGTTATAGTGAAGTTGTACGTGCTAAAACTTAAAAGAGCATTAATTTACTGCTTCAAAAAGTACCATGTGACTAATTTCTAATCAATGCTTGTTGGTTGCGGTAAAGGAGAAGTTTTAAAGGCTAAATTTTTAATGTCTATGAATTTTAGCTCGAGCCAAAAAAATTTCAAGAGAACAAAACTCTTTTACAACATTTTTGTTGCCTAGAACAGGGGCTCTTTCCAAATTTCTGCATTAGTACACTTACTTATGCAGCCAGTCTAATGTCATGTAATTTGCACACACAGTACTGTAATAATTATTGTGTACATGATGATGAGCAGTGAGATATTTTCAATAAGAAATCGTGTTTTCAAGTAAATCTCTGCCTGAAATTTATTTAAAAAGTTCATGACCTTGATTTGTTATGCAGTCAGAGTAGTGATGTAATGTAATGTCAATGAGCGCCAACAATGAAAATAATAAAGTAAGTATTGTCATTGAGCTGATACTAGCACACTCTTGTGAATGTGGCTATATAACTTATTACATAAATTACCTTCCCTATATACTTTTGCTAATATTCTTTTTCGTACTTTTCTAGCCAAAAATTCGGCTGGTCAATTTTAAAATTTCTCTCACACAACTAGGTAGGTATATACATTTATTGCTGCTGGCCATGTATTGAGTATTGTTTACATAATATATTGAGAGCCATTCGGATATTTTTATATGCCTCACTAAAAATGAGGTAAGCCCGTTTTGATTTAATTCTCCTTCACAGACTTGAATTCCTGTAGCATTGAATTTTTACACTTTCTTACTACAACTAATCAATGCAAAGATGGCAGCTTTGGTTTTAGTTAATCTTTATAGGTTTGAAATTTGGGTTTTATTACCAAATTTTATTTCAAATTTTCACTTCAATATTTCCTGCAAATAAACTCATCTAAATTCTTTAAATTATGCACAATTCAAGTAAACATGATGCGGATCACAAAGAAAATTAGGTTGTGTTTAGCCTATATTTACAACTCTAGAGTGCTATCAGGTAATGCCAGGTGCTTCAGTATTTAATTGTTTACATGTATTAAAAGTTACTTTATAGGCGATACCCTCATACTCCAAACAAAAGGCCCCAATGTTGGAGGTGTATACAGAATTGGATATTTGAAAGGATGCTAAATATTTAGCACTCATTTATAATGGTCAGCCCACCCTCCAAACAAAAAGACAAATCTAATATAGGAAATAATGCAATGTAATAAATGCAATTGAAGTTTTGCTAGGTTATGAATTTTAGTATTAGTATGCATAAGCCATGGCTACTGGTGATACTGGAAAAAGGGTACACTGCAAGATAAAGCATTTATCTAGTGAAACAAGTTATTAAATCGGCAGACGGTTCAGTCTTTGAATGGGTTGTCTTCGTATAGTGAGCTGTATTAAGTTAACTATTAAACATTTCCTTGTTTGGTTTGCCTAGTAGTGCATTGTGGCTCTTATCACAATGCTAACCCCCTATTCACATTTACCGTATTGTACCGTATTGTACGCGTAACAGCAAATATCAGCCATTTTTAATGTGTCCGGGCTGAAGTTTTCAAAGTCCGCTATTAGGTACGATCTATGACACTACATTGGACAATTATATCCAATGAATTAACGCAAAAGTTTTTCTGTCCAATAGGAGTCCGCCGCAACTTATTTGAATCAAGTAGTGCTTGATCCTACCGTACTGCAACACCGTACAGGAAGCTCAGACATTTGTAAAAATGGCTGATATTTGCTGTTACGACGTACGATACGGTAAGTGTGAATAGGGGGTTAGCGTTTACTCCCTAGGCCTACTGCAGGTATAAGCTATTTTCTCCATTCTGTAATATTATGACTGCAACTCATTCTATGTACTGTAATTTCAGTTAGTGTAGAGTAAATTCTTGTTGAACTATACAATTAGTATACGATGTGTATGCCTCCTCTTGAGTTTCCCAAATCAATAGATTAAAGATGACAGGAAGCCATCCTTTTGAAGTCACCTCTGGAACTACACTTACACTAGCCGTGCTCCTTACAGAAATCGCATTAATAATTAAATATTTTAAATTTACCTTCTACCTACAATGTAATGTTGCAAAATAGATGCATTCATAAAGTTGTACTCAAATGTTTTAAATATTGAAAAGGTGACACTTGCATACATTATTTAGTAAAATCATACAACATACTTTTATTTTGTGCTGATATCATTTGATTTTATTAACCAATCAACAACCAATAGCGTATATAGATAATGACTGTATATATAGTAAAAATACAAATGTAATTACATATAACAATATAAACTTTAATTCCCGCCTCTAATTTGCCTTAAACCTTGCAGGAAAACAAGCTTGGTCTGTTCAAGCATGTCATTGTACACCTTCAAATCTTCTTCTTTTGCTTTCAATGTGCTTTCAAGTGCCACTTTCAATGCCTCATTCTCATCTTTTTGCAAAGCTAATGAGGTCTCCAGCTCACTTAGCTGATCTGAAGAGAGAATTCCTTTCAGGTCAGTAGAACTGCTAAAGGGGACAACTCCGCTCATGTTTGACTTTTCTTTTTTTCTGTTTCCTGTTTAAAAAGGTATCTGGCATTAAATTGTAACTGAACAGGAAAATTTCAACAATGACTCAAAAGTAATTTTAACAATTATTATTACAAACAACATTGATTAGAGAAAAATAAATACAACCCGCAACAAACCGCTTTCATAATGCCAGCTGCTATGATTGATAGAAAATCAAAGCAAGAAAATATTTCTTTTATAAACAGCAGATATAATATGATACATCCTAATCGTGTAAACTTTTGTCATGCTTTGCACTTTACAGTTAAATTTAACCTTATTTTATAACATAAAAATTTAGTTTCAAGTTTCTTATATATGTTCTCATTGCAAACCGCAAATAAACTCTGTGTACATGCCATGATCAGCCATTACATGTACCTGCTGCATATGTCAACATAGCTATTAGCATATAGCATATTATTCTAAATAGCAATGAACTACAAACCAAAGATTTACCTGCATTAGTTTTACTGGAATTTTCTAACTTCATCTTTCCTATTAGCTTTTCAAGTTGAACAGCATTCAGCTTGTGAACTTTCATTTCATTTTGATACTCTAGACATTTTTCATTGCTCTCTTCGTACCTAAAGAAAGTAAAATAAGATATCAGTTTCATATGAAGAAAATAAATAATAAATAAACTGAATTATTTACTCCGTTAAATTTATTAATTTGTATTATTTTTAAATTATAGCTTATAATCTGGTTCTCTGATCAAATGGAGCCAAAAGTAGAGATAAAATAAATAAAATAAATACTATGTACAAGGTATATAGGCTGAGCTAAGTTACAGGTAGCTGCTGAACTACAAGATGTTACCTCTTCTGCATGATCTTGATCAGCTCCATTAGCCTATCACGCTCTACCTCTGCTGCCTGTAATAAACTTTGGTACTCCTGACACTGCTTTTCCAGCTCAACAATTTCTGCGTGCTTTCTAAAAGTATTGGAAGAGCTAGATATTGTGCTGTTTAACTTCAAGTGCATAAATTGAAACTTCAACTGTCTAAATAATAGTTTGTTGTTGAGTCACACAAAACAGAGTGGAGTTCTAGAAAACTAACTAAATATGACACATACATATATACCGTCATGTAGTAAAATGAGCACACTTGATAAATTAGGTTAAATTCTAACTTGAATGAGAGAAATACCACAATTTTCATTACAATTTTCTGACTGTTTTGCCTTCCAAAATATGAACAGAAAACAATTTTAATCCAGAATCAACAAGTATTGATGTAATACGTTTTAAAATCAAAATAAGATGGTGCCAAATAAAGCATTCCAAAAACACAAATTAATGCCTATCTAAAATTTATATCTTATTTCATTAAAAGATTTCAACTTCTTACGCTGATGATGAAGTGCCAGGTCTGGAGGGAGTTCTTCTAGATAGTGGTCGATCTTCAACCTTTGTTGACCTTTTACTAGCAGACAGCGGCCGTGACCCAGGTCTATGTACGCTATTGACTACAAAATATATCACTACTAAACCAGATTTATAGATATAAAGGAAAAATGTGAGACGTCGGACCAAAAAACCTTTTTGACTATCATAACAGCTTCAACAATAATAAAATAAAACATATTTATACTGAACCAATGTGCAATTCAACTTTAAATTACAGAAACTGTATTCTCATGAAAAGTTCCTAGATGAAAATATAAGAGCATTCAGAATTTAACAAACAACTAGAATTTCAAAATCTAAAAACATGAGAAATTACCACTATGGGTCCCATGCCGTTTAGAAGCTTTAGTGGTTGCAGAACCACTGGGCGGAGGTGAGGGGCTTAGAGTGAGACTATCATCATCTCCAAGGTTTTCATCTTTTACAGCATTGCTTGCTCCAGCCTTACTACCTGGTCTTTCACTAGAACCTGCTCTAGCCTTACTACCTGGTCTTTCAACAGAACTTATTCCAGCCTTACTACCTGGTCTTTCACTAGAACCTGCTCCAGCTTTACTACCTGGTCTTTCACTAGAACCTGCTCTAGCCTTACTACCTGGTCTTTCAACAGAACCTGCTCCAGCCTTACTACCTGGTCTGTCAGAACGAGCAGTAGAAGGCTGGTCAAATAGAGAGTTGACACTGTTCATCTGGGATTCTTGTATTTTCTATATGAAAAATCATAAAACAAAACATCTCCAATAAGTAATCTTCACATATATAAATTAATCAAAATTATACATTTAGTTAAATGGCAGGAAAATGATCAACACAGAGAATAGTCTAAACAGAAAAACATGTAATTGACTTGATAAAATTCACAATTAAAACTTCCTGTATGTAAAATCATATAACTAACTGTTTGCTTAAGTTGAATAAGTTCTTTTTCTAAGAGTTTAACTTTGCCCTCTTTCTCACTGACTATTGCTTTGAGTTGGTGAATAACGTTGTTCTCCTGCTGTGTCTTAGCAGTCATCTCACTCATCCTATCCTGCTGCGTGGCCTGGGTTTCTTTCTGCAAGGCTGTCAGCTGTTCTATCATTGTCTTCATGTTAGCTTGCTGTGCCTGCAAAACCAACATCATGGTTTTACCTGCTTTAAATTCAAATCTGCATTCAGACAAATGAATTAGTTTGATCAACCTTAGTAACAGTTTTTTACACACTGAGCTCTAACTTCATAATAAAATCAGAGTGAATATAATGCATAAACATAAACAGTCAAATATTTCATTTGCGTATGAGAACTGAAACGCTTCATAATGAGGCATGACTCATAAAAAAGCAATTGTCATACCAACAAGTTTTCATCATGGTTATTTGATGCTAGATGGCTTTTGACCTAGTTAACACTGCTAAATGATTTTTTAACTCCTAACCAAAAGAAGTTAAGTTTTCAAGTTAAAGTTAATGATAACCACAGAAAAGTAACTAAATAATTCATTTGATCATAAAAGCATCACATCCACATCCACATTTAAAAAATAGATTGCATATAAGAATTGCAGGTGCTAAGCAGTATTAAAAAAGTAATAAAAAGGTTTGGACTAGTCGAAAAGCATAACAAAGATAATATACTGAATCTGATACCTATATTAATACTAAGTTTTAATAAACTATTTGCAAAGCTATTGGCTAATTTAACAGCTAAGAATGATGTAATTTACAGTAACGCTGCAGGGACCTTCAACTTACAATCAGGGCTGATATCAACTCATCATCATGCAGACCCTTGTCAACCAGCTTTTGCATCTCTGTTTTCAACAGTTTGTTTTCATTGGCTAGAACTTTATTTCTGGCTTTACTAGCCTCCATCTTTTGCTTCATGTTAGCAAAGTCAGCTTCTAATGCTTTCAATTCAGCTTCTGCACTCTGAAACCACATATTCATGTTTAAATAAAAAAAAAGCATCACAAAAATATCAATACATAGTAAGAAACAACATTCAATTTTTTTAACCATTAATGGTCTTTTCTGTACCTATAAAACATATGAAAAACGAAAAAAAGCAACTGCTTGCCTATAAATTGATCTAACTCAATGTACACTTTGAAACTTCCATGACCAAAAATTTTATTTGTGTGAAGAAAATGCCGCAATGAAGTGCAATAAAATGATGTTATTTCTAAAAGGCAAAATACAATATACTTTCATAAAATCATAAAATATAGCTGGCATATTTCTTCTAAAAATCCACTTGCAGAATTTTTGTAACAAATTATATACAGCACTGGAGAGCCTTGCTCACACACATATTATAAAGGTTTGTAAAATGTTGGCACCTCTTGCTGCTCTTTTTTTTCTCTTTCAAGTTTTCGAAGAGCCTCCCTGTGCTTCATATCAGCTCCTTTCGATTGTTTGGCACCCATGAACTCTGACCCCGTGTCCTCATCACCTCCTTCACCGTATTTAGTTTGTGTTGATAGAGATTGATACTGAGTTAGCTCAGACTTCAACTCCCCAACCTATCATACATCAAACTTACAGAAATAATAAAGTTTACAAGAGTAGATAATAAATGTTGTAGTGGTCATAAAATGTTGTGCATATTTATTTAAGCTAGAGCAGAACAAAATAAGAATGTTTTTAAAATGTTACGATTGACTGAAAGCAAAATATTATTTTGTATTAATATTAGGAGCATGTATAATTTGAGATGCATCTGATGAGATTGCGATTTAAGATGCATGAAACTTTAAGTAATAGATTGTTTAGACAATTTAAGTTCAATTTTGTTTTATATTAATAGATTATACAGCAACATAAAACATGTAAAAATGATTGGTAACACCAAGTTCAACTGGGTTTAAAAGGTACAAAATCAACTGATGAAAAATTTGATTAGCATAATATGATGTGTAAATTCTAATATACTTACCTTAGTGTGTACAAACAGTATTACCAATAATATACTGTAAAAATTTCAATCATAACAGAATACAGGGTAGATGTGTACCTTTTTCTGAAGTCCTAAGATCATCTGAGCTCTTCCTCGCCATGTGCTGTCAGCATTCAGAAGATCATGAATATTTACTCCCTCCCCCACTTCATTATTTATTACCTAAACACAAAACAATAAAAATAATCAGTATATAAAATAAAATAATACCCATATAAAACAGTTGTCATTGTATAAAATTATCATACTCTCGCCGAGTAAGCCTACAAATATAGTGTATAAGTTACCTTTATCTACCTGCTAAAGTATCTTATTTGCAAGTCATACACACACCTTTTGCGCCATCTTTAACTCATTTCTTAGACCCTGAACACTATTTCTGTATTCCGCGTTACGTTGTTCAGATAGTTTTAGTTTCTCCGTAATAAATTTGACATCAGTTTCTCGAGCTGTTCTACTGGTAGATGACTCATCATTAGGATTAGTAACTGTGCTCAGTCGAGGTGACTCTTTCTCAGATGATTTTGCTAACTGGAATTCATATAAAACAATATTTGTTGCTAAAAACTATTTGCAAAAATTTAAAAGTCAAAAACCACCAGTTACCTTATTATACAATACATGTAGATTGGGTAATTGCTACAACTATATACAGTTTATGCAAGCTGTTCATACTTTACATATGCAGCTATAAGTGACAGTTTTTTTTTCAAATTTCTTGTTTTTTAACTAACTTTAAAGCCAGCCCTGAAAATGCTGGAAAGAACAAAATTATAATTTTTTGTAAGCTTTCATTGATTCAAATACAGGAAGAAATAGCCAGTAGTATATGCCTAACCATATGACAATTTATACACTTTAAAAATATAGTAAAGCAAAACTTCATTTGTACATAATTTTTTCACTTTACAACAGAGGTAAACATTTTATTCATAAGCTCAAATATCCTTTTAAGGTATCAAATCAGAGCTTATTGTATGAATAACACGTAGTATCCTGAGTTAACATACCTCATTCTCTAGATGCCTACATCTCCCGAATAATTGCTTGGCTTCTGTCTTTTTAGCTTCTAACGAAGCATTCAGCTCTCTTACCTTCTTAGAAAGTTCAACAATTTTAGCAGCAGCTGTATCTGCTGATAGTGAAGAAGATCCTAAAAAAAATATAATCAATAAGATGCCTGCAACTTGAAGCAGCAATTGAATACCAGGAACTTCTGCAGCTATATTAGCCAAACTCATCATTATTTTACCTGCAAGGGCTATTTTATCTTCTTCTTGCTTTTTCTTCAGTTGCCTAATTTCATAATCACGTTCACCCAGTAATTTAAAAAGCCTTCCATTTTCATCTTTCAGTTCCTAACAATAAAATTGAATAAAAGTTGATGCAACTTATTAATAGAAAAAATAAAATTGATTTTTAAAATTTTTAAACGAAGTTATAAAAATAAAATTTTTTTTTAATAAAGTCAATGCAAATTATGAAAATCTACCAACATAACTTCTGATTGATATATCTATGTATATATGTTGCTTTACCTACAAATCTAGTAAAATGGTACAAATTCAAGCAAAATATACAACATACTCTCTTGTTTGCTATAATTAAGCTCCCACTATCTATAAACATCACCAAATAAGTAGGAAATGCAGTCACTACTGTTCAGCTAATTTGCTGGGTATTTCAATTTTAGTGTAAAACACTTTCAGAGTGTGCATTTGTTTTCAAGTTCAATGATGAAGAAATATAATTTAGTAATGACTTGTTTCATAAAGAAATACGATAAGTAAAGTGTCATAGGTAATCTCTTTCTAGTGATTAGTAAGATGAGCTTGACACTGTTCAACTGTAATTTAAAGATACCTGTTTGATTATATACCTGGACAACTTTTATAATTGTTGATCCTAAGCCACCAAATTTAAACAATAATATTTCTTTATTTTTTAAATACTAGCTTTATATTATTAATTATTGTTAGAAAAACAAGTCTCAAAGAGTGCATAGTGTCTGAGAGACACATGCAAAGAAGCTTTTTGCTATAAGATACCAGAGCAAATGTATAAAACAAAATAAATGTTGCAATACACAGTATGCAAAAATAATAAATGAGGAAAATGTGAAGATGGGCATCACTTTCTGTAATGTGCAAAAACTAAATATAGAAGAATGGAATGCAATATGAAGATATGTTCATAACCCATCCAGACATAATACTTATAACAGGCAAGTCAGTACAAATGAAAGCCTAAACCCATTTTTTTTTTGTACTAAAACATTGTACCCATACTTTAATACAGCTGAAAAAACAGCAATATATTGCACATAATTCAATTTTTCTCCTCTACTTTAAAACTCTAAAAAATATGCAGCAAAATTATTTATTATTAAATATTTTCTGCTATTATCAATTAGATCACCTAGATAAATATAAAAATAATTAGATGATAGAAATTATTACATAACTTTTAGAAAGCGAGATGCATTAAACAGATGCCCCAATACAAACTTATTTAATACGAAAATCAATAAAAATTAGAAAGTCAGCATACCCTTATCTGTTCATTCAAATGTTCCACCAACTCTGGTGAAAGATAAGAGGAGGTCTTTGGCAATGGATCTTCTATCTAGAAGAAAACCATAAAAAATTCACATATCTCTGCGCATACAAAAACAGCACTTGCATAATTTAAATGCAATGCAAAAATGAAAGTTCAAAATTCACTCATTCTAATAAAAGACTGAGAGTAATTTGCACAATATATAAAATTTGTCATGAATTGAAATCATGAACCTGCAAATCAACTAACACATTTTTAGCTGCAGATTATTAAAATAAAAGTTTTGCATGGAAACAAAACACATTACTGCAAATTTAGTAATAAATGTGAGATGCATCAGAGAAGATGATGTTTTACAAATATCAATGTTTTAGTTTTGCATTCCTTATAATATTGAGTCATCATAAAATAAAATTTGAGTACCTTAAGATCAAGCTCATCGTCCACTCCAAAAGCAGGCTTCTTATTTTCTCCATTTAGTTCATTTTTAGAATTATTATTTGCAACATTTTGAGAATCAGATTTGCTTTTTTGATCTTGTTTCTTTTTTCTTCTTTTCTCTAACTTTGCTTGCTGTTGCTGTTGAAGCTGTACAAATTTCTTTTTAAGATCAGCATCATTCAAATCAGCCATTGCAGTGATAATTACAGGCCTCTTAAAAGTAAAAACAAAATAAATTGCTCTCTAGTTTTGAGATTTGTCAAAATTAAACAACTAGCAATATTTACCATAAAATGTCATTCTTAATAACTTAAAACTATTGCCCCACTATGGCCATTACATTTATGCACTAAAATTTTACGGCCTATAATAATAGCATTAGTTTAATAGTAGGCTATGTCATAAGTCATTAAAATTATCCGAAAAGTTACAATACACTTGCAACATTTACTTTCAGCATAATTTTTAAATTGCGTTTTGTTATTATTAACTACTATAACTATAAGTAATAAAAACTAAAAGAGAAAGCAGGTTAGGAAAATCATAATGGTAAATTGTTATACTTATACTTATATTTTTATTTACAGTTACTAGTACAGTAATAGTAATACTAATACTAATGGTAATACTAATAGTAATAGTAATACTAATACTAATAGTAATACTAATACTTATAGTTATACTAATTAGTAAATTACTAACTTAGTTTTCCAAACGAATTCTGACTCATTAAGTTTATAATTAAAAGTTAAAATGTAAAATATATACAAATTAGCTTTTTATGCTTAAACTAAAAAAATATAGTATCTCTCTAATTAATGTAATTGTAGAGTGCATTGGAGCTAAAAACCATATGAGTACTTAATAAGTACTGCTTGGTGGTTGTCAGCCATTTGTAAACAAGAATGCAAGAGCAGTTGCGCATGTTATGATATCAGCATCAGCAATTGGTCACAAAAGTAACTAGGGCGTGACCACTGGATTGAAACGTTATGTTTCAATGGGCGTGACTTCAAATAGGTACATGCATGGACATACAAATGCTGTATAACATCTTTTTACAGTGGCATTGTGCATTAAAATATAATTGTTGTGAATTGTCAATTTTCGCAGCATTTCTGAACAGGTTTATGCATATGCTAAGTTTTACATTGTTTATTTGTAACAAAAGACAGCATTTTATGTTTAACATAATACATTATGAACGTTGTAAATGTATGTAGTGATGCAATAACTAAGTAGTCAACAATGAAGCAAGACCTGTGCATGTTTTCTACTCATTTGGAAAGATGGTCCCAAAGCTTTAGATTCTCTCGCCGATCTTTTTGCATGCACATATCTTGATTTTTCAAAAGTACACATTTTTTTGTAAATTTACTGCATGCTATGCTGTTGTAAATGCTATAGTATTTTTACAACAATCAATTTGCAAACAAGATATATTTTCATAATTGTAACTGTTAGAGGTGAAAGATTATAAATTGAAATTTATATATATGTTGTGTATAAAAACATTTTATGTCCATATAATTAGATATACTCTATAATTTATTTATTGCAGCACCTAAAATTTCTACGTAATATAGATTACCTATATATAATATACATCAACAAAAGATAATAAAAACATCACAGAAATTGATTCATATTTTTAAATAGTTATATTGAAATGTTATATAGTTATCTTCTACTCATTAAGAAATATTCAATATGCCTTGCTTACTCTACTAGTAAAACTTTTTGTAGAACTACAGAATATCTCAATTTTATTTACAACTTTTCAAAGTGCTAGATACATTCTTGCTCTTCAATCTCACGACCAGATAGTTCTAGTATAGGGAAAATTCCCTGTTTGTTAACTGCATATCATGAACAAATCTACAAAACACAAAAAATAGTGATACACACAAACCATGGAGTTACTAAGCACAATATTAGCTGTATGCACAAGTTTACATTGCAAGTCCTGATTGAAATATAAAACATAGCATTATGCAATTGTTGCAGCATTTCTTATATGAACTTGAATATTTCTGCCTACAAATTGTAAACCAGATTATTAGCTTCAACTAGAGTGTATAGTTCACCATTAATGATACGATAATTGTGATTTATATAATTTTTGTTTTACATACATATTTTTCAACAATTTAACTCCTTCATGATTTGCAGCAACATATGCATACAACATACAGCAAAAATTTAAAATTGAAAGAAATTTGTATTTTTCAAGCATTTCATTTTATTAGAATGTAGCCTAGATCACAATATAAAATATAGCAATACACTACTCACTTTGTCATTTCACTATTTACATGTGAATGTCTAGGAACACATGTCCAAGGCTCTCTTTCTTTTATTGGCTCATCTTTCCTCCATGCTGCGACTCCTTGTGTTGTAGTAATTGGAATCCGGTAAATCTCCACAGGTTCTACATGAAATTAGTAAAACACTATTAGTTGTCAATTTTTCAATATGCACAATACTTTTTTGTTATTCTAAAACGATTATTTGAAATTAGTGGGAGGTTGTCTGGTATCGCCCGACTTTTTCTATTGTTAGTACCAAAGTTCAGAATAGAATAATCATTGCTCAAGTAAATTTCATAACTATAGATTATCAGCCATTTTTTAGTCTCTCCTAAAGAAAATTAGACAATTCTAACTTACATTACAAACCAACAAGTGAGAAGTTTGAGAACATAATATTGTCAATCAACATGATTATATTTATTTATTGAAGTTATGATGAGCTACTGAAGTACATTACCTAAATTTTTTCATTATGAACTACAGAACAATTTAAGTAAGAGTTATATAAGGCTAAGGCTTATAGTTATATTTGTTGTTACTTTTTACCTTTAGGATTTCTGCAATGTTTTGTTCTTAGTCTCATGTGCTCTTTCCAAGACTCTTCACCTGGCAATCCTGGACCAGACCCGTAACTAGAAGTTTGATTTATTGGAACAATAGATCTACGTGGAGGTACATATCCGGAGATAGGAGGCAATGGTGTAATATCTGTTCCACCGGGCTTTTGCTCTCTTTTCAACCATTGTTCAGCAGTGTAGTCGGGCCGTGAAATCCCTTGTCTAACTTTGTTCTGATAGCCAAGATGTGTGAGTCCAAAAAATGCCATATTTAAAACTATAGTCTAGTATTTTTTAAAGATTTGCTATTTGTGGTTTCAAAATTGGCTGCTGTGAATGTAAGGTTAAGTATGACCGTAATACTTTCCAATGGTTTCGCAAATTTATTCAATTGCCTTGCAAAAATCTCTCGTCATAGCAACGGGAATATTCTCTCAACATACGTTGAGATGCGAGAACTAGCTAACGCTGCTTGCACTAATAACAATATCAATAAAGGAATTTGAAAGAAGACTAGTAAGGTTCTCATCTAATATATTTTTGGTCTTGGGAGCTGCAATCGATTTTAAGATGGCGAGTGGGGGATCTCTAGCTTTTGATGAATATGGTAGGCCGTTCATTATTATTAAAGATCAAGACCAGAAGAAGCGGTTAACAGGAATAGAGGCTCACAAAGTAAGTTTTTTTCAATCAATGAATGAGTTTTAAATGTACGGCCTAGAAATAGAATAATCAAGAGCGTAGAATATTCCAGAATGCGATATTCGCGTTACAAAATCGAGCCATAATAAAATGTAGTTATATTGAATTATTATTATATTACACATTTAATGCTTAAAGTTAAATTTAAAATATTGAGAAATATGTTTTGGTTGCAAACCTAGCAGTACTAGTAGCTCCGAGTTCAGTCAGAGGGATATTTTTGTTTTGAAATCTAAAATTAAAGCTGCAACTTCAAGTAAATAAATAGTGAGACTGAGTTGACGTTATCGATTTGGTATCACTATTACTATTAGTCTATTGCTATTACTGTCAATTTTAAATGCAATATAATTGTGGAGCACTGCAAAATCAATTTCAAAACGAAAATCAAAATGTAAGCAAAGTACTTCAACTGGAAAATAAGTTGAAATCAAAATGAGAAGACTAGTGACAGTACTGTGGTAATTATTATTATTATTATACTAATAGTACCACACCTTTGTGGCTTCAGATTAGGCATTGAAATTCAAATTCTGTGCCGCACAATCCAGCATCAAAATCCATGTGAATATGATGATAAATAAGGATAATTTACTGACCATTCAACTGTTCATGATTGTTTATTAAATTTTAGTCTCACATACTAGCTGCAAAATCTGTGGCTTCCATAATTCGTACATCGCTTGGGCCGAAAGGTTTGGATAAAATGATGGTAACTCCGGATGGTGAAGTTACAGTCACCAATGATGGTGCTACTATTTTAAAGATGATGGATGTTGATCACCAAATAGCTAAGTTGCTAGTACAGTTATCACAATCTCAAGATGATGAAATCGGAGATGGTACAACTGGTGTTGTAGGTTAGTACTTTGTGCAACAAACATACTTTGTTTTCTATATATATTGCTATTATGGACATTTCAGGTTACCATGAAACAATGTTTGTCTTTCCAAGAAAATTCGTGTAGCCAAAAATTTTTCTCGGAGTTCAAATTTGCAATTTGCTTAAATGTCTTTTGCCACCTTTTTGTATTATTAAGGTCTAGACTTGTTAATTTTATTTGACATAATGCTTTGTATGCTGTACGTTTTGCACTGCAAGCTAAAAAGTTACTCAATTAAGGTCCAGTTGCTGCATCATCTAACCATATATAATTCATTCGACACCTTAGCCCCCCCACAACATGGACTTTATTTTTCCAGTTCACGTATTTTTATAAAAGTAAATTCGGCAAATCTTCAGCTTTCTAATGATAACAAGTGTCAAGTTTCAGATGAGCTTTAAAAATATTTTTCATGTAAGTACTGTCTTGAAAGTAGCTACCTGATTAAATTGAAATAATGAAGTTGTGTTTTAGTGAAGATTAGGTGTTACAAGTCTTAAGCTCCATGCCGTACAAGCTAATGGATAGGATATAGGATATCCTGTATGGTTGACATATTCGCATATTTTATTGTGCAGTGTTGGCTGGTGCTCTACTGGAGAAAGCTGAGGAGCTATTGGACAAAGGTATTCACCCAATCAGAATAGCTGATGGCTATGAAATGGCAGCAAAAGTTGCCTATGATCATTTAGAGACAATCTGTGAGAAATTTCCTGATCCCAGAAAAAATTTAGAGCCATTCATTCAAACAGCAATGACTACGCTAGGGTCTAAAATGTGAGTGGTGATAATTCTTGAAATCTTATGTTAAAATAATAATAACTAGCTATTAGCTACACTGAATCTTAGTGCTATATTTTGATTGTTGCCCCTCATAAAATCTCCACTCCACAATTCTTTTTTGTGTATTATGGTGTAGAGTTAATCGATGTCATCGAAAAATGGCAGAAATAGCTGTTGATGCAGTAATGGCTGTAGCAGATATGGAAAGGCGTGATGTTGATTTTGAATTGGTAAAGATGGAAGGAAAAGTTGGTGGTAAATTAGAAGACACAATGCTAATCAAAGGTGTACTTGTTGATAAAGACATGAGTCATCCACAGATGCCTAAGGTTTGTGGCAACTGGCTTTAATCCATATGATATTAGATACTGATGTAGTTTAATAAGATGTGAAAATTATGGGCTTCATGCTTATCTTCATTCAAGTATGTAGCAAAAATAAAGGTTTAATGTAATTTATAAATGTTGTTTACTTTTTAGTCAGTTAAAGATGCTAAAATGGCCATATTAACATGTGCGTTCGAGCCACCGAAACCAAAGACCAAACACAAGTTAGATGTCACTTCTGTGGCAGACTACAAAAAGTTGCGTGAATATGAAAAAGAGAAATTTGAGGAGATGGTCAAACAGGTAAAATTTTCTTTTTCCTTTTCAGAATTTGTAGTCTGCCTGATGTTTATTTAAATACTTAAATTCTTGCATGAATGTCGTTTATATTATTTGCTGTGTTTGCTGAGAAGTTCATTGCGGTAGGTTACACTTTTGAGCAGGCCTTGCAGAGGAACCATAATTGTATCACACTCAGTGCCAAGGCGGTACTCTTCTGTAATTTAATACTATATGTGTTTTAGGTAAAAGACACTGGGGCCAATCTAGTCATCTGTCAATGGGGATTTGATGATGAAGCTAATCATTTACTTCTTAAAAATGAGTTACCTGCAGTCCGATGGGTAGGAGGACCGGAGATTGAGCTGATTGCTATAGCTACTGGTGGAAGAATTGTTCCTAGGTATTTCCAAAGCATTCACATTCTTTACCAGTTATAAATATGAAAATTAAGTGACTTCTTGAAACTTTGCACACTTCTTGCATACAAGCTACAGTAGTAATGCCTCTTTACCTACTTCTATTTTAGGTTTAGTGATTTGACTGCTGAAAAGTTGGGAACTGCCGGAATCGTAAGAGAATTGAGTTTTGGAACTACCAAAGATAGGATGTTGGTTATAGAAGAGTGCAAAAACACACGAGCTGTTACCATATTTATCAGAGGTGGTAATAAAATGGTAAGACTAAATCTTGTCTAACGAGATTGTCATAGTACATGAAGAAAAAGTTATGTGCTGGCAATTGTGTGCTGCATGTCCTTTCCGCTGTTTTCAATATGCTTAGAAATTTTTTCTTTTTAAATTGATAGAGGAAATCTGTACATTTTTGAATAAAGATCATTTTTATAAAAAAAATTTTCACTGCAATACATAGTTGAACTGCTTATACTTTTGATTTCTTACTTATATAGGATTTTTATTTACTTACTGTTTTATATTCTATTAACTATATATATTTAGATTATAGAGGAAGCCAAGAGAAGTTTGCATGATGCTCTATGCGTCATTAGAAATCTAATTAAAGATGACCGAATAGTGTATGGAGGTGGGGCATCCGAAATCTCTTGTTCTATAGCTGTTTCAAGAGCAGCAGACAAGGTACTATCAACAGTTTTAAATGAAATTCAATTTTTACACCACTATTTTAGCCACACTGCTTCATTCTAAATATATATCATAACTCCCAACATTCTGCTCATGTTTTCAGATTTCAACAATTGAGCAGTATGCTATGAGGTCATTTGCTGATGCTCTAGAATCTGTACCATTGGCCTTGGCTGAGAATAGTGGCTTAGCACCCATCAACACCTTAGCTGAAGTCAAATCTCGACAAGTGAATGAAAACAATCCTAGATTAGGAATTGACTGTCTAGAAAAAGGAGATAATGGTAAGCATAATATTAGAGTTTATTTCACTCTTGAAAAAAAAGTGCATTTAAATATGTTTTGCCAACCCAGAGAATTAAACTTGCGCATCTTGTTGCAGACATGAAAGTTCAACATGTCATTGAGACCTTAACTTCTAAGAGAGCTCAGCTTATGTTAGCTGTTCAAGTGTGCAAAATGATCCTGAAGATTGACGACATCCGAGCTGATGGTGGCGGCGACATGTAAATACTTGTGACATTTATTTCTCACCTTTTCTAAGTTTTATTATATTATAATAGACTGGTTTTTTTGAATAAATATCTTTGTTTTATTACACTTGACTATGTCGACTTGATGTGAACAAAATACAACTTGAAAATATTATAATACATTTTTATGTTTGAACTATAAGGTCTATGTACAAGTGCCACAGTGCAGTAGGTGAGCTATTGTTGCATTGGCTCCACTTTATGACCTTGCTGTTGTAGTTCATGTCTAAAATCAACAAGCATTTAGCTAAGTAAAAATAAAACAAGCAACATGTAGCATTAGAAACAGTCAACAGGACAGAAAAATACATTCAACCATAAATGTTGGGTGCCTAATAAGAGCAATATTTTTATATTGATGTAATATAGTCCGTAAATGAATTCTTTGAGCAAAGCAAGTATTTTTAGTGCAATTTTAGTATGAAAATCAATCATTTTCATCACAAACATAATACCGGAGTTGCAAAGTGAAATCATCTTCTACATTGTCATCATCCCAATTATCTTCCCATATTTTCTTATCACTGTCATCTTCTTGATCTTTCCCCCAGTCTGGAATATTATATTACAAGTTTATTTATGTTATCAGGCAGTTGTAAAAATTTAAATGAAAAATGCACTGAAATGAACATATAAATTAAGCTAAAGATCAAAATTGAAACTAATTTGACATTCAACTATCTTATCATAAATACTTTTTAAACAGTTATAACAACGGCTTTTACAACTTGATTAACATTTGGCTTTGCATTATACTTATAGCTTAACTAATAGAAAAACCCAAGACCAATGCTGTATAATTTGATGGGGACGGTAACAAGATCCTAGTAACTAATAGCAATGGCAAGTCACAGCACCAACTTTTAGCAATATCTATGTTACTGAAAATATTTAATGACAAATTCCACAGCATTAAATAAATTGATTAGTTGTAGTTTCAATCACCATGATGAATACTAATACTAACAGTAAAACTAAAAATCAAAATCAATATTTTAAAACAGAATACGGGTTACTATTTCAAAATTATATTAATGCAAATATTTATGTGCCCGATTTGTATGCTATACAGTTACATTCACATGTTAAATTTAGGAATAGTTATAGTAGTACTAAATTTGGCATTAGTAGCTAATACAAAATTCAATTTTGCGTTATCATGTTGAACTTGATGTTCAAGTTTCACTGTAACTTTAAGTTAACCCTTAACTTCTAAGTTCACCTTCATCTTCACTTCTTGCCACCTTTAGTACGACAATAATCACAATAATCATAACTACGAGTTTAGCCATTAAAATTCTTCAACTTGATATCAATAACAATGACAATGAAATAATATATTTGTAATATTAATTCACAATTGAGTGTCGGTATCGCTCAGTCATTGTGATTTTGATTGACTGTCAGTGCTGAAATCAGTAATTACGATGCTTTAAAAAACATATTATAGTAAAAACTCCCTATCACTATGTGAATATAAAAATAGATATATAAGAGTTCACCTTCAGCTGGAAACTCTTCAAACTCATCATCTTCTTCTAACAAATCAACGTTTGCTTTTTTAGAGTCAGCCATGATTAAGTTCCAGCTTTTCCGTGTTTTACTGCCAAAGAGGTGTTTCTATGCAATACGTTACACTATTGGGTGTTTGTAATCTTAACTACTGTGATTGGTCTCTTTTCTTTTATAGCCGATTCCCCAAAGTTTAGTCACTACCGGTTTTGTCAAAGGACCACTAAATAAAACCTCGCAAAACAAGACAACTCTAAACAAGATGTATCTTAGAAGTGCACATTAAAAAAGCTTTAGAATAATTGTTTGGAAGTGTTGAATTAGGATTATACTTGCTCACCACATTTTGATTTTTATCCAAAGCGTGTTGATTGTTGATCTGTAGTACTGTTTGTTTTGTTTTTCATCTATTTCTACAGTTCAAGCAGCAAAATAGAAGTGAAAATTTGAATTTTTATTTACAAACTTCCAAGACATTATAGTATTATATATGTTTGCCTAAAAAAACTTCTAAATTACAAATAAACAGATGCATATGAGTTAGCTCACACTTTTTCATTGTGATTATTAAAAAACATTATAATTTATAATGGTCATTATACAAGCCTAAAAATTGTAGAAGAAACTTTTTATAGATTCAATCCTCCTAACCAGGTAATAGACAAAAAGGCAATAAAAATACACATCTTTTTCAGTAAAGCAATACTGAAAACATGTGTCAATGTTAAAGACCTCTATTTTTTACTTTCCAAAGTTTATATAAATTAAATTACACCAGGAATTTGATTGTTGAGTACAATGTAATGCCGTATTAGGAAATTTACTGTCATATTGTTACCCAACCTCTACAAGTATTTTGTAAGCATTATTATCTAAAACAATATAACAATTGTTGTAGTTGTTTGTAATATACTTTTTACATCAAATATATAGAGTAAGAAGTTGTTTATCTCTGAGCTAGTGTGTTTACTTCTAATATCCACTTTTGCGTTGCCAGTAACAGACCTTGTTTTGTATTTTAAGAAAAGTTTATTAAATTGGTTTTAATGGACCCAGCTCAGAGGAAACTTTTTGATTGATAATGCATTGTCTATATGTTATATTTAAACATGGTACTTGTGTGTGATATTATGCATATATTATAAGGTTTTTTTCAAAAATCACTGGATGAGGACTAGCTTCTTTCAATTAAGCTATGAAAACAATGTAACATGATACAAATTGCATATAACTTATATATTAGTATAATGCTTTAGAGTTTAGTAGCTTATACATACTACCATAACACATAATTATTATATATTATTTATTTGATAGCATCATTAATGTTATTTGGTGGACCTAATTAACCTACCACTGACTCATCATCAGTAATATGAATTATAGCTGGTCATTCCAATTCCCAGACTATACTAACAATTTAAAGTAATATTTTTTACAATAAAATGAAAAGTTTAGCGTAATGGCTAGATCAGAATTCAAAATATAATATTTTTGTGTACACAAATATATTTTTGAGTAATTTATTATGGAATGTAATACAGGAAATCATTATAACTATAGTAACTATCGTTATATAACTATAATACTAGTATAAGGTGGATGGATATCTCAGACAAATAAGGAAGGCAGAAGGCATCCTGTCCAATTATCATACATATTGAGATAGCAGCATCTAAAAACTGTTAATTACTTCAGTAATTAGTACAGGGCTGATTAGCTTTTACTGCAGCTGCTAGCTATCTAATTTATTTGATAATTATTGTAGTTTACTATACACTGAATGCATAAGATATCTCTGAAGTTACTAGCATAAGCTTGTATAGTAGTAGCAGCAGCGAAGGTATTAATTATTATACTCCAAACTTTACAGAATGATTACAAAAACCTAGTAACCTGTGTGAAAGTTGAGAGATAACCCAGTTATACAGGGGTTTGGGAGAATTATATAAAAGGATTGTTGCAGTTGGGAGTATTGTTGTAGCATAAACTGCTGAATATTTACAAGATCTGAAAGAATTATCCAACCTACTGAACTGATAGAAATGGTTTACTCTGATCAGCAGAGGTCTAGTAAGACGAGGATTATTGGCAGCAAACGAAAAGAAAATGAAACAGGCAAGTATAAAGCTTTGTATATGTTGGAGATTTCTAGGGAACCACAATCCAACTTTTTTGCCATTGATTTTAATGCTGTTTCATTTCGATAGTAAATTTAAAAAAGTGGATTTGCCAAGGTTGAGAAACAAAGTGTGTGAATAGATTATTTATATTTGTGGACATTAGAGATAGGATAATGACAGTAATACACACTATACTATGTGGTGTTGGAATAAATTAGCTCAATTCAATAGTAATATTAATAACATTATTGTTTATATGTACTTTTTTCAAAGTGGAATATGATAGTCAGAAGAACTGGCCACCAAACAAGACAACAGCTACTTAGGTGTAAAACTATAGTGAGCAAATAAGATAATATAAATTTAGTGAACTAGAGAGGCACTCAGGAAATTAAACACTTGGCAGATTAATCTCTCTTCTATATGCATGATATGAGTTACAAAAAATATTAATTATAATAGAAAAAATTGTTTTAAAACCTCATCTATAACTGAGTAATTATTTGCCATGACTAGCTTTAAAAAACCTTGCATGCGGACAAAAAAAAAGAACATAAAGAAACTAAAATAGAGTTGGAAAACACCAGAAATAAACTAGACTGTAAAATATTGAAGTGCAGTAAAAAGAAAATGTAATTGGAAAATTATTTTGTGAATGTGTGTAATAGACAAGCAAGCTTGGAAGGAGACACCAGTTCTCTGAGAGGATCAATGCTGGCACATATGTGTGACTGTATTTCATAGCCAGTATCAGTAGCATATCTGCTAGGTGGATAATTTTCTCTTTATCAAAATAAGTAGATCTAGCATCTTACTACTAAAAAGATAAAATGGTTAATTAGTCCCCACACTAAACAACTACAGGTATGTAATTAGAATGCCTTAGTATAATTAATGTCAATAAGCTAAATATAGACCTTACAAGCTAATGATTACATGGTTGCTAGAGCTGCCACAGCAGCAGCTTATTATTGTGGGCAGTATAAATCTGATATGTTGTAATTATAAGATGCTGATATGTTACTGTTGCTGCACACATACAAGCACTTATTATGCGATTCAGACAATATTTTTACCATATTTGTTTATAATATAATATACAATGTAGGTTTACGTAATAACTATGTTTCCAAGGTTCTGCGAATGGATTTTTCAGTTGTTGTTTGGAAACGGTTGCATCGAATGAAACTATAATCATACGCTCACGCAACCACAAGTTCATCAGTAGGGACATCCATTCCCATAATTCTGGAAGCAATGGAAACGAAGGGAATAAATACAAGAGTTTGTCTATTTGAAAATTTAAATTAATAAATGCAATTATAACTTTTTAATGTGATGTAGAGGCAGATGCAATATGTCAGTGGCAGACAAGCGAATTTGGAGGGTACTTCATTTCACTGACAGGCAATTTCTCACACTATAAATAGCAACTAAAAGAAGGCTATTAAAAGCTGTCCAACCCTGTGCTTACCTGTGTGAGGGTCTCATAAATTTGAATAATTGATAACTTTTTTGATATATATTTTATATAACTCTGCTACTTATGTGATTACATAACTATTATTTTTCATAAATGTACATTCTTATTTTAAATAAATTATTAATAATAAGCATAATATTTTGGTAATTTCAAATATTTTTTAGCCCCGGAGTGTCTGACAAGACTAACTTCAATGGAAGTGGATAAAGGGTGCATAGTAAACCTGTCTGTGATCATAGTAGGCCTGCCTATACCCAGGATCACATGGACTTTAGATGACGACATCATCTCAGCAAATAACAAATTCATCTTAGAACAGGATGAGGCTCAAAATAAATATACATTAATTATCCAACATATAACTCGTAAAGAAGAAGGAGTATATAGGTGTGTAGCCAAAAATTGCCATGGATCCTGCTCAACCATGAGCTTCGTCACCGTAAAAGGTGAGTAAATATTAATTTTTTTCAGTAGTTTTGATGAAGAGTCGTGCTCATAGAAGCAACTTTGCTATTATTTGTGTTAGTTTTATTATTTATGTTTGGGTTGAGACTTACTTGGAGTACAGAAAACTGAGGAAGGCACACTAAGTCTTGACTGAAATCAATTATCAGATAAAACCAATAAATGTGAGAAACTAAAACACTACTTTTGGCACAGCTCTCGGTAAAAAACTTGGTCACAACAGGATCAATCATGATAATATTATGTTGTAAACCTGGTGATTCAAAAGTTATTAATGTACTGCGCACACTACTTATCATTTTCTATGCACACCAGTGAGTTTATTGTAAATTTACTCACTGCTTGGTTCGTAAAACTGTTAGCAGCACTCAACTTTCAATAGGTTGTATTTTATTTTGATATGTTGCACTTTACACTCTAAGCCATGCTTTTATAACTCATCAGTAACCTGTTGTATAGAATATCTAACTTCATCAGGTTTATTGGCTGAAGCATAATATAAAACTTTTCGTATATTCTGAATAGGACATATTCCACAGTTTTACAATATAATCGTGTTGGTATCAGTAATCAGTGTAGTCACACAGGTAATTTGAAATTTGCTTAAATAAATTATATATGTTATACACCAATAGCAGCTAGGGTGTTGGGCACGCTCAACCAATTTTGTATGTAAAGTTTCTCTTGTTAAGCCCAATGGTAAAACTTTTGCAACTGAAGACCACTGCACAGCAGCAAAATTGTATAATTTTCATTAATTATCAATTCTAATTAATATAGAGGTAATAAGACGAAGAAGGAATGTTTCAAAACGGCCTAAAATAGCTACTATTAATGAGTGGACCTCCCAAGAAGAAGAGGAGAAAGACGAGGGTGCTGATAATTACTTACTCGTAAGTCAAGACTACCGTCATAACTTTGTTTCATAAAAATGATAGGTCTATCAAATCTTATGATGTAATCTAATTTATCTGTAATATACACAAGGCAGTGTTTCTATTCCACAGATCTGTTTTATTGGAAACATACTCATCAAGAGGGTAACTTGTCAACAGACACACCACCAATTTACATAGAATAACCCTTTACTGTTGCAGAGGAACAAACACTGTTGGGACTGGTGGAATCTGTCAGCTCTTTCTGATAATGAGGAAGTATTTGAACGGTCAGACTCACCACCTGCTATTCCTAACAGTGGAGATGTGCCATGCAATGGCACTCCTAGCAATGACAGAGTAAAAAAGGTGCATCTTCGAAAAACATTTGTTAGAGCCAAATCTGCTGAACCAGAAAGTAATTTATGCAGGAAGAAGAGCACAAGTTTACCAGAAGTACACAAAGGTCAAGTGGGTGAGTCATAACGTACTTAAAGTTATCAGATGTAGTAGACTCTAGTCTCCACAATAGTTGCTTTCCGAAATTTTAACAGCCACCAAAATGCAATTTCGATTTATTTACAGAAAATAAGTACAAGAAACTCTTGAGCTTCTGGGAGAAAATCACAGCTAAGAAGAAACAGTAAAGAAAAGTTTGATGGCAAACTATATATACAGTTAACAGAAGTCTTGCCTGTTATGAAGTATAATACACTTATACTGATAGTTTCTTACAGAAATGGTTGCTGCATATTATACTACTCTATTTTTATAAATACTATGTAAATATGTTGAACAGTTGCAAATAAACTGGTATTGTTTATACTTGTGCTAATATCCTTCTACTAGTTTAAACATGCATTAATACTTGTGTGATATAATACAACAACAATCATACTTGTGTATAAGCTTTATTCTTACTTGTAAATTTGACATAAATTATAGAAATAATACAACATTTGGTAAACCTGAATGTTGAAGATCTCAAGATGAAATTTTGTTAAGAAAAATTTCAAAAACATACTGAAGTTGGGTACTCATTTGTACAAGCTTACTTAACAAAAGTAGGTGTGTATGTAGAATATAGTACAATACCATTGAATTGTTTACAAGGGCATATGATTATTTTAATTCATTAGTTTAGACAACAAATAAATAATTGCAAACCTATCTCGTTTTACAATAGACAATTGTGAATGCAATAATTGATATTACTCTAACCTACCCGCCCAACCGCCCTCCCAAGAATTCATTTTTAGAATACCCAACCAAAATTTACGATTTAAAAAATTTAGAGCCCAGCAGTGATCAAGATATTAACCAGCTACTTGTTAAAATCCACAGAGTCAAAGATAACAGCTCCCTCAAAATATGGGATAGAACGTGATACTTAGAATTAAATGACTCAACACCAAATCATTCAGACACGAAGTCTTCAGAACGCAACTGCAAATGTATATTAATTTATCAATCAGGCACACTTCTATATAACTGGTGAAAGTTAGTTAGCTTAGTGAACTTAGCAGCTTTTTAGAACAGAAAAATCAGCAAGTCGATTCAGTTTTATTAAGCTAGTGATGACATAACTGTGGATATGTGTTTTAATTATATTAAATCCTAGATCAATTACACATTTGAGCAGTAATCTACTTAGTCACGTCACATTAAAGCATAGATTAAAAACCACAGAATGGGTCTGATATACAAACATGAGCCTGATTGTACAACCCAACTCTCACCCCAATCAACACTGTACCAGACAATGCATGGTTCTAGCTAAAAAATTCAATTTTTTTTCCACATTTAAAAAAAAATTTGATGACAAAAGAAGTTTAAAAACTATACACAGCTGAGAGAAATTACCTTTAAATTAACATGCACAAAATATTTGACTAGAGCGAACTTATTGTCGAATGTATTGAGCAGTTGGTAGATGAAGTATTTCATTGAGTGCCTACGAACATATCTGTCTGACTTCCTGCTATAGTGGTGCTCCCAAAGTGGTACAATTAGAAGAAAAATTATCCTCCCAAGTCCCGTGAGTTGCTTGCAACTGCCCCGGCAGGAGAAGTAACCCAGAATCCCCTCAATTACCTGCAGAAAAAAAGCAAATAATTTTCTTCAGGAAGTTTGATTAGTGAGTATGGAGTGGTGCGTAATGAGCTGCCTTAGCCAATGAGACTTACTGTCTTAATGGCTTGTTTTGTTATGACTTATTTGCATAGTCGTGATTGGTAATAATTTGTAGGCGTTTATAAAGATGTAGATCATTTACTGGTTTATTAGGTTTAATCCCAAAATCATATATAAAACACACAGTATTTATATAGATACAATAAGTGGGAGGAGCTTACGGTATAAACAACTATGATATCATGAGACTCACCCCGAATACAAGATGGGGTCAGACCCCGTAACCCCCAGAAAGTCTCTCGCGAAGAGGCTCTGGAAACTGCTGACTAAACTGCTTCCAGTTGTCATCCCCGACTTGGTTTTTGAAGCCGTGCAGGATCTACATTGGCAAGAGTTACACAATACCTCATTAGTACAATAACACATAGGATATTCAGTTGTGAGGAAACAAAATCACACGGCAATAAAGCACTAATTGAGCAGCAGTAGGTTACAATAGAAACAATATGTTGGACAAGAACAAAACTACAGCTATAATTTAATGTCTGAACTACCTACACAACACAGAACAGACAGTATAATACAAGAGAGTTGGTATAAGGTTACCACTGGAACACTACCTTGTAGAACATTTCCTTCAGGTCAGCTTTAGGGTTGACCCACGAAGCGACAGCGTCACAGAAGAATATAAAGTCTTGAACAACACCCTGAGGATTGAGTGATATCATGTTACAAACTCCTCTGAACGCCGAATCTTTCTCCTCGTTGTCCCTGATATTACGCAGAGACGTGCACCTGTAACACAAAACCGTACTCATGTGGACATCTAGCAGTGTGTATATAGTATAGCAGGCAGTAGGAATACCAGTATAAGTTACACAGAAACACAAGGTCACTCAAAGTCGGACTAGTACGTCTAAGCACATTATTTACTTTTTTTCAATGAGCAGATATAAAATAGTTAAATAGACATTAATAAAGTAGAAAATGAGCACTGTAGTTCGAACCATTACCAAGCTAAGAAAAAGCTGCAGCATACAATTGTATGTACTTAAATCAGCATACTAGTTAAAGTTTTATTCCTCACCACTAGTCACCATATACTAACCATTGTCTGATAAAGAGCTGGAGTTTAGGCGCCACCTCTTCTGCACTGACTAACCCGAGTCTTCCTATTGTTATAGCTGCAAACATCAGACTAGACATCAGTTTAGTTATAGTAATTTCAAACAGATTATACAAAGTGTTATACACTAGAATCTAGATAAAGCAAAGGGAGCATAAGCAACAGTCATATGAATAAATATACAGATATCACCCTTTACTCTAACCTCTAGGAAAAGAAAACACATTACTGGTGAGCTCCAGACAAGAGTTTAGCTTACCAGTGTTCTCCAGGAGAGTCTTTGGTGTGTTCTGTCTGTTGATAATGTCAATGAGATGAGTCAGTATCAGAGTGACATAAGGCCTCATGTCATCTCCTGTAAAGACACAACGTTAGGAGTTAAGACTCAAGGCTGCCAAGGCGCTGTTACATCATTCTTGTAGCTTAAGCACTTGGCAGAACTAGTTAATGCTGGAAAGACTCATAATCAAGTTAATTAGCAAACAATGAAACTGTTTATTAGTATTGCATATGCTAAGCAGTGCATACACCTTAGGCAGGTCATGCTAATTATGCCTTAATAAGTCACACAAGAGTCTAGCAACAAAAGAAGTTATTCAAAAATATCAGAGTAATATTTGTACTAACTACTCAAACTTCACTGAAGTCATGTTTAGCTAAAAAAGAGTAAATTAGTAAACTTTCACAACAGTTGCTATAACAGGGTGTGTTGAGTCAATAGATAATAAAATGAAGATCAATATTCATGCATTCCGCAGTTAACGCTGATTATTATACAGTGAACAATCATTACTAACCCATCTTGATAGAAATCTCTCCAATAGCCCAAGTAGCATTGTTGCACACAGATATATACTCTGGGTTCAGATTGCTGGCCAGTATCGGCATAATCTCATCTACAAATACAGAGGTGTATGCTAAAACACAACTAATAGAAACAAATCTAACACATATCAACTGAGCTATAGATTGCTATATAATAGAAGTAGAAGTATTACTCACTGATACAAGATCTGACATGTTCAAAACAGGCTTTAGTGAGATCTCCCAGAAGAGCAAAGGAGCTCTGTCTAACCTCCGGCATGGGATCCTAAAATCATTGTAAATATATCCTCAGTACACTGTCTAACCACACACCGTACCACAGAAAAAGGCATCAGAGCTCACAAATGTGTTGCCTTAGGCTAGTCCAGAGCTGGCACCTACTCATCTTTAAGGGATTTGAGGGACATTGCTAGTTGCTAGACAGTTGAATGCTACAAGAAGCAGGTTAGACTAAAGAATGCCAGTACAGTGCTTCCTCTATATCTCATGAATCCATTTCTCATGAAGTTCCATAGGCAACGAGAAGGGCTTGAACCCCCTGTTTTGTGTCTTATGTATATGTGTATGGAGACAAAATAGCTGAATTTAACGAATCCATGGGTTAAATCTGGTATTCTCCAATATCTCACTATGACTCGCCGCTTAGTACGATACAGGGGAGAGCACTGCATTTGCATATGGTTAGAGATTACTGACCTGCATACACTGATAGAGTAGTCTCATCACAGAACTGTTGGCTACAAACGGTTCAATACTCTCCTCGAGACCCTCGGCCAGACCACTCAGCAGATCTAAGGCTACTATCATGAAGTCTTTATCCGGCATATCATACTGCTCGGGCTGAGTGAGCGAGGCCTGCGGGTTCACAAGATACAAACACTTAGCAATATGATCAGAATAACACCTCAGACAGATATGAAAACTGGACTATGTCCTTTAAAAAGTTAAACCAATAAGTTTAAACCCAGATTTATATAATAGTCACAGAAAAGCCCAGGATTGAAGACTCACAAAGTTTTGCTCCAGGGTTCTTTCCACTAAGCTGATGCATCTTCTGAACACAGGCTCAGCATATGGCAGAAAACCAGACTGCAAGGCTGTGGCAATACTTGACAGGCACTTCAAATTGAAAACAATATTCAAATATACTATGAAGTAGAGCTCATTTAACCATAGGATAAGGTTACAATAACTCTGTACGAGATGACAACTGCAAGTGCCATGCCAACAGACTGCAACTCATAACATAGACAAAGTAATTACTAATTACCGAGCATTGTAAACACTAATTAGATAAGTGGTGCTTGGCTTGTTCACGAAATCAAAGCTAAACAAAAATGCTTTCATATCTCAGTCAACATTTGTATACATTTTTATTGTAAAGCAGATAACACAAGGCAGTATCATCTCATGTGAGCTACTGGATACTCTAGTTGGTTGCAAATAGCTGGGAACACATTACCTCTAGGAGTGGAAACAAATCTTTATCTTCATCTTTGAGGGCATTCCATTTTTGTATGAGTGGAGGCATTAATAGTTCAATATATTCCTACAAATCAGACATCAATATGTGGGTAATGTGTGAACTGATTGGATAACGTTCATCAACATAGACTAAAGATGCGCAATGTTGTAGCCATCTAAAATAATGCCTTATTAACAAGAGCCTTGATCAAATTGTCCAACAATGAAACCAAAACCATTTGATTTGCTCATACCAGCTATATTAGTTATACCAGTTATACTAGTCATACCAGTTATACTAGTTATACCAGCTTTACCAGTTATACTAGTTATACCAGCTATACCAGCTATACTAGTCATACCAGCTATACTAGTTATACCAGTTATACTAGCTATACTAGTTATACCAGCTATACCAGTTATACTAGTTATACCAGCTATACTAGTTATACCAGTTATACTAGCTATACTAGTTATACCAGTTATACTAGTTATACATTTGGTTAATGCTAAGCCAGGCACTGTGGCAGTAGAGGATATTTGAGGAAAGACTCACAGGCTTGTTGAGATGATGCCCTACAGAGTCAGCAAGTGTTCCAATAGCATCATACAGTATCAGCAAGTTCTTATGCTGATACTTGCCGAAAGCAAACACGAGGGTCTCAAGAATGTAGTGGAGATAAGGCACAAGGTCAGTGCAAGCTTCCTCCTCCAGGGTCGCAAAAGCTGAGCATGCGGCTTCCTGCACTCGCTTATTCCCATCCAGTATTCGCTTCAGCAGCTACAAGTGTGTAGGAAATCATTTTGTGAGAGCATACCATACATTAGACCTGTTGTGTTGATACACAAATGCTATATTAGCATGAACTAAAAATAGTGAAATGTTTAGAATATATTGGACATGGAGAGTATGAGAAGAACAGATAAACAGGTGTTCACTCTGCAGAAAATCTTAATTTAGGCAGCAACTGCTAGATTTACCACTAGAGGTTTGTTAGCATGCTGGGTACAGTTGAGCAGAAATCAATTCAAGAAAAAAGAAAAGACCTCCGTACAGTTAAATTGATCATTATACTTCAAATAATGCTATTGAAAATCATATATAAACAAAATTATGACATTCAATAAAGAGCTATGGATAAACAAATAGTTTACGTGTCATATATGCTATTGTTATTTCACTCCATCTATTACACCTGCATGACTTGAAAACAATTAAAATTGCTTACTAATATTGAATTTTACAGCCATTTAAATAAATGAGGTCTTTTTAGACCGTTTTGTTTTTGATACAGAAAAGTGCTTCAAAAAAACTGAGAACAATTGAACAAAGAGACTATACAACTATACTAATATTTTAAATTAAATCCAATAAGGTGTCAAAAAGCTTGCTAGGAAAAAGCACAAGTAGAAATATTATTTGTTAAACAATGATTGCATTACTATTGTGGGTAATAAACAGCATACTTTGTCATTATAAAATTGAGCATTACAATTTTACTAGCAGTTAACACCAACAACTATTATATATAACTATATAACAACTATTGTATGTAACTGACTTTGGTAGTTGCACTCAACTAGTAAAGCAAAGGATGAGGAGATAATTACAAAAGTATTGTTTAAAAAAAGATTATTAAATCATTACCATTGATTAAAATTGCACAATTGTATCAATTTTGAGTAAAATGACTACACAAACACCATCATAGTTTGTCTATACAGTTTGATGGGCACTAAATCAAATAAACAGCTCCAGTGTGTTTTTCTCTCGGTGCAATTCAGCTAATATGGCAAAAAGAACCAAATAAATTATATAGCATTACAATTTGCATACAGCACTTTATCACAAACAAATTGAAAAGAATGACCTGATAACTCAGACACTGATGAAATGTGATAACTCCGAATCACAACTGCTTTAAAAACTTGTGCTTTAAAAACTGCTGCCTTAAAAAATTGATCACCAGGGTTAATTGTATTGATATCAGTTCTGCAGCTGGTGATTAAGACACAAGATAATTAGAAGGTGAGAAATGCACAGGGAACCTACCTCGGTCATGAGAGGCTTGAGGTACTTGTCATGCTCCTGGCCGACCACCCAGTGAGCATATCTGCTGAGAGTCCAGCAAGTGATGGATCTGACGAGGGCTTTCTTGTCAGCCAGCCTGCCTATGAGGTATGGAACAAGGTCTGGCAGATGGGGGATCATACCAGACATGCAACCTGCAACAGAGTGACCAAGGAATATGTCACAGCCATTCAACTTTTACTTATCAAAATGTAAGTAATGGTAGCAGATGTCATGGAATTTGCTCAAGAATAGAGCTAGTAAATAACAGCAAGTAAAATATTGCCTTTTAAGTGGTGTATAAAGAGTCAATAAAAGGCTAAAGTTTTGGGCAATAAAGACTCCTGGAATGGTAGGTTGTGCCTATTTGTCCCAGCAGTTAATGGTAAACGTGATAACAAACCAGGCACTGGCTAGTTTTAATAACTCCAAGTTATTACCCAAAGTTATCATCAAACAAGTTACATATTCAACACCCTCTGAACTTATTGACAGGAAGCAGAGTCGGGAGGTTATTAGACAAGCAGCATCAGCTTAACCTACGAGTTATTGACAACCTACGACTGACTACAGGAAACTACATTGACATCAGGGAATACCTTCAGCGATGGCCCCTAGGACCAGTATCCCACTCTCCTTCACCTCCCACACCTCGTGGAAAAGAGTCTCCTTGAGTATAGGCAGCAGTATCGGCAGCAAGTCATCTCTGAATACATTGGCCAAGACATCAAGACCGGCAGCCGAACACTTTCTCAGATTCCAGTTGGACATTGGCTCATCGTCATCGTCATCACCATCATATCTGTTAGCCAGCAGTGAGGTACACAATGCAGCACACACTTGACTAACAACTACACAGGTGCATTCAGCTGCACTATGTATAACCAGTTACTAATTTCATAAGTGCAATAGTTTAAATTTCCACTTTTGCAGTTGTGTTCCAGAGTTGTTAGCTAGCTTAGTGTGAAATTCAAGCCATTTGTACAACAACCAAGTGTATCAGCAATATCACTGGTTTAATTGCAAGTATGGTATGTTAATATAGTGCACTGGTTGTGAATGCAGTATTTTGAGTCAATACTGTGAAAGGTCAGATGTTTAAAACCACACCTGCCCTGCAATCTACCAATATAATGGCAGATTAGTAGACTGTAGAACTATCTATGTAATAAAATCTACAGTTCAAGTAAGGAAAGCCAAGTCTAACAAACATACTCGTCATCACTGCCCGCACCGTCTCCTCCACCATCAATGCTCGCATGTTTCTGAGTGTGTGACTTGGCGCGGTGGAATCGAGGTCTAATATCCGACTCCTTGTCAGCGATGTGTTCATCTTCTTCAACATCGCCCTATCAGTAGAGGTCATTGTGAAGGCAGACAGATACAGAGAATACTTTCTGATTAGCATATTTAATCCACTTATGAATTGCACAATGCACGGTAATCTCACTGGAGACAGTAGTATAAATATCATATCACAACTGAACAATGCTAAAAAACAAGCCATGTCTGCACCAGCGTTAAAGTCAAAGTAGACAAACCTTGAGAAGTATAATATCAAGTTCGGAATACTTCATTCCCCTGACAAGTACTGGAACGAGGCGGTCCATGTGGGCCCCTAAAACCTCTCTACAGATGGGCTGGTCAGCCAGAGAGAGCCAAAACTCGCAGGCCTCTAAGGCGATGGTCTCATCTCCATCCTGAGTTCTCACCAACATAAACTATCAACAAGTGATAGAGTTAGTGCCACAAGTCATAGCAGCACAGTTTAGAAATATAACACTGTTAGACAATGCAGTGAACACTATAAATGCAAGCAGTTGACTAGTTTAATATGAAAACAGTAATTCTCATTTTATTCACCACAAAATAAACAGGTGGATGAGAATGTAATGACTAATCTAGGTCACATTTAATTACTAACTATCGCCACCAATAACAAACTAAGTGTGGGTTAATTCAAGAGATTTGCCCAGTTTTTGAAGAGGTATTATACCTTTGTTGGACAGGAATAGAGTTGATTAAAATAAACACTGATTTTATTGATTGGGCTTGAATACTGCAGCCGCTCTAGAAGTTTTACAACTAAACTGGAGCAGAATTAAAATTGACTAAATTTCTTTCAACAGTGACAGCACAGATGAGATACAGCCCATGCAGTATTAAACTTAGCCATTAGTCAATCAATGGAGATTAGTGTTTGAGAGCATTCAACACATTTACACAAAAGCAGCTGATTATTGATGAAAACTCAAATCTTCACCACATGAAGCTATTAAGTTAAGTCCCAGTAGATTATCCAATGAAGGGAGAGAATCTTTTAACCTTGACTGAAAATTGAGGTTAATACAGGGTTTCCTGACTGATAATGCAGAAGACAAGCTGGTATTGTGACAGACACTCTGGCACATTGCTGAAATGCTTTTGGTGGTTTTATTATTTACCTTATATTGTTATTATTCAAGTCTATATCTTCTATTGTTATACATATAAATTTCATATTCTCTATATTTTCCATATATATGATGATAACTATGCAGTTTATACAGCCTTTCACAAAATAGAGCTATCGTGCATTAGGTACATAGTGCAGCCTCATATCATATCATAATCAAGATCATTCAAGCTTACATAACTTCGATATGCATAATAATCATAATGGTGAACCTAAGTCAGACGACACAATAGCTTGAAAACAAAGGAAACTGAGCCCAATAAGTTATGCTATTTGACTATTATCCTACTTAACCTCCTGGATGGGTGATTTTATGACTCCAGTTTTAATGTCTTTTAAACTCACGATCTATGGGAGCAACTAATTTCAAATGCTCAAAACTACTTGTTTACCTACATAAGCTTGTAGCTATTGGAAAACTTCAGGAAACAAACAAAGGCTTCCTGGGCAGCATCAATTTCCAAACAGTTTTAATGGAACAGCAAATAGACAAGCAAACAGGCTATAGTAGATGTTGCAATGAAACTTTATACAGAATCAATCTCGGCATATGCTGTAACTAAAAGAGTGGCTGTTGCTGCACAGCTTACTTGTACAATGTTGGCCATGTGAGGCAGAAGTCTATCCATTCGGACTTCGACTAACATGACTAGAGCTCTGCACACATTCTTAGTAACTTCTACATCTTCATCTTCAGCCAGCACAAATAAATTCTGCAACGCAAACATTGGCATGAGTTGAGATCTATTTACAGAGTTGACATGTTTTCAAGCTCTAATTCTTCAACATCAGTATAATTATGATATTGCAACATAATTGTATTGTGAAATACAATTATGTTATTCAAAGATACAAATATTCGAAAACTCAAAAAACTAAATTTTCTAAGTTCAGGGAATTCTCCAAAGCCTAAACATATGCAATGCTGAACTTTTCATGCTTTAAATGAAACTACAACCCTATCACCTTTAAGTGTCAAAAGTTTAGTATATTTATATACAAAAGAGGAGCAGCTGAAAATAATGGAACATGTTGTTGTGAAGTCAAGTTTCATTAATGAAATAGCTTTATACTAAATTATTTAAACAAAACTAAAAGGCAATGAGCTTTGTAACGATTAGTAAATGTTAAAATAACTCTTCCAACAAGCTTCAAAAACAAATTACAATTTACTAGAATCACTAGCTAGACCTTTCCTCCCACTTTCAGTTACTCACTTAGTGTTGCAAACAAACTGTGAATTTGACTTACCTATCTAGTCCGCTTACCTCAATAAATGTATCAATATGATTCATGAGTGATGGAGTCCGACTGAATATGAATTGGTTGACACAGGCAATGGCGTGTGATCTATAAATGAACAACATGGCTACACAATTCTATTTTCACATTTCTACTGGAAGGTGAAACAGCTAGAACTGAGATAACTGTCTAGTTTCAAGATCTGGCATTTTAGCAGCATCAGAGTATTACTAATAACCAGTAAAGATTTCAATTTGGTAAAAAATAAATAAACCCACAGTAAATGATCGTAACTCTCGACTTTCCATAAATGCTATAACACTCATAAAGTGACTATAAGCATGTCACCTACCAACTTACAGGTAATATAAGCAGTTCTTACCTGATCTTTGGATGCTCGTGTCTGAAAAACTGAAGGAATTTGGGAATGAGCACATTTAAGGGCCGATTTTCAACATCTGCATCCAACAACTCTGGAGAATCTTCACATATCTTCTGTAAAGCTCCAAAAGAGCCCTGAACAGAGATGAAGCTAGCAAATGACAGTGTTAACACAGTGCAGGCAAGATCATACTTGTACGATGATAACTAATATTTATAATTTAAAAAGTAGCTATGATAAAAAACGTGTCCTGATAAGTAGGAACACCACACAAATGAAGGCTTCAACAATAAGGCCGGAATTAGTAATTGCAGTTAAAGCTACAGTGCTAGTTGCTATAAGATTATATTACAATATTCATTAGTTTTTATTCAGATTAAATTATTTGGAATTATTCCATTTGGAGATATAAATATAAAAATATAATATAAACAAAAAATATGTCATTGTGGAGGACAAAAAAAAATCAATTCACAAAATTATATTACTTAAAAATAATAGATAGTTGATTGGAAAACTTAATAGAAAAATCATGACATTACTGTAAATTAATTTCCCCACTTTATATAGGCCCTCCATTCAACTTCTATTGTTTGTGCTTTAATAAATTGCCCAAATGAAATTTTTAGATCATTGAATATGGTAATTTAGTTATTTTGAAACTTCATTTAACTGTAGCTTTATGCCCTTGGCCCTGAAAAAACTACAATTCTCAATGATATTCTCAACAACTATCGCAAAAACCAAATCTACAAAGTTTTCTTACCTCAACAACGTGAAAGTTATTTGAATCTAGAAAATTGCAAAGGGATGGGAGCAAATCTGGCCATTCTTGAAGACCTTCACGTGATGTAATGGTAGTGATAAGAATGCCTATTGTAGCCCGAATTAGGGCCGATGGATCTCCAATACTGTTCAAACATTCTTGTTTGATAAAGACGGTGACCTCTTTGGGAAGCTTCCCATAATGAGCTCTGATATTATTCTTTACAATGAGTCCACTCAAAGATCGGGTTGGCTCATCTGAAACATAAATTGAGCAGTTGGTAGACAAAATGCCATGTAAACCAGTATAAAGTGAGCATCTAGCAGTATTCAGCTAAAAATGATTACCTATCAAGTTAGATCATTAGAAAAATCAGTGGTACAATAAGTTTAATGATTTTTATTAGTTCTAAAGCATTACCTTCTGACACAAGCTTAGTAAGAACAAATATGAGATAATTGTTGAAATCTGGAAACTTGTTGAGCTCTTCAAGCTTCTGTTGAAACAAAAGAAATTTAAAGTTATATTAGATATAGAAAAATGAAATATTAGTTCTTTTACTTGCCATGTTGATTCTACAAGAGAGGCTGAAGTAAATTTTTATTAATAAATATAACAGCCATTAAATTACAACTGAAAAAACTTTCTGAGAATGTAAAACCTTAAACGACATAACAACTGATAAAACAAGTCTCATTATTTTGAATTACACTCTTGTCAATGTTTGTTTGCTTCCAACGTATTAACATGCAACAGACTTTCCAGTGTACTTAGGTTCTAGAATATACTGTATTGGGACGGGTGAAGGCAATTGTATTACTAAATACTTCATAGCAGTAACTGGAAGAGTTTTGTTATAAGTACATGAATATGTTTATAGTTCTACACTACAGAGGTTCTTATTATAAAGACATACTAACCTTCATTATGTCTATAATAAGACATAGTGTCTAATACTGACAAACTATCAATATTATTAGCAGGCTTACAATTCCAACAACTTAAACTTAGTATAGATGCTACTACAACTAATACTGTAAAAATAACAATAAAGGTATCAGTCTTATGGCTGAGTTACAGTTAACTCAAAAATACTATGATTGTAACTTTAGTATTAGTTTTAAAATAGCAAAAATGATTGATTATAAAACTTGTAATAATCATGATAATATTCATATTAATTCGATGCATAATGATAAAAATAATAACAATCATCCCATTCCATATCACTATCACTATCAGATATCACAACACTGAACAGTGAATGAGCAAATACACTTACAGCCACAGATACTGAGTGAAATAGTGTCAGTCTAATTACTAATTAGTAATTATTATGATTATCATTATATTTAATAATTTATTTATATCATTATTATATCAAAACAACATACCAGTACCACTATCATTATCATCATGATCATAATCATATTGAATTTAATTTGAATGAGCATCACCATAAACTTAAAGTGGAACTGAATCTAAGAATCAGGTTTAGCCGTTCAGCATGGGTATGATCATGATGTTTAGTTTACTCATTACTGGCATGGAATTCATTGAGAGTGAGTTTCACTTTCAGTTTGTCCTTGACAGTGACACTCACACTATGACACTGAGTGAAACTGAGAGTCGAACCGGGACTGCGAGTTTGACCACTACAAGGGTTAGATTTTGTGTAAACCGCACTCACTAGTCACTAGACTAGTCTTAGACGAAATAAAACGTACTCACCGGTACCCGTACTCATACTGATAATGCAAAATCAAAATGTCAATTTATATTCCCTGTTGTCTACTTTTTTTGCATGCTTATAAATTTACCTGTTGAACTTGTCTTTGCACAGCTGTGTCAGAAGATTGCGATTCTTTTAAAAGTTCTATTATCTGCCTCAAGCCGTCTTCTTTGGGTGCCCACATTGTCGCCATTCTGATTCTCACTATACTAATTCTCGAGAAATTGGGTGATTGCGCGAACACGGATGTTCTATAATATTTAGTTACAATGTATACGTTATAAAGGTTCTGCTATAGAGTTGCTTCCTCTCTGTAAAACATTTGTCAAGATTACTATTTTGAACAGTTTTGTGGTCGCGCAACCACTTTAACGAAATAACGTTGAATGACCGTGTTAATGTATAATCGCTTTAAACAGCACCAATTAGTGTGAGTGTAGGTAGGCGTGACCGATGACAGCGTTTGGATACCGTTGTGTGACTTCCAAACCCCAACTGTAAAATCGCGATCCAACCACTGCACTCAGTCACCTCCAACTCAGTGCTGTTTCAAGTGATTTTCAACTTTGATCTGCAAGCAAAAATGGGCGTCAAAGAGCTTGCTACCTACTTCTTTTTCAAGGTTTCTGTATTACTGTGGAGTATAAAAGGAATTGGCTTGTTGCTTCTGGTATTTATTAAGTCGCCATACAATTTTTTTAAAAAAGGTAACTGGAATGATATCCCCAAAAATGCAAATGATCCTAACTTAGGTGTCCATGGCAATGTAACGCTTCAACACTCGGTAAGAATTGAAGTTCACTAATAGTAATAGTAATACTAATAGTAATTCAAATTGGTCAACTAAAATATATTCTTTCAGACTAAATTGTGCTTCATTTTATATGCATACTGTTAATACTAACCCTAATTACACTGGTAATTATTGATTTATTTCACCTTACAGTTACATTGATGCTAGTAAAACTAAAAATAGACAGAGTAATCAGTACTGAGAGTGAGTAGTATAATTATTACTATTAGTATTAGTTAATAGTTACTTAATACTCAAAGTTATAGAAATCAAAATACACATGCTATAAAATTAAACTTTAAGCTTAAAGTAGCTGTGAAACTAATAACTAATAAACATTACAGTCGGTGATACTCCCTTACTAATACTGATGATGCTTGCATTTACCTTTAGTCTCACTAACACTAACTCTCATAGTAATATTTAATAATAGTAGTTAGTAATAAATTGTCATGTCACTGATTATGATAGTGATCTACATATGATGTAATAGATTAAGCATTTGCTTTTAGTTGATTTTTTATTACATTTTAATGCCACATATTAAAGTATAATAGAAACCCTTGTCTTATAATAAGGATAGTGAGTGTGAGTTAGGATTATGTTTTGTGATGGTGATTGGGCAAAGTAAAGATGTTCAGGGCTGATATTGATTTTTCAGCTGCACCAATATGGTTAATCTTAGAGAAAGTAGTTGTTGTATTAACTCTGTTTTATTTGCTCCGGTAAATATTACTGATAAATCTGTAGAGTATCAACTTTAGCTACTTATCATAAAATGGAGTTATTTACTTGCATGGTCTAACACTCTAACTTTTAGCTAAATCATTTGAGGCAGAAGTCAATTGAAAATTCGTAACTCTTATATAGGTTAACAACATAATGGTACACAAGCTTATAGAGATAAAAGCATCAAATTGCAAAGAGTTCAACATGTTGCCTATAGGATAGGCAACTTGTTATATTGTTTTTTTAATATATTAGGAAGGCATAGACAACCAGTATACACTCTCACTATGTGTTGTGGTTGAGTTAAGACAGCAATTTATAAATACAATAATTAGATTTACAAGATTTGCTTATGGAGACTAAAGATTCTATTTTTTTTTCAGTTTTATCACTTATACAATATTGAACAATAAGTATAACTGTAGGCCAACGTAAACATTGTTATAATTATTAAAAAGTATAAACGTAATGAGATTTCGATAAAAAAACTCTTGACATTGATTATACCAGGTACTTGATGCATGCTCACACTAATTAGCTGCATATTTTCAAATTTTCAAAAGTTTACAATATATGCAATTTTCTTTTTATTTTAACTTTTAATCTTTATCAACTTTAATATTGTTTTATAATATTCAATACCACCATATTTATATGCAGCTTGATTTTAGAAACTGAAAATAACATATGTAGCTAATGGAAAGAGAGGTAATCCACTTATGCTATGCGTCCATGGATTCCCTGAATGCTGGTATTCCTGGAGGTTTCAGTTGAAGGAATTTTCTTCAAAATACTGGTAAATTATCAATGTTCAAATGCTATTGAACAAAATGTTATACCTTCAGCTGTCATACAGTTTCCCATGTTATATTTGTTTGATCACTGGTGATTTGAAATATAATGTGCTTAATAATATTAAGCACATGGGTCATTTTACTTAATTTAGTACACACTTGAAATCTCCAGTTTTTAGCTATTTTTCACAATTTAGCTGCTAATCTATGTGGGTTTCGCTCAAAACTAATTAAATATTAATGAATACAACTAAATAATCAAGGTTATGGTTAATCGTGGTTAATTTCCCATGTTTTATCTAATCATTTAGCTAATTTGGATTTGCGGATGGTAACAAAAAAATCCAAATTAACTAAATAGTTAAGAAAAAACATAGGAAATCAAGCGAAATTAAAAATAACATTGATTATTTATTTGTATTTATTGATATTTTCTTAGTTTGTGCAAAAGCCCGTATAGATTAGCAGCTAAATTGTGAAAAATAGCGAAAAACTGGAGACTCCGAGTGTGTACTAAATTAAGTAAAATGAGCCACATTAGAATCTTGAGTTGTGTGATTATGCAGGGTTGTAGCCATAAACCTTCCTGGCTATGCTGACAGTGATAAGCCTAGTGAACTTACCAACTACACTGCAGAACGTCTGATAGACAACCTGGCTGAGGTGGTGGAAGCATTAGGTTAGATAATACAATATATATATATATATAATTATATATATATATATATATATATATATATATATATTGCAATGCTCGTGACTCCTAGGTGACCCCTAGAGTCACTTGAGCACTCTGGCTTGAGTTTACACACCTTTTAAAAATGCTTTAGTAAAACTATAAGTTTTACTATTGCGAAGGTGTGGGCCATGGTACTCTGTTCTGTGCTGATGAGGGGACAAATCCCGAAACAGCTGCTGTCCACAGATTGATATATATATATATATATATATATATATATATATATATATATATATATATATATATATATATATATATATATATATATATATATATAATTTAAACATTGAAATATCAAAAAAATAACATTTTTAAGAAATTAATTGTGACAGTATAATTTACACTATGCGGTAATCTGCTATGTAAATTACATTATTTTTAAAATACTATTATTTTTTGAATAGATATTTGACTATGGTTAACACTGAAGAAGTTTTAATGCTGTCACACAGCATATAATTCAGTATTTGTTTGCTTCTAGGCTATGAGAAAGGGACAATAGTCGCTCATGACTGGGGCGGTGCTTTGGTGTGGTCATTTGCCAGCCTATACTCATCAATGTGTGACAAAGTTATCATTATGAATGCTCCTCACTCTTCTGCAATGAGAAAGATGTTTGGAACATTAAAGCAATACCGAAAGTCTTGGTAAGTTCTACACAACTATTTGCATGAGATATTACATTTTTCCTAAAGATTTATGCTTTGACAGTGCAAAACCAAACATTTTATTCCAAATTATATATTTGAATAAGAGGGAGCAGCCGTGGTGTAGGGGTTAGTAAGCACGAAGTCATGAGCTCGTACCCATTGGTGATGTTAGGAAGAGCATCCAATCATAATTGCTCCTGTGCCCTATTTGAATAAGTCCTTAGCCCAATTTAACAAAAACCCGTCCATCAGGGGTTTCTCACAGAGATGGCGACTATAAACTTGTGTGAGTTTTATATACTTGAATAAGAGTTGATCCTACACTGTGGTTTGTAGTATTGCATGATGATGATTTCAAATTTTCACTGGGGTTCTAATTTGTCTCATCTCACTTTTTGTGATTACATTTTAGAATTTCTATCCAAACAGGTGCAATTTGTCAAAGTTTACTAACAATTGAGTGGTTTCAACTTTTTTGCTATTATAGTTCAGGTTCTACTTTTGTGCAAGACCTAGTTATTGCACTTTTATCCTAGAAAAATAAAGGTTTAAATTACAATGGTTACATGAAAATTTTACTTTAATGAAAGACTCAACCAACACCAAAATTCACACATGCAAGCGTCTGGTGTTGCTTTATTTGTCATAATGCGTTTCATATTGGGCAAACCTAAACTCTGCCATTTTCTGATGTCTTTAGTTAAACCTGAACATACCTCTTTTGCTGCTGTCTCTGCTGATAGTAAGATAACTGGAATGTTTTATTTGCTAAATTTGAAGCAAAATTACCATTCTTTTGCCAATTATGCTACTGTGGCACTCATGGTCTAGTAATAGTGGATGTATAAAATAAGTAAACTTGGTAAATGTTTCCCACTCACCAAACAACAGGCTTGGTCTACTTCTATCAAAACTTATTATCTTCATTTGCATAGGTAACAACACTTGACCTCTGTGGGAATTCAGGTTGTAAGGTTTATTAACTATACTGAGTGAGACATAAGTGATTAAACTAGTCTGTCTTGTTATAGTATGTCTACTAGCTCAATGGTATTATTCTTATCTTAGTTTGATAATGTTGCTATCCTTTTTCATGTTTAATCTTGAGCATCAATGAACTGGAAAATATTATTTCTAGTTCAGTGGTAAGCATTGTGAAGTAAACTCAACTATTGTATTTCATTTGCTCAATTATAATGAGTGTTGCATCTAGTTGCATATAAAAACTACAAAAGTTATCAACCTGCCATTTATGTTAGCTTAAGGTACATAATCTTTCATCTGAAGATGTGGGGGAGGGATTTGAATGCAGACTTGTATTCTTGATCTTTATCAGAGAAATATGTGGGTTTTCATTTCCTTCAAGTTCTTGAAATAAATAAATTTACCATAGCGTTGATTTGATTTACCAGATTTTTGTTTAATTTTCCTTTGTTGAATAATTACAGTCTAGCTAATGTACTTGTATATGTACTATTAATACAAAACCTTATCTTCATCAGTATAACATTTTCAAAAGAAAAAGGCATCTCTTTTTCAATTATTCACTCAACAGCTTTTTTGCATCCATTTTTCTGTAAATAATTGAACTTTTACTAACTAATTCGATATGCAAACTAGATAGTAAGTTTTAGACAAAAAAACTATTTTGAATTTAAGAAATTCGTCATTTTCCATCACCAATTTAAGCACTAGTGATAAAATGCAACAAATTTATCATTCTTTTCGCCCAATTTTTTTAATAAAGCTACATTATAACTAGCATTTCCAAGGTTTGTGTATATATATCACACAGGTACATGTTTTTCTTCCAACTTCCATGGTTACCTGAAATGTTCATGGGATGTTGTGATCTTCAAATATTTGATGAGTTCTTTCGTGGTAAAGAATCTGGTGTGAGAAATCTGGAAAATATGACAGAAGCTGATGTTGATGTATACAAACATGCACTACACTCTTGGGGTAAGCTTGATACAATTTGGTCTAGGTCATAGGCCCATAATTTAGTGTAATACTTGTGCATGCATTGTAATTCTTATTATCTTTATCCAAGTGGTACCTTGCTTATATATAAAGTTCGTCCAGATATATCTATGTATCACTTATTTAAATAATGTGGTCTTCTACGCTTTAATGTGCACCACTTTCAAGAAAAATTGTTCAAACATTAGATGTTTAAATCTTTTTGTAGATTGTCTTTTTCTAAACTTTAAAACTTCAACCTGTCTTAAAAATTGAAATGGCTATTATTTTATATTGTAAACTCACTGCTGTTTTTTAATTATATTTAAGAATTGGCTTTTAGTAGCTAAACATTCTTTTTTAGAATTTCTTGACATTACAGTTTTTTCTTAATTAGATCCTTTATAGTTTTAGTTTGTATTGGAGAAAAAGGGGGGGGGGGTGGGCTAACATCTATCGATTAGCTTCTAGCTTCTAGCACCTTATTAATAATTAATGTAAAAAGTTGAACACATCTAAAGATGGGAATTTTTATTGGATTGGTTCTTATTTTAATTTATAAAAATTGCAAATTATGATGCAGCTGTTTCGAATAAACAACTCTTTATTAAAATTTTTTTTAATTTAAATAAAAATATAAATGCTACTTTTCATTAGATGGTTTTTCAAGTAGCCAGGCATAGGGTACAGTAATGATAATATCAGATATATATAATTTATTAAGAAGTATGTCATTCTGTTCTCTTGTATCTACACTATATATCTTACTTTAGAGGCCAGAAAGTGTGCTCTCAACTATTACCGTGCCAACATAGGGAATATCTCGCCTCAGTTCATTGAAAGATTAAAGAAATCTTCCATCTCCTGTCCACTTCTTCTTATCTGGGGGACAGAAGACGTTGCTTTGTCATTGGAACTTGCGGCACTTAGTGCTAAAGTCTCCAACCTGATTAGTGTTGAATACGTGGCTGGTGCAAGCCACTGGGTGCAGCAGGATAACCCGGAAGAAGTTAACAAGTATATGTGGAAATTCTTAAACTAGTCTACCAGAGTTTCTAATGAAATTTGTTTTTGCCAGTCGTTTATTGCGTTAGAAGAAACTTTAAGAAGGTTTCGTTTGCATGCAAATATAATAGAATTGAGTTTTTCAACCTTTATCTTTAAGTTTTTGATGTTATTAATCTGCTAGCTTATAATTTCTTCCCAATGTATGTCAAAAGCAACCAAAAATTCCTGTCCAAATATTCCTGTCCATAAATTAAATGTGATACTATTAAAAATTGTTTAATTAAAAGTTCTATTGTAAAACCCTCTAATATAATTTTTGGAAACGTGATTTTTTTTATACAATTTTTCAATGTTGTGTAAAGTAATGTTAATAAGTTCTATAGAATAATTTCTATATCTTCTTCATAATAAATTTTGTTTTTGTGAGCCCACATATTAATAATGTACTTATTAATCACAATAATATAAAGTTTGTGTTTGTAAATGAATTCACAGTTATTTACTATTAACTACTTCCTAATTAACCTAAATTAAAAATTCATTTATCCATGTACCAATTGTCTTGCTCTATAAGATTATGTATATGTTGTCAGTAGTAAATAGCTTGGTTGTCAATGAATTTTGCAGGTTAGGTCTCTGTAAAAAATTCTTCAAACAAGTATATTATAAGGTTTACTAATAGAGTGCTAAGTCTATGAGACATGAATAAGCCAGAGTAACAAAGTTGTTATCAATGCATACTTATTAACCCTTTGATTATGTGCATTGTTGGTATGTACTACTTACTGGGCTGATGTCAAGGTTAAAAAGCTGCCAACTTCAAATGCTACTATCAATATAATTTTTATAAAAAATATGTCTTTATTTGAAAGGCAACAGTTAACCTTTTTTTTGGTTTCACAGCAAAAAGTTACAATAAAACTTACGGTTTGACACTCTACAGCTAAAAATTTCAAGCAAGTGCTAAGCATTCTTGATCTTGAAGGAGGTAGATGTAAAGTTGCAGTTCTCAATAATTTGTTTTGTAATTTAGGATGTTGTTTGCTTATGAAATGGAGTAATATATGTAATGCTAAACCAGAAAATAAGATCCCAAGCTAAGCAAAAATTTGTTAGTAAATGATGGGCAGTAGCAACTATTTTTTAATAATCTTCAAATTGTCTAACTAACTTTTTTAAATTCTAGTATTGACATATCGTAAGAAACGGCTTGAAATTCAAACTGGTACTGCTATATATGAAATGAAATAGTACCTTTAAAATCACTAAGCTCTTAATGCAGTCTATATAACATCTATGCACACTGGTAATATTGATGTAATGTGTTGGAGGAAACGGAAGATCACTTGAATATTCGTTTATGCCATGACAATTTACCACTTTTCTCATTGGCTGAATTACAGCTGTTGGCTGAATGCTTCCTTGTGCTGATTAGATTCTAAATTATAATTTATTACTTTGAGCCTGAATTTTTTAATATTTTGCTCAAGTCAATGTTAGTTAAAACCAGTAAATGTTCATTGGCATGGACTATTACTCTCATATCCCAGTAACACTTTCCTATAACCTGCAACAGTTTGAATAAGAATACAAGAAATTAGAAAATATAATCTATCAAAATTTAGTACCTACAAAAATGTTTCTCTTTAATGTCTATGTCTTAATTTTATTGGGTTTCATGACTAACAATATAATAAAAAAATGTGTAGTCTACAATGAAACCCAAATGTTAGATGTGCTTCAGAAATTTACTTACAAAGCTTATACTAAAGATTCTTGTTTTCAAGAAAACTAAGTAAGCTAGAACAGCATCTGGCTGTAATATAGCATAATTATATTATATTTAACTTTAGTATTGACTTGGCTCTTGGTGTTTTCTTTTTCATTTTTGCAGAGCATCAATACTAGTAATAACAAAAAATTAATGACTGCAAAAGCACAATATTAGAAGGTAAGCCTTAAAATTTTGTTTTAATACTGGCCTTTTGAATGCCAAAATCCTCTTTTGGGGGGGGGGGGATCACAAAATATTTTTTGTAACAGACTCACAACTGTTTTGGTGCGAGGCAAATTGTTAAAGCCAGTCCTCATAGTTTAGAGAGCCATCTCAATGTTCACCAACTTAAAAAAGCCTGTAAAGTTCCTTTGTTATCCGCAACCTGAAATAAGCATAAAATGAATATGTTAGGAGCGTATATCATCATGGATAAATGATAATAATTATTGTTATCTCGTTTTTGTACCCTCTCCACCCATTGAGTACACTAAATAAGAGAATAAAGTTTTCAGGTGATATATAGAGGGTACGCAGTTGGGGGGGGGGGGGAGACAATCATCACCACCAATAATATTTAAATAATCACCACGATGAAAGTGATGCCCTATTATGGAGTTGTCATACTAAAATGTTATTGCGAAATCACTTTAACATGGCCTTGGTAAAGCATCCGGTTTATGTACGGTTATTTACCAGTTGTGTGGCTATCTTTTGGGGCAGTTGGATAGTAATAGGAATTATTATTCGGTTTTTATCAAATCCAAGAAAATTTCTGTATGCTAAAGAGTATACAAAGTTACCAGATTGTGCCTATGAGTCATCATTAGGACGTCGAGGAGCGGTTAATATTGACACCGCCGTAACAAACTGGGGCGTAAGTGATAAAATTTATTCTGATTCTCCATTTGCCACGCCCCCTTTGATGGAACTGTAAAATATTTGAATTTCATTAGACTGTCAACTTTTTTATGTTTATTTTGGTTTAGGCCAAGCCTAATAGATAATGTAGCAGTTTGCAAGCAGTCTACTCCGAGTTTCTCAATAATTTTCGCATCATTATCAATACCATTGTGATACTGATAGTGATTGTGATTATCATTATTAATTATTAGCATGGTTATCAGTATCACTCTGGTTATTATTATCATTATGATATTATTAATATTATGGGTCTCCCCAATTAAAATCAATTTTATTTTAATAAGTAACATTAAAGTTAAACTATACTTGCAACTAGTTTTATACCTTTAATAGCACACAAGGCTGTTTATAGAACTGTTTGTAATAATATGCTTCTGACTCTTCCTACTTTTATTATCCTACTGCTTGTGTATCATCCAGGCATTATTAAAAGTGTGTTGGTAAGTGTTGGATATGTGAGGAAGCTATAAATTTTCATGAAATCACCATGCCTCGTTCAATTATCACAACTTTAATTTAAGTGAATTTAGGCGTTCCAATAATATCAAAGAAGTGATAGATATCAGAATATCATAAAACAAATTGTCAAACCGAAATAAATAATTTGCACATGAAATTGTGATTTAGACTCTAAGAATCAAGTACGTCAGCAATGGGGAGCAAGGAAAACCTTTGGTGCTGCTTCTTCACGGATTTCCAGAATCTTGGTATTCTTGGCGATTTCAGCTGAGAGAGTTGAGTGACCAGTTTAGGTATGAGCAGTTACCATTTTATAAATTGATGCGCATAAATAAATAAACTCGCAGGACTTTTCATACAAATTATCAATTCTTTTTTTTAAATGTTGTTTACATCTGGTGAATTATTAATACTTGCATAGCGTGTTATTTTTATAATTGAAGTTTATAGAGAAACCTGTTGATATAGTGCTTTCTTTCAAGTTTTAAAATTTTTTACCTTACGTAGCAAAAGTGGTATATTTGACCTTTTACATGTAGCTTGTAGGCATCAAACTAGTCCAGAAGAAATTTTGTTAGAATGCTTATTTTAAATGACTAATAATATTTATAGTAATTTAACGACAGTTTATCCCATATACATCATATTAGACAAGGGACTCTATCAACTGGACCAGAAAAAGCTTATACATTATTAACATATCTTGTATACTTTGTTCTCATCAAGTTACTACTTCTATGTTAGGGTTGTGGCTGTGGACATGCGAGGTTACGGTGATAGTGACAAACCTCAAGAATTAGAGAATTATGCTCTGGACTATTTGGTTGAAGATGTACCCAGTTTAATAAGAAAACTTGGTTGGTTTTAGTACTGATGAGTGATGTCAGTTTTTCTTCTTTTTCTCCTTTTATTCTTTACATACCATTACGTCTTTCCACTGCAAACTTTAACAGTGCTGCGAACAGTAATGGTAACTAATTTATTGTTCATTTTATAATGTATTCCTGGCATAACAAAAACAGAAAAATTTTGCTAACATACACATATACTAATTTCACTGCAATCACCACAGCAGCATATTCTATTGAAGTTCTCTTATTTTTCAAGAACTAACACAATCAGCCCAGTAATTCTTTGAAGTTGTGCATGGATAAGATTTTAGTTTTAAAAGTTACATTACATTTATTTCTAGAACATTTTTTTTAAGACAGACTAAACCAGCTGATACAATTACTAATAGTTATGTTAAATATTGCAGGATATGAGAAAGCTACGGTAATTGGACATGACTGGGGAGGAGTTATTACCTGGCAGTTTGCGGCAAAGTACCCTGAAATGTGTGAGAAAGCCATTGTATTAAATGCACCTCATCCATCAGTTCATTTCAAGTACTTGACTGGCAGCATTAAGCAGTTTCTTGCCTCTTGGTATGTTGACAACTTGAATAAACTCACTGACTTAATATATAACTTCTTCTTCGCTGAATGTTTTATTATTTTAAACCTGGTGGGTTGTGCTGTTGGTTTACCATTAGTTTGTGTTCAAAGTGGAATTCATAAAATTACAGCACTAATTGACTTCAACTTACAGGTCTAGTTTTTAAAATGTAATATAATATTCTCTTTTGCCCTAACAATTCAAGTATATGTTGTATATGTGAATGTTCTTGCACCACACATTGGCTTATAATAACTTGAGTTAGTACTGCTCAGTAGTAAGTTGAATCATACAAACACCGTATTTATTTAGTAAAGTTGTAATTGAACAAGTAATATGCACCAGTCAGTAAGTAGTGTTCTAAATTCTGAGGATGTGCCAAGCTGTGACACGGTTAGGCTAATTATTTTGATGTGAATAAAATCTCTGGCTTTGCCGGCTCTTGGCATGTCTGAAAAGAATACAGCCATATGAATAAAAATCGGATAAACTTGGGTTGTGTAACATAAAAGGCAACCAATAAACATATTTCAATAATTCGGGCCCTTCTGCTCTTTCTTATAATAGGACGAAGCTTATAATGTTTTTGTTTACATGTGTGTATTTTATTTGTAATATGAAAATGGAGCATAGTTGAGTTTAATAAAACAAATGGCTGTAATCAATGATATATTTTAGGTACATGTTTTATTTCCTCATCCCATACCTGCCGGAGATTGTCATGAGAAGCAATGATTTTGCAATGTTGGCAGCAACTTTAAGAGGAAGAAAAGCTGGTGTCAAGAACAGAAACAATTTAACCAAGGATGATTTAGATGTTTTTAAATATTCTATTGCTACTTGGGGTAATATGATTGTTATTAAAGTATGCATTGCGTTGTAGATATTTCTGATTGCTATTTGTGATTTATTGCTTATATTTCACTGTATGTTTTGTAGAAGCTCGTGTAGCCAGTCATAACTATATCCGGGCTAATTTCACTTACGCTGCTACTATTCCTCGTGGGAAAATCACAGTGCCGATGCTGCTGTTATGGGGCACAGAAGACTTGTTCCTGACTAAGCAGATTGCTGAAGCCTCAGTTTCTAAGGCTGAGAAATGCAAGCTAGTGTTTATTGAGGGAGCCAGCCATTGGGTACAGCAGGACAAACCTGAGGAAGTGAATGGGCATATTAAAACTTTTTTGAGTAGCTAAGCTATCTTGTATGTTATGATGGCATGCATTGATTATTTGGTTTGCAATAGTTTATGACTTTGTCATTCATCTCTTACACATCTACTTTTGGAACTGATTTAGATTTTTTTATCTTGCCATGCATATGATACAAATTTATTTTGTTATATTTGGTGTTTGAAATTTTAATTGCTCAAAACATTTTATAATTGAATTATTCATACTTTTCCCCAAAGTTACAAACAGAATGCAGCACTTACTATGTGGTTTGATTGCCTCGTAACTGTTTTGCACATCTAATGTTGAATTAGTTTTACTTTTAGCAAAACTATACTGGATTTTGTAACATAGGCATTTGTGATAATTAATCACTTATTATTTTACCTAATCTATACTTAAATTTAATTTGATTACATGCAGATTCAGTTAATGGCTATCAGGTTCTATACAATATAGTATTATAATTCTATGCTATCAAATACTATGCAAATATAAAAATGGGATTTTATTGACAATAATGGCCTATGCCTTTGTGTTGTTTATTTATTACAACAGTATATTATAATTCACATTTGAGGTTTGCTTGTATATAGCTTCTAAATTAATTTTACTAAGTTGTAGAATAGTTATGTGTTAAGTTTGTTAATTTTTTCATATATAGGAATAAGATATTAAACAGTTTAGTAGGCTTAGAAGTGAGATCTACAAGAAGTTGTGTTTTATAGTATTTATAGCTTGCTTGAGATATAAGTAACAAAACACGCATTTAACTTCACATCAGTTCTCATCTAAATACCATTTGAACATTTTTGTCGCTAAGGCTACAAAAATTTTAAAAGTTGTGACTGCAGTACTACAAGACTCACATAAAAGTGAAGATGGTAAAAGTATGGAAAAAAGACGCGTGACATTGCATAGTAGTTAGACATGTATTCATACATAATCATATTATAATAGTTTCATTGGGCGCTAAGTATCCACGTGGTCAACAGTTGCTTTAAAGATGCGCGCGATATTGTTGTATGAACGGTATTGGCTTATAAATAGTAACAAGATTAATTACTTTTTGTACAACTTATTCGCGAACACGTGCTCTCTGAGCAGTTGACAGCTCAACATGCTCTGTAAGTTTCAACTTTAGAATATTTTAATAATTACTATTAGTAAAGTCACATATGGCAAAATAGTGGATTTATTAAGTTTATAAACTAGGTGTAAGCTGCTATAGTTTTTACTTCTTACTAAAAGTAAAGCTAAATTCCCTTGGCCCCGATAGGTAATCACAATCACAATGACAATGACTATCAATATCATCTATGACTATGAGACTGAGTACGAGTGAATGACAATGGCTTCAGTCTTTAGCCCTTCTAATTAGTAGTACTAACTCTAAAAACAAGAGTTAAAATAGCTGTAAATTTAATAAGTAAAACTGTTATTATTACTATTAGTGTCATTTAGTTCTACTTTTATGTTTTATGTTTACAGTTTTAACTAAACATTTTTTAAATCACCATCATCAGCTATGACTCACAGTCACTCTATCACAATCAGTATGAGTATGGCATTGCTAGATTACTTTGATCACAGTTCAGGTTTTAAGTCAATTTTATTTTTTTCTCAACTTATAAATCCTAATCTAAGTAACAACATTATTTAAACCAGACAATGTGAAACTAAATGTTTTGTTGAAAACATTTTCTTATCATTTTGCTATTCTATTTCCCTAATTTTATGCCGACTGTTGCAGGAATTGTCGTTGGGACAAAGTGATTGTGATTGTCAATTGCATTGCATGATAAAATGATGATTGATAAAATGCAAGGTGATAGTGAAATTTAATGTGAATGTTAAAATGTTACACACACCCAGCGCACACATACACACAAAGCTTCAGTCTATACAGATGTTTTTTGTGAGTGTAGAAGATGTTTTCAATATATAGTACATAACTATGAGCAGAACACTGACACTGTAAAATTCACAGCATTCAATGCTTTGCATTTGAATGCTTATACTGGTAAATTTGTGGTTAGCATTTGAATGAACTTATAGTTGTGGTTACAATCGATGCATCTGTTTCCAAATGAAAAACCCATTCAGATAACGCAAAACTTTGAAACTTAGTGATTATATAGAAGCATTTATAGGTTTTATTCAATAGTTAGAACTAAATAGAGGTGACTGCCCTAAATCTTTAATCTGGAATGTTGGATTAAACAGCAAAAATCTCCATGTTGATAGGTTGATATATGCACTAATTAGGACATACCTACTGTGCCTGCTAGCCAATAAGGTTGTTGATATGAGCTTATGATTTGTAAAGGATACTCCATAATATGTAGCAGATAAAAAATCTGTAAGCTTTTCTTTTCAAGAAATTTTACCTATCTATCACAATAGAGGCTAACACAACGTCTCCGATATCACATTGAACCTTATTATCATGGAAGCAGAACCCAGTTGCGCGAGACTGTAAACCTATCTTTGATGTAAGCTTTTATTCTGATTTCCGCAATCTTTTTATGATAGACTCTGTTGGCAATCAAGCAGGGGCCTTCTACATGATTGTATACAAGTGCAAAGATAGAAGTCTGACCCAACAAAGTTAAATAATGGAAGCTCTTATTAATCATATCTTTGGTAATAGTATATTTACAATAATTGTAATTAAATCATGTGGTGCCAGTTTTCTTTATACTTTTGTCAAAACATTTACAACATTGCATTTGTGATGTAATTTTAGCATAGGACTGTCATAAGCACTTGACTAACGTTGATCTTGAGTTGGAAATATAGTTCTGATTAGTAGATTAAACATGTAGATTTATAATATTTGCAATTACTATTTAAAGTTATACATAGTATTATGCTCTTAGAGTTGTTTTGTATGATGTACAATAAGTAAGATTACTGTTTAAAAATTTACAAGTAAATTAATTAAGGAATTTTCTTAATTTTGAGAAATTAATGCTATTTTATAAGTAATTTACTAAATTTTATAGGTCAATTATTGGCTTTCTATCTTGCAGGCTCTGCTCCTTTTTACCTTGATGAAGACAAAAGGATACTGGTTTTCAAATATGGTAGTGAGTCTGATGTACTACTATGTGAAAAGAAGTCTGGAGTTGCTGCTGTTTGCTTGAATGAATACATAGAGGTTATTATATAGCAATATTTTTGTAACTAATATACTTAATTTTATTTAAAACTGATTTAAAATATTTGAGCACTGATGAGCTTATGAAATGGAAAAACTTGCTTTTTTACTGTGACTGAAACGGTTTGCACAATTGCATGTTTAAATTCTTCACCTATTTAAATTTCAGATGATCAATCACTTTGTGATTGAAGAATACAAAAACCATAGTCATGGATCCAAAGTAATTTTACCATCGGCTTTGGAATCCCAGCTTTGGTGTGACATATATAATAGGTAAGAGTAAGTTGAACAAAATGACTTGAAGTTGTGCCAAATTTTAGTTCAGTACTGAGCTAATGTTCTTTGAAATACTTGTATTGTGTTTAATCACTTTTAAATGAGAGGCTTCTTTGCTTTTCTACAAATAAACACACAGTTCTTCTATATAACTGGTAGGGAAATTCATCATCATGAAATGACAATACTTTATTTAAGAAAATAAATTCATGGTAAATGGAAGTAATGGCTTTACCTAAATTATGTAATACAGTGACATATACAAGTAAAACAATTGAGTAGATGTTTTTTTTGAAACATTGCATAGAAATACTTTCATTACTTCCATTTTGATACATTGTAGGTATGGCTCACAAATATTCAAAATACTAACTGGACCTTATCAAGTATTCCAGTTGCTACTAGCATCGAATTCCTACCTTCAAATATCAGGTTAGATCATCAACTTTCAGCTAAAATGAGATTTTATAGGCTTTTTGAACAAAAAAAGTTTTGAATTTTTTCTCAAGGTTTTTAGCTAAAACACAAAATTTTCCAAAATTCATTGCTGGAGTTGAAAATTATTTATTTGCAACATCATTGTTTTGCTTGTAGGTATATTGATTCATCTTGTACATATTTCAGGTAGGGCCGTTACTTCCATCATTGCTAGCACTGACACTTCTAAACGCCCAAGTCACCAATTTTCCGCTCAAAATTCCATAACTCAAAGCTCAGTGCTGTCTACTCAACACTCAGGAGTTGTGAGCTCGACGCCGTCTACTCAATCTCCCAAAGTCCAAAGCTCTAAATTTCCTCGTCGACAAAGTAGTAAACAGCTGAAGTTGGATGGACACAATCCAGTTATCAAGACGCTAATGTTTACCAACAAATCTAAACCTAAGACATCTCCAGGTTTGAATGTTTTACTACAAATAAAAGAGTCATGTATTAAGTCAACGTATCTTCATGACATTAAATGTAGATATAATTTCTGGCCAAGTGTGCTTAATGTAACAATGAACACTTGTAGATGACTTTTATGAGAACATATCTTTATATCATGACATTTTTGGCAGAACAGTATATGGTCTACTAACTGATTCATCACAATACAAAGTGTGTAGTAATGTAGAAACTATAAACTCTGAATTTTTCTACAGCTCGGTGGAAATGAGTGATATTGTATTTATTCTAGTAGAGTAGTTCTTGCTTTGTCTATATAGCTAGTACTTATTCATTTTACATAGTATTAGTTACAGCTCTTATTTACCTCTAGTTAATGTTTTGTAGACCGTCTATTTGGTGGCATGTCTTACACTCGTTGGTATCAAAGTGTATTCAAAGTGTCTTCTGCTAGCCAAAAACCCTGTCCAGAACTGAAAGCTTTTCATAAAAGATTGAGGTACCATCTTTGTTGCATCTATGTTGGCTATAATTGATATGTTATACTAAGAATTACCTGTTGAAGAAGTGTATTGTCTGAACTGGTAGTTGTGAATTTACTTAATCTTGAGTAACTATATTTTGTGCTGTGTTTTATAGGAAAATAGCTTTTTCTTCGTTGGTTGAAGCATTCACTCAAAAAGAAAGTCAAACTGTTGAAACAAACCTTATATTTGACTCCATGGTGCCTCATTGGAAGGTAAGTGCATACCTACAAGTATCTCCTGTAGAAAATAATTTACAATAAAGCACTTGCCTTGTAAGCATGCCAATGTGAAAATCTAATGTTTGCATCTTCCCGGAATAATTCAGCATTATATGCTGAACTGAGAATCTGCTGATGTAAATGAGTATATCTTTCTCAGTAACTGGTTAGCTGTAATTAGAATAAGAAGCACATTTGGGTGAATCAACGCAGTTGGGAGGGCAACTCTTGTATCCCATAATATAAGTCAGTTCTGTTTGTTTAGACCTTGCTTCCAGTTGCTTTGCCTCTACTCTTAGGATGCTTACATTAAAGTCGGTATTGCCAGACACTCTGACACACGAGTTTAAAGACATTCAACAACCATATATTCACTTTAGTTTCAGCTCATAGCTTAATTATTAAACTATTACCAAATACGGCTAAATTTAGTCAAACTTGCATTGATTGGACCTTAAAATCTTGAATTGGATAGATTTTCTTTTGCATTAACTGCCTGTATGAAGGAGCTGCAGGTTTTGCATAACTATATTAAAATGTTGTGAAATTTAAAACTTTGTAATGTACATAAAATATATGTACATTTGTTTCTGTATTTAGATTAAGCAATTGATAAAGAGAATTTTGATGAAGCTGAAGGTCTCATCTTTACTTTCAAGCAAACACTGTTTTAAGAAAGTTCTAGATAGACTGAAGTTAATTTTTACCAGCAACATGTACACCATACACAAGCTGTCGTTTCTGACTCAAGATATCAAGGTATACGTAACATCTCTCTGGCTACCCATGTTTTCTTTGATAGGCATGTTCTAGTTTTCAGACTGCTTGATTTTTCTTTGAACATCTACCTGTAACAGTTTAATTTTGCATATTTTTTATAGCCTCTCAACATGCTAGGTTGATTTCAGTAACTTAGGTTATTATGCGGTATTACAGCTAGACTATCAAAAAAGGAATGAAGGACTGATAGAAAGTATTTTCTTTTCTTACCTGTTCAAAGTGTTCTCAGTCCATGAATTGTGATTATTTTTCACGGAATTGTAGTTATCAGGATGCCAGTGGCTCTACTCTTTTACTGCTCATTCTGCAGATGACAGAAAGAAGCACCTATCTTACCTACTGGAATGGCTGACCACCACTATCTGCTATGTTATCAAGGTGTGCGTTTAACTGTTAGAATACTTGCAAGTTATCTGATTATCTGGTAAGTTTTATAAGTTGCATCCAGAAATTAATCAATCAACATTTCTCCAGGATCTTAATGTAGTATATTACTGTAACAATGACAGAAAGTGTGACGCTTGTATTATTTTTAATATACGTGAATAAATAATTAAATCAAAATATTGTCAGCGAAAAAGCAATGTAAAATTTTTGAGGTAGATACTATTAATTTACATTTACCTAATATAGTTGAAAAGCAGAATTTTATCAGCGCACTAGTTTATTTCAATGTTCAAAGTTTAGTCAGTAATTTAAATTGTTAGATGATGCCAAGTTATTGAAATAATTCTGCTTCGAATAAAATGCTGTGTTCCCTGGTAGTACTTCTTCTACGTAACTGAGTCGAGGGTGTATCGGAAACGCTGCCTGTACTTCTGCCGTACCTACTGGGAGGCTAAAGTTGAACAGACCTTCGAATCGTACGTCGATAGTAAAATGCTGCGACACGTGACCACAGATAGGAAGGCCAACACTCATCTGCGCTTTCTGCCTGATACTAACAAACTCAGACCTATTCTTTCTTCTATCAAGGTTAGCTTCCATCATGTGCTATACAATATTTCTTTATACAAATCCTTAGGACTTGTATAATCAACCTGTTATATATGTTAGCCAGCAGATAGCCTATTGCTTCTGCATTACTCTTCAATAACTGTTATACTGTCACCAAGAAGCTGCAACTTATGACACCAAATTGAAAAATTCCTTCATGCGGTAGTGGTTTTAGTGATTGATAAAGCTAATAATTGTAGTCTTAAATGTTATAACTGATAACCATTTTAGTGTGTAAAAAATTTCCCCCATAGTGTGTACGTATTTTAACGTACGTGGCCGTTGACCTTTGTACTGTTTTTTAGGTTTAGGATTGTGAACTTAGCACATAAAATTTACTGTGTTGGGAGTTATGAATCTGTGGCTATGGCTATAGCAATTACATCCTTTTAATTTTTGATATTTATACCAAATAGCCCACATATTTTCCTCTGCTGCAACATAGGTTAGGCAAGCATGTGTTCACATATTACTCAAAAATTGGGTGTTAGCTTACTGAAATTATGCAAAATGAGTTGTCCTCTCTTTTCTTGGTGTTTTTTTACTCAATAGTTATTTATTCAGTAGCTGATAGAATTTATAATATAAAAAGGCAGTTGGACTCATTCTACATTGCTATGTGCTCCAAAACTTTATTTCTCTATCACACTAAAACATTTGATACTGCTGTGCAAGTTTTAATGACTATATTGTTGTTCAGAAAGAGATGACAACTTCGAAATTGTACCTCCTTCATGATACACTGAGTTGTCTGAAAGTGGTAAGGTCTGATCCAGCTACTGGGCTAGCTAAGTGCACAGATTTTATAACTCATCTAAGGAGATTCAATCTTACTAAGACTTCTGGAAGGTACGTAATAAGTGTCTACACGAGGAGGTTCTCCTAGAATTAGTTTAATGATAAATACTGGTCTATATTATTGTTGAGCTTCAACTAGCAGTTAGTAAGTATTTGGCATTTGGCAAACTATTTGGCCAGTATTTCTTTCCCTATCAATGGCGTTCTCTGTAAACCACAATATGCATGACTTTTCTAAATAGCTATAGCATGTGAAAAGGTGCTTTAATGTTATTTAATAACTAGAAAGTAAAGCTACATGCCCTCTTTCTTGTCCCAACAGTATTGACATCAGGTACCCAATCATAATTCTTGTAGTTCAGATACCATCATTATTGTTATTCGCTATTGCAGATATTATTTTGCTAAAGCGGATGTTACAAAATGCTATGATTCAATTGATAGAAAATTATTGATGAAAATTCTCAAAACTCGGTTTCTACAGGTAAGCATACAGCACCATTATTTACATGGCATACGATGCCTGTTATCTGTTGCTGTTGTAAAATGTTTTTAAAATATAATCTGCTGCTGAATCTAATACATGTTGTTCTGTACTGGCAGATGAACATCGACAAGTTCATCTGCAGAAGGATTGCTGTGGTGCGTAATAACTCCGAGAAACCCCTTGTGAGTTATTTTACTCATGTGGATGTACATCTTTGTGGAGGTACGTATTATATTTTCGTCTTGTGTTGGAATTGTTCACTATTTGTATACAAACTATTTAAAGTATTTGGATGGTGATTGGTTTATCTCCTTGTAGGTCAACTATCAACTCCATCTCTTCAAGCTGCATGCAGTGACCACTTGCGGAAGAAGGGTCTATCATCTGTAGTTTTTGTGCCGGTGGTACGTAATTTCTATATTTTGAGAACAGCGAAAAGTCTGACAATATATCTGCATTTACACAAATAAGGTTTTTGAGTTTTCCTGCATATTCAACGTTTCCTTGTATAAAGTATATATTATATTTTATAAATATTGTGTTATAATTGACCAGTAATTAGAATGTTAATAGAATTTAATGACATGTAAGCCGATTTTTACTCTGTCTGAAAATAGATAAACACCAACTAATTTATTTTGTCATCATTTTTTCATTGGAAATTTTGGGCTAATCTGTTCAATTATTTTTTATTCTATTGTAAAAACAGAGTAAAATCTTGTTTGGATTTTCATGTTTCAATTTTTAAAATCCTAAAGTTATCAAAGTGTGAAAAAGCTGTCCAGTATTTCATGCTGAGCTGTGCTTTTGTATTCTCAACTGTTTGGCTGTTCACCTGTCTAAACATTTTCAGAAAAATCGTGTACTGACCTCATTTCAAGTTTTGGAGATCATTGAGTCACACTTGAATGAGATCTTAATAGAGGTGAGAACAAGTCAGGAGAGTAATCGCAAGTTTGCTATGGTGGACGGCATTCCTCAGGGATCTGTAGTATCCTCTGTCCTCTGTGATATATACTATGGCGCCATGGAAATGCAATACCTTGTACACAATCTACAAGGAGTTGGTATGTACTTTATATTTTCTGCGTTTACCAACTGCTATGGTGGCATAGTTTCTACTTGTACCTCTTTTACATGGTGCATTTGTTGGGGAAGCTTTAACTTCTTATAATAAACATCTTGTGTAAAACGAAGGTTTATAGTAATTGTTAGGAATTGCCTTCTACTTTTAAAAATTGTTGTAGGGTTACAGCAAAAGTAAAATTATACAAATCAACTAAATAATCATGTTCAATAATGGTGAAAATTTAATTTGGGTAAATGCTTGACATAAAAAAATACTAAAATAAATATTTATATGGAGTTTTACTTATCCCATTTCGGAAATCATGAGTAGCAATAAGCAATTTTTATGCAGTTTTTCTATTAGTTATCATTTATATAGTTTAACAACATATTATTAATTATTTGTTTCATTGTTTATTATATTAAAAGCATTTGTTTTATTTACGATTGCAAGTGCTGTGTCTCTGCAAATTAATTTTCTGGAAGTAAAAGTTGATGAAAGTTGTGTATTGTCATATTCAGTATTTAGTCTAACATTCCATGACTATGGTTAGAGATTAGAGCTTGTAGTTGCTACTTGCTCACTTAGTAGCACTATAGCTCATAATTATACATATTCTACCTTTGGTAAGCTGTTTGGAAATTTCATATTTTTACAACTAAGTATGCTTGTCATGATATAGATGTATGGTTCATTGTTTAACAATTGCTTTTTTTCTGTAGTTCCAATTACAATTAGCCGTTGATTGATTGATTTATTACATAACACAAACATGAAAACATGTTGCGAAATTCAGTGTAGATACTGGCCATAATAAGTAGACGTGAACAAAAGTGGAGGGAAAAAAATTTAGAACTCTGTTGAATTATTTAAAATAAAAGATCATTTAAAGTATTTACAAGGTGTCTTGAAAAGCTATCTCTGTCCCATGCTCCTCTATATTTAATGTTGTTAAAAAGGCTTCCATCAATGCCATGGTTTTTATACCCCAACCATTGTGCAATTATAGATTACTTGTTGTTACGAAACTTGGATGATTATCTGTTGTTGACTTATTCGGAGTCGTCAGCACGTACCTTCCTCCAAACACTTATGTTACCTGAATTGTCTGCACGGTTCTCTTGCATTGTGAAATTAGAGAAAACACTGACAAACGTCAGTCAGTTAGCAAACCAACCCTGCGACAAATTTCCTCGGTCAGGTAACTTTTAATCTTTTATAGTTCGTTTCTGTTCCGGTGGAATGGTTTTGTTACTGTAATGCTGGTGTATCCCCACAATCATTTCACAAAATTTTTGTATTTTACAGATGAAGATCAGATACAGTGGTGTCAGTTTGTGATTAACCTTGATTGCCTGTCAATCAATCTTCCATTTTATTCTGTGAAAGGTAGGCACACTGCTGTGATATTGCAAGCATTACCTGTGTAATTCATTACATGTTATTGTTTGTAACTGCTGGATAGTTTTATATGTTTTTCAAACATATTTGTGTACTTGGTAGATATACACAATGGTATTTCATATGATGGGACGGCAAAACCTTTTGCTTATATTCAAAATTCCTTATTGAAGAATGTGTGTGTTTTCAGTAACCCAATATTCTTAGATAGTGTGGTAAGTTATATATAAATATGTATGGTTTTAATGAATTGACAGTTATTTGTTACATCAGTTGCTATAATCATATTAATCTTATTGGCTGTTCTTGCTATTACTACATACTTTTGGACTATGCATTTATTAATGAAGATAATTAACCACAGAAATTGTTTTTAATATGAGTATTATATTTAGTTTTTAGAGCATATTATCGATGACTTAAGTTCAGATTTTTTCTATATTTTTAAAGCTGCTATGCTTATTTTGTAATTTATATTTTAAAGTTAGAAATTTATGAGCATGACAACCATGTTAGTGATATGATGATGAGAATAATTTTAAAGTTATTCTAATTTTTTACAGTATAGCATTCTTAATGCATTTAAATTAGGCTTTTAAAATGTTATATCTCTGCTGCTTTGTTGTACATTAATTTATAATTTTAGATAAACGATGCTGTCACTCTAAAAAGAAACATCACCCAAATCCTGAGACTCTCTGCTATCAAGTTTACTTACCTTCATCTGTACTTATTTTCTGTTTCCGGTCAGCCAGGAGTAGCCAGAAATCCTAAACTTTGGTTTGGTACGTTCTGCAATGTTTGCATCAAAATATTTTGCTTATGTACAGCGGCCCAAGTCATTTGATGTAATGTATATCAGAGGTTGCTGAACACTAAATTATGGCATTGGGAAGCATGTTATTTGTAGGTGTTGTTTATTATTCATTCTGCTTTATATAATATACATCAAATGTGCTAAAAATAAAATTATAATATAAATTACTCAGTTACTCAAACATTAAACCCATCTGTATTTAAAATAAGCTTCATGTCAAATTATTCGCAGCAGGTAAAAGTGAATTATATTTAGAATATAACATAAAACTAAAAAAGTAATTTATAAAGCACTTTAGCATTTTAAGAGTATAAAATATGCGGACTGATAATAAATGTACAAGGAATTGTTTTCTCATTCCTAGTTTTCAACCCAAAAATTAGATGTTTAGGTTTAAAGGTTATACGAATATTTCACATTTCAATTTACACTGTGTTGGCTTATGCATTCATTTCTTGTAGACTTAGTGGTCTCTGTTGGTCGTAAACTTTACAAGATAATCAAGAATCACCATCAACGTGTTGGTGACGTGTTAAAGTTAGATGAAGAGGAGGTAATCGAGTAAGTTTATGGTAGATATTTCTAATAGTAAGTTGTGTATATTCTGTCTCATGAAACTTATATAAGTTAAACCTGGTAAAATGTACATGCTAGCAGGCCAAGTATTTTGTAGCAGTTAGTAACACAAAATTCTTTCAATTAATTGATTTTATCTATTTCTATTACTTGTACATATTGACTTATTAGATTCTATATAAACTATATATGACAGCATATTTTGAATAACAAAAATAAATTTAAACTGTATACACTTTTATTATCAAAAATGAAATATTATACAGAAATTTATGAATAAATGAAAAAGTATCCATTGAAATTTATGACTGCACCTTTATGTTTATTATGTCATTTTTCTTAAATTTATTTCTGAAATTCTATTTCGTTTCAGGTTGTGCTTTGAGCAGTTTCTATTAGCATGTGGAAGTTGGCCTAAACTGAAACCATTAAGGGAGATTCTCTACTTCAATTTATACAGATGAACTCACTAACTATCCTTCTCTATGACAAAGTTGCTAGTGCAATAACAGGATAAAAACTGTGATTGATAAAATTGTTAAAACTCCTCTAGCATTGAATCAATTGAAGTTTAGACTCTTTAAGTTGTTTTTTAAAATGTATTTCCACAATTGTAAAATATATCCTAAACTTTTGCTTGATACGTTCTGCACTGCTTGGATCAAAATCTTTTGCTTATGTACACAGGCCTAAGTTACCTGGTGTAATGTGTATCAGTAGTTGCTGAACATTAAATCATAGTATTTGGAAACACGTTTTTCATAGGTGCTTTGTATTATTGTAAAAAGTATCACAATTTATTTTATACAGTTATAAGAATTTATTATCTTTAGGGTGCAGTTAAAAAATATGTTTGATAACTTAGCCAATATACTTTTTAGCAAAAATTCATTATAATAAATTTACAAATTTGTAAGACGCAGTCCAATAAAATGTATTTTCATGATTATTTTTATAGAGTATCTGTGTAATTAGTGTTTAATATTTTTTAATAAAGAATATAATTCAACTTCAAAGATAAGTTGGCAGTAATGTCTTTTCTTTGTTACAAGCATTTGTTTAGTTTTTAAACACTATGTTCTGTCACGTATATTAAAGGAGTTTTATAGTGATTTACTTGTATAGGGTACTGTGACTGTTCTATAGTGTAGCAATGTCACTCCTTAGCTGAAATCATCCTTCATTTCTGGCTGCAGTTTATCTCTTGATTATGCAATGAGTTCTCTCTTGTCTCCCACTCAATCACTTTGAGTTTGTTTGATATCAAACTATTGTCGTGGTATTCTATATCTTTCCTTCTTTTCTGGAATCTGAATTTCTTTGATTTAGATTCCAATCCTTTCCTCATGCTGGAGGAAAATATTGGAATCCTACTACATTCCATACTGGTAAGAGTCTCATTCTGTCTTTTTGTTTGAGTGTGCATGTCTGCTTGTGTTTTGGAGGCTGTGATGTCAAAGTTCTTTTGGATAATAGCCTTTCTCTTCTAATTGGTCATTGTAGCTTGATAGTATTGCCACAGTCTATAGTTTTTTAAACATAATTTTTGTCTGTCACTTTGGAATTTGTGAGTATTTTGCAGACTGTATCACTGACATGCAGTGCGTGATGTGTTATATGACAGTGATTCTGCACAAAAAAGTTGTGTGTGTGTATTGTGTGTGTATTGATTAACTTTGGTTCACCGAGTCAAAGAGAGAATCTTACGACACTGCAGAACTATAGCTTAGGATTGCAAATTGAATCCGCTGTTGAGCAGCCATTGCCCCTCCCCCCCCCCCCGCCCCTGTAACGTTATCTATTCTTACTCTCTCAGGTTTTTATCTTATGCTGACTTGTCAGTGTTTTTAGTTTTCATATTATAAACAAAATATAATATCCTGGCCAGTGTGTATAACAGTTTTACTTTTATACATGTATACCATAATGTTTAGAATTATAATGATATTGTTGATTGAGATATATAGAAAATAGTGGTTATAAATAATGCATAAACCACACATGACTGAGTAGCATAAGTGTATATTTTCTGTAGATGTACTACATTGGAATTTATTTGCTTTTCATTGTGTTATGGGGTTGCAGGAATTCAGTAGATAGAACACTAGATTAATCTAAGAATTGCATTATATGTATTAACATATTCATGCACACACAGATTATAATGCATGTATATAGTATATACAATGAATACATATTATAAATCTATTTTATATAATAACTGTTGATGAAATATGCTTTTCTTTCAAGTGTTCATATTAAAGCCATATTGTAACTATGGTGGTAGCTTAAAGGGCATTATAGTATAATATCACGACCTGGAATAAACCAGTTTATTTCGTTTTAGTTAATTACATTACAAAGTTATCTTCCTCCGATAGTTTACTCGACAAGTATAGCTTACGGACCATAAAAACGTTGAAACTTTAACAAATTAGCAGATATAATCAGCGTAATAAATTACCTTTTAACCCTTTAGATAAAACATATTGTAATGAAGTTTAGGTTACTTGAAACCAATTGAAACCGTTTCCTGTTTTGATCAAATGATAGAAATCATTTAATGCAGCACAGAAGTTGAAGTTACTGAGTGCACTAGTTAGAGTTGAAACGCTTCAGTGGACAATAATATGTGATTAGATAACCCCAAACATTGCGCTGCATCTAGCACTTTTCTTTAATGTTGATAGAAGTGGGCATAATAAAAACAATTGCTGATTATAATCTTATTCAATTTCATTTTATAATAATGCTACAAAAGCTTTTGTTGTTTCAGCATCATAATTGTATGTGAATTGCTATAATGATAGTCTAGAAATTTTGATTAAATCAGGAAAATTACTATTACATTGAATATAATTTATTCTCATCCTCACTTTGATTTTGACTTAGTTTCTGGTAAAAATGAAAAAAATAGACTATAAGTATAAGTATAACTAATAGTAAAACTCTAGCTTAAAAGCTATAAGCGTAAGATTAGGTACAACTATAAGTATAACGTTGTAATTAAGTGATTAACTAATGTAAATAGATTGTATAACTATAAGTGTTATAGTATTAGTATAGAGCAATTGTTTATATAGCTCTTCCTAAAAGTAAAAGTACAAGGCTAAAACTAAAGGTTAGAGTAACTCAAGTTGTAAGATTAAGTCAGTAAGTGTAAGTGCTAGTGCAACAGTAACACTAACAATAACTTACTTTTAGTGACTAACTGTAAAAGTGAGTCAATTGCACATTGATTTAGATTTTAGTCATTTACAGTTGCAGTCACACTTGCTAGGTCAATGACTGTGAGTGTGAATCAGTCTGTTAAACTAACTTAATGTTAGAGTTCTGCTGATTGACTGAAAGTAAATAAAAATATTAGTATACTGAGTATAGTTTGGGTTTAACCTGATGATTAATCATAAAGCAATGTGATAGTTTAAGTTATACTAATGCCCCAGAATGCAAGTGGAACATAAATCTATTTATGCTAAAATTATTTATCTGTACTGAAAGTGAATAATGATTGTAACAGCTTCAAGTTACTGTTGTGCTCCAAAGATAAGTTCACATCATGTTGTCTGCATTGTGAGAAGCTTAAAAACCTTACAAGAATTGAGACTTTGGCTTGATTTTTTTCATTAATTTAAATAGAAAATTAAAAAATAATTTAAGTATTCATATTCTGGTCATTATTGCCATTTATTGTGTATTGTAAAGTACATTTTAAACAATAATTGGAAAGTTTGTATTTTTTGCAAGAATAACTGCTGTGTTGATAAGTTAATTAAATAGTAAATCATTTATCTAGTAGTAAATGTGTGCTTTATCAAAACTTACTAACTTATTCAATTAATGTAAAGTTTAGAAAACTAGGATTTTCCAATGAATTAGAAAAAGTATTTTACAAAATTAAAAATGACAACTGCATAGGTTTGGCATCACATAAAACTTTGACATTGTGCTTTATAACTAAGAATATACATTGGAATTGTGCTTTATACCTAAAATATATAATTCCCAATTTTTTGGAACTGCTTAGCACTTGTATTTAAATACCTTGTTAAGTTGGAAATCAGCCATTGTGGAAAAACAATAGTAATTTACTATAACTATGTACTGCTCCAGAATACAAGGGTGATCCTGGACTGAGTTTCAAGTTTGACCATGAGTCAATCTCAGTATTCAGACGAAGATGAGGAGTACGATGGCTATGACTCATACTACCAAGATGACTGCTATGAGTCAGATGGTGATGTCATGGCAGATGACAGTTTTAGCCATTCAGCAAATGATCCGGAGTATTTCGATTTTAAAGCCTTGACTACGGAAGATGTGGAGAAATTATTAAATGAGTCTGTCGCCAAACTGCTAACCAATATTGAAGTACGAACTATTTAGCTTTATGTCGAGAACAAGTTGACTCTTTCTAGAGTTTACTCTATATACAGATTTAACTTTAGATTATTCTTCTCAAGTTAGTTAGTTTCAATTTGCTGCAGTATAAATATTCTGCAAAAGTTCAATTATGCTTGGGCATAAGTAACTATAAATGCAATTTTTGCCATGCCATGTTTAGCCAAATTTCAGAATAATTACTCTTATTACAAAAAGATAAACCGAGATCAATATTTACTGCAGGTGTGGCATGAAGGTAGAGCATTTTATTTCTTAATTTCTTTACTAAACTACGAACCTTACTCCTAGTTTCATGTTGCATACTTGACCAAATTACTGCTAACTAGTAATATACGTAAATATATATGCTTGTTCACCAGTTGCATTTAAATGTAACATTTTTATAGCGTTCAAATTGTAAACCTACTTTGTCATTGTTTTTGCAGGTAACCCCCTCTTTAGCGAAAATGTTGTTGCATCATCACAAATGGTCTATAGACGATATAATTGGCAGGTCTGTGTTATATTCACAAGTAAATGTATATACTATAATTAAAAATAAAATATTAAACTGTTAATAGATACTTGTGGAATATTAAATGTTTATCTACCAGATGGAACAGAACTTATATTAATAGACCTTTTTCAGAAGTCCCTCTAAGAGCATTTATATTTCGAAGTTGTCTTCTCCCACCCGGGTTTGTGGGAATCTCTATAATTGAGAGAAAACACATAAAATCAGTAGTAATTTTACGGCATGAGTGAGGATAAGTTAACGTCAAGTATAACATCCCAATCGAAACCTTTAATAAAAACTATTAGACTTGTTGTAAAATACGTCATGAAGATATGGGGCAAACAAAATGTTTCAAGATTATATTGAAAAGATGCCTGCCTAAATATAAAATGTTTTAAATAAACTGAGCTTTTTTTCTCTTCTTAGTAATATTTTTCTTTTAAAGAATTTTTGGCCTTTAACATAAAACTATGTAAAGCATTCATGGTCCCTTGAACATAATGTAGCACAAACGCTTCAAAGTATAATTATGTGTACATGTTATAACACAGCTACAGGTTGAGCAAGCATGTGCTTGTACATATGTGTAACTATTGTACTCAGTGAAACTTGACCACAGTGTTGAAAGGTCAACAGCTATAAAGTGCGTAGTGGTGACAGACAGGTCAACAAATGATTAATGGAACTTGTATCATAGTAACTATTTCAGTATTCCTCAGCAACCAAAACCACAAAAATGCATTCAAGCAAATTTTCTTCGCAGTTTTTCATGTTTGAAAGACACAACTCTTAATTGTAAAGGGAATCTCGATGACATTAGAAAAGGGTCTATTTATTTAATTGAACTTTATGTTTTATTATTGAATTTTTTTCAGGTATAGAAAAAATTCTAAAAGGTTTCTCGAGGAATCTCAATTGCAGCCAGAAAACCCTGCCCAGGTATTATAACTTTAGTTTAGAAATTATGTCCACTTGATTAGCTATTGCCATTAAATATAAATAAACTATAAGTGCACTTGTCAGCCAATTAGCATTGTTACAGTGGTTTGGAGGTCTATTACTTGGTTGTTGTTATACTTTATAATTTTTGTTTATTTGTTGAACTTCGAAAAATCTTTACAAAATTTCACGAACTAAAAGTTTGAAAGAGTAAGTTTACAAAATAGAAATTATTTTAAGAATAAAAAATATATTAAGGTTCATGCCATGGAACTAATGTTGATAATGGCAAAGTAACTTTAGAGTGGAAGGAACTATAAACTAGCAATAAAATTACATTTATAATTGTCCTTCATTATTAATTTACTTCAACTATGTTGAATAGTTCAAATTACAAAGTTCTTGATAATTTAATTGAAATTTTTTTTATTCATGATAAAGTTTAACCCTATGTTGAACTTTTTTACTCTCTGCACTCTGGTAAAGAATGTGTTAGCTTTTCGCATAAAATGGATTTTCTTATTTTGATTTTTTATGAGTTAATTTTATTCTAGTGTGCGGCTCTACAATACTAAGACATAGATTGACTATCTATAAATAAGTGACAAGCTGTAACCACTATATCTTCTGCAGTTGCAGAGTTCACAGTTCTGTGATGTGTGTCTGTGTGAGTCTGAATCAATGCTACAAGCTGGCTGTGGTCACGCCTTCTGTAAGCTGTGCTGGACCACGTACATTGAGAAGCAGGTGCAGGATGGACATTGTACAGGTGAGTGTAGAGTAGACAGTGTACAGGTGAGTATAGAGTAGACACTGTACAGGTGAGTAGAGAGTAGACATTGTACAGGTAAGTATAGACATTGTACAGGTGAGTTGACACTGTACAGGTGAGTATAGACACTGTACAGGTGAGTATAGAGTAGACATTTTACAGGTGAGTATAGAGTAGACACTGTGCAGGAGAGTATAGACATTGTACAGGTGAGTAAGTACGACCATCATTAGATTAGAGAACAAGACATGCAATAGTTTGATTTTATGCTGTAACTATAAAGTTTATACCTTCAAGTTGTGCATCTGTACTCATATACTGTATTACTGACAGAGAAGTCCTGAGCTACTGTGGTACAGGCCTAAAGTTACAGCAACTGCTACTGTTACTTGAAAATAGTAAACTGTTACTTGAAAATACGGCACAAACTGGAGACTGGAAACTAATGCTTTACTTGTAGATATTGAATGCATGGCTGGAAACTGTAACGTTATTCTCACTGAAGATATGGTGCTAGACCTCATCAGTAGTCCACACATTAGAGAGAAATATCAACGCTTTGCCTATCAAGCATACGTAAACGTAAGTTGTGTACTCCTGCTCTAAGTTTGCTTATAACGGCATATTTTAGCTTGAAAATATAACTCTTCTTGTTTTGACAGCTTTACTTTATTGTACCTTGTATTGCTTGTGTTTTTTTGTTTATCTGTTTACAACAGATTGCAAGGGAAGTTAACAGTAATAGACATAAAGTATGTAGATATTTATATACTTACAGGTGTGTAACATAAAACTGCAATATATATGGTGATTACATAACAGTAGTTAGGAACAGTCTGCAAGGATACAGTATAGGTTCAGATTATGAACAGCATAATTATTTATTTTTACTGTTATTGTGTGCAGAATCATAACACTCAGCTAAATAAGAGAGACAACTCCTAATCATCCACTTCAGTTTGTATAATGGGAGAATGGAAAAACATTTGATTAGCTGCCAATAAACTGAACATCTCGGTATTGTGATTATGAAACTCAAGGTTATTATAAACTGCAGCTCTAGCTATAATATGCCTGTGATATACTATAATATACTCTGATATAATATGATATACTCTGATATGCCAGTGATATACTTTGATATACTACGATATGGCTATGATATACTTTGATATACTACGATATGGCTATGATATACTTTGATATACTACGATATGGCTATGATATACTTTGATATACTACGATATGGCTATGATATGCCTATGATATACTTTGATACGCTATGATATGCCTGTGATTTCAAGCACTGCTCATTCCAAAATATGTTTATAAGCAAAATAAGAGTATCCAAAATAATTTGTTGGCTGCTATCCATAAAAATATAAAAAGAACTCATAATATTTACCCAGAATCATAGTTTATAATTAATTTAATTTGCAATCATTTGGTTATTTACAAAACAACATTATGTTCGCCAAAATGTTTACTTGTGTGCACCATATAGGCTCAGCATTGTATGTCCTGGGGCATACTCATAATAACAACTCTTCTAAATAATCTGTGTTATATTAGAGAATTTTAAAGCTGCCTAACAGCTTTTATTCATACTTCTCATATTTATGTGTAAATTACAGAGACACCCTAATATGAGGTTCTGTCCAGGTGCTGGCTGCACCCTCGTGATATATGCTAAAGAGAAAAGAGCAAGGAAAGTTAAATGTGATCATTGCGCCATCAGCTTCTGGTAAGTATATATGCCGCTCTATTTACTCCTCTGTCTCAAACATTAATATTTTATAATCAGGACTTGATACAGCTTATCAATGGTTACAAATTACCCCCCCCCCCTCTAGTATGTAGTCTAGTCTTGAGTATAGACTGAGCTCTATAGCTAATATCAGACATGTTTGTTACTTTATATTCACTACATCAGATACCATTTTACAGCTTTGGTTGCGGCTCTGAGTACCACGCTCCCACTGACTGTGAAACTATAAAAATGTGGCTCTCTAAGTGTATAGATGATTCAGAGACCGCAAACTATATCAGTGCACACACTAAAGATGTACGTATGTGAATACAATCTCAGTAAATACAACTCAGTAAATACAACTCAGTGCTATAATGATTTGTGTTATAGTAAAGCTTGATGCCTTTTTATATATTACTGTTATCATTTGAATTATCTGAAATATTAAAGATTCTGAAAGTGGTTGAATTTTTACAATAATTCATTTAATTCAAATACAATTTTCATAATTAATTTCTGTTACAAAACCACTTTCTTAGGCATAGCAAAACATCATTACAAAATTATTTTTGCGCTATAGAGTTTTCTGAAGCAAAACCCAGTGAATGTATGTGAGTGAATTCCACAGTACAGCTCTTGATATATATGGATGTAAGTAGAATATAGGAGTTGTCTGCTTATTGTAGTGCCCAAAGTGTCAAGTATGTATAGAGAAGAATGGCGGATGTAATCATATACAGTGTTTTAAGTGCAAGCATGACTTCTGCTGGATTTGCGAAGGAGGCTAGTTTTTATACGTTAATAAACATCTCAACTGACTTGTATTTTGCGTCACTTGTTCTATTCATTATTGTAAATTTCACCTATTATTTATAATTATCCTTTTAGTCATCTGATGGTATAATAAAAACAACTCACGCAAGTTTATAGTCACTATCCCTGTGGGAAATCCTTGGTGGAAAGGTTTTTGCTAAAGCGGGCTAAAGACTTATTCATATGTGGCATAGAAGCAATTATGACTGGATGCTCTTCCTAACATCACCAATGGCCTTTACTGGGGTTCGAACCCAAGACCTCAGGTTTATTAAGCCAGCGCTCTAAATCCTATACCACGGCTTCTCCTTTGATAGTATCATAGATGAATATTAAATATTTTAAATTAAAATCTTATACAACGTTCTAAAATATGCAATTTCTTTGATGTGTCTGAAACTACTTGCATGTTCCATGATTAGTTGGTTAGTCTGGAGAAAACTTTGACCATTCATATTCTTAGTTATCCAAGTATTGTAACAGGCAAATGAAAATGCATTTAATATTTAATATTGCACGTTTAAAACATGAAATATTATCCCTTTTATCTGCTTTGTTTTAACGATTTTTGCTAAGTATATATAAAACAGAGGCTATTGACTTAACTTCCTTTTGTAATATGATATCTTATGTCAATATTTTATGTTACAATAGAATGATAGACTCTTTGCCTTTGCTTGTTTTATAGATTGGAAAACTCATGCAGGTGAATACTACGTATGTAGTAAGTATAAAGACAAACCTCCAACCCGCACAGAGAAAAATGAAGCCAGGGAAGCTCTTGTCAAATACCTTCACTATTTTGCTAGAGTAGGTTGAAGTTGTAGCAGTATGTAGTGTTATGAATATAATATGATGGAACGTTTCTATTTGTGTTCTGATGGTCTTAGATTTGTTGCTCAATAATTGCATTATCTCACATCAAAATAAATCTTACAGCTGTCACATCAGAAATATTCTCATATGCAGCTATTTTGTGACTTTCAAATGATAGTTGCAGAAGTTTGTGAGTAGGTTTTGCCATAAATGAATAGTTATAAAATTGACCCAACAATCTATTAAAACTACCAGCAATTTTTTCCTATGCTTCATATGTTATAAATATTTCATAATTATAAATGTTTTGCTAAAGATCAAATGTCAGTTTAGAGTAAGACCCAAAGTTATTTTTGTTGCCATAGAAACGATATTTCATGATATTCTTGATTTAAATTTGATAATGCTGTAGAATAGAATTCTAACTTAAAGCACCATCTATTGCAGTGGGATAATCATTCTAGGAGCTTGAAGTTGGAGGCACAAGAGACGGAAAAGATAAAGGCAAAGATTGAGAGTAAAGTGTTATCTGCAGAAGGCACGTGGATAGACTGGCAGTATCTGCTGGATGCTACGGAGTTGCTTCAGAGATGCAGATATACTCTGCAGTACACGTACCCATTTGCCTACTTTCTCAGTGACTCCAACACTCGCAAGCAGCTGGTAGGCCAAACTACAACTCCACATTCTGCCTTTCTTTCGTGGTTTGTTGAAGGAGTTGCTTATTAGCTAAAACACGGTCTTGCCATATGTATATATTGATACACACTGCTTAGCTTTAGAACTTTTTGTAATCTAGGACAAATTTATCAAGTTTGAATTTAAACTTGAACGTGTTTTGAATGAGACATCTATTTCGTTGGTTCTTTGCTGCAGTTTGAATATCAACAAGGGAAGTTAGAAGTAGCGGTAGAAGATCTCTCATGGAAAGTGCAAAAAGCAGAAATAACAGATAGAGGAGTAAGTAGAATGATAGACACCTGGCGCAGCTTTGGTCCTGGTATACATAGTTTCAAATTGCTTGAGTGAACTCAAAATGGTTAAATTTCCAAAATGATGAGGGTTTTGTTCATAAAGACTGTAATTAATGTGTAGTTGGGAAGTTTATCTTCATGTATAGCTGAGACTAGCTTCACTCAAGTGTATCCTACTAGAATATGTACATATGTAGTCACTGTGAATATTTGGCTAAATAACTCAGGTTTACCCTCATCTAAATATATTATATTATCTAAACATAGACTTTGTAAACGCATTTTTAAATGTATGTCTAAATATATATTTCCATTACTCTCTATGAACTTGTTTGTTTTGCTTTTCTTCCAACTAAAGATTGTTGTAGGTATTGGAGAACCAGATGGATATTGCAGAGAAAATGAGACAGACCCTACTTAAAGATTTTTTGCAATCATAGTCCTAACCATGTATAGATATCAAGTTGAATGATCTTGAAGAATTTGTTATTATGTCTGCCTCAGTTTTACACAAGCTCATTTATACTTTCTAGTCAGTCAATATTTTTGATGCAAGCTACTAGATTATTTATGAATCCATCAAATATATGTTGGGTGTGCTAAGCACCCGCCCCTACATAAACCTCTGCTGCTTATGCCAGGGAAATTTACATAAGCTATTCAGGCTGATATTTCACATTGTCATCCAAACTTTATTTTTATATTTAGATATTTTACACAAGAAAAAATATAAATATATAACTTATAAAAATAGTTATTTTGTCAATACAAAAATATTATTGCACATCTGAAAGGAATTATAGGGATAATAATTAACATTGAGGTAAATAATTTGTACATACTAATATGGCCGTATGTACGAGTGAAAACATAGTCACAATGTAACTTTGTAAGTAAAATATCAGATTTTGTTCAAAGAAATCAACTTTCAGTAGAGCCTGTGCTAGCATCTATTATGTAGGTTAAAGAGCTGCTTGGCAATGATTACATATATTCACGAGTAAAGTAACAGCCATTGCTTGCTGCTAGCTTCATTTCTTTGGCTAAAACAAAAATTTACAAATTTTTTTCAGTATGAACGGTAGATTTATCCAGTAATTACAGAGTAGTGCATCAGCTGAGGCAAAGCATTAAAGTCAAGCGACTTGTGGCAGTCATTTTTTTCTTATGTATAGCTTTAAACTTTGTAAAATTTAGAATTTTGGAATTTGAGTAACATCTTATTCCTACAACATATTGAATGTTACAATACAAGTTGGTAGAGCTAATAAATTAGTTTGGGAAATGCACTAGTGAATCAGTGCCATGAAGGTGGTGAAAACTGGATACTACCCAACCTTAACAAGATGGTATAAGTAGAATTAAACTCTCAGGCTACAGAAGTAGGTCATAAATAGAATGGGAATCAGAAAAAAACTAGGTTATAAAAAGTCAACAGTTTTGCAGTCTGATATCAATTAATAGTTTGACTTAGTCAAGTTTAGGTTGAACAACACTGAATAGAAAATCTGCATGCGCAGCTCATATAGCATACACGTATAGATTTAACAATGACACTATATTTAGATATGTAATTAGTTTTTAAAATATAACTGCTGAAGTTGCTATTCAGGAAATAATTTAGCTTTGATTAAATTAATTTTGTAATAATCTGAGCAGTTATTGTGAACAGAGTCTTTGCAGATTTGAAAGTTCACTGATCTGTTTTAGTAATAATATTTTATAAAGTGTGCAATTCAAATATAAATATTACATGTGCATGACCTTGTACTATTCAAATGTCACTTTGCAATCTCAAATTTTAAATGCTCAATTTAGCTAGTTTCTTGAAAGATTGCAAAAGGTATTCAGTTCTTTGTCCAGTGAATAACTTGTAACTGTATAATTTAGATATGGTCAGCTGCTGTACAAACATGTCAGGCAGCTGAGACCTAAGCTATAAAAACCCCATTACAGATTTGGATTAAAAGCAAACATTACTTGTATAAACAAATCAATAGATTTTTCAATAATTCTTCAAACTAACTTAGCTGCATGAAAATAAAATAGTTCAAAAGAACATAAAAGTTAAAATACAATCAGTCATTTCAGTCTTCCCAGTGCTGCATAAGTGGGAATTTAGGTGAATTAGTTGGCCTACATTTTGGCCAAGTACCTTATTTGTAAACTAAAAGCAATATCGCATGCTTATAACACAACTTTTATTTTTATTTTGTTTAGAAACTTTGCACATAAAAACATAATTGTGTTAAAGTTTTTCTTGACAAAAGTTCAAATTTTAGTCTGGTAAAAAGCATGGAATTCAACTTACTGCGTTCTTCCGGTGTTCGTAGCGTTTGAATGCCATCATATACTGTTTCCTCCGCTCATTCATCATAGTCTGGTTGGTTTTAGCAAACGTGTCAACAATATGCCTTGCCTCTTGTTCATGAAAGTTCTGAAAATCATTTACTTTTTTGCAAAGTGATGCTAACAAGTTTATGATGTGGACATCAGAATAGTTTTCGGTGTTTAAACAGTGTAAATGTGTCTTATTAATTGACTTTTTGAGCAGGCGTCATGAAACAACACGGAGCATTTCTAACTGTTTTTCAGTGTGCAATACTACCTATAGATGTCAATTTTTCAGATGCTATTTGATTTAGTTGTTATAAAATATTACAGGCACATATTATTGAGCTTCGCCTTAAATTTTCTTGTTGTACAACTTATGTAATTTATAATTGTTAAGTTACATAATAATATTATATAAACTCAAGTACTTTATCTCTATAAAAGCGGAAATAAATTTTTTTAGTAAATAATAGAACATTATACGTAAAGGTAAGTTCACCTTATATGAGGTACACCATAAAAGTTTATGATTATTGCAAAAGTAAATTGTACATGAATGTTATCTCCTTAGAGTTGAGTATTGCCAAGTTGAAATATTAAGTGAAAGTAAGCGTAAACATAAATAAAAGCATGCTCACGGTCACTTTGAGTGACTTCATCTTAGGAGAGCTGGTGCCTTCAGCATTACATGGCTTGCCTGGTGTAGATTTGTCAGTCGCAATATTTAAATTGTTATTATAAGAGGCTGAAATGTTAGATTCTTCAGTAAACTCAGACACTGGCGTATCAACATCTCTCTACCAGTATACAGTGGTAATTATATATTGTAATGTACTGTACAATGTATACTACTACTACAATCCACTCCAGTTTATATATATATATACCTATTATAATATACACATGCTTATACGTTAATATATTTATATGATAAACCTATTCACTACCCACTACCATTAACTATTTTAGCAGTCATTCATAATACGGCCAAAACAAGAACAAAATATACTTTTAGCACACTATTAGCCTAGGGCCACACGGTGCGTATTTTCGCATGCGAAAATTGAAATCACAAGTAGCAAAGGTGTCCACTGTGCGCGTTGAGAAAACCTTCGCACTTGTCGCTCTGCATTTTCAACGCAAGTGCGAATCGTCTCTGTCGTCATCACCTAATTGGCTGGTAGCTACTTAGCGAGCCCAATTTCTTTATTTAGTGCTATATTCCAGTAAATTGCGTTTTATTGAAAGCGAGTGCGATTTAAAAATGAAAGCTTTATTTATCACGCATCACTGACGCTACAGTGGACACCTTTGCTACCCGTGATTTTAATTTTCGCATGCGAAAATACGCGCAGTGTGGCCCTAGGCTTATAGGCTACTAGAAAAATACAAATCATTTGAAATAATTATAAATGTGTTAAACATTGCTAAAATTTAGTGAAACTTCGTTAATACATGCAGGTTGCTATAATATTTACATTAAGTGAAAAATACTAAAACAGTACTGCACTGCTATATGTAAGTCAAAGTGCTGTGATTGCAGACTCGAACTACATCTATCGCTACAGAGTTTAATGCATTTATATACGAGATATAACCTACCTCAGGCAGGGCATTAAAAGATGGGGAAACAGACACTGATTTCTGCTTTTTCTCTCTTGATTTCTTGAAGGTCATTGGCAGTTTGGCACGAGAGTTTGCATGAGAATAGTATAGTGTGAAGTTGTTCACAACAATAGGGACTAAAACCAAATACAAAAATAATGGGTGCAATGGTGGTAGGTGACACTCACAATGCCAGAGGTAGGAGCAGCAATAGTGAAATTGAGAAAAGCATATTACCTAGATCAGAAATGTAGCAAAACAAGTTATGTTCTGACGAGAATTTCAATTCGCGCTCCAAACCAAAGTTGAGGAAAAAAATTGAAGAACTTAGACTATTAAAATTTTCCACTAATGCACCTAAATGTCCAATAAAATTAATTCGTTTAATTTTCCTTATGAATTCTGATTTGGGCGCAAGTTGAAATTCTCGCTAGAATAATATAACACTTCTGCTATATTTTTCATTTCAAACGCAGGCTTTTCTCACTTTTTCCTTTACTGCAGCTACCTCAATGTCAGAAATTATTCAGTCTACTCAAAAGTACAGACTATATTTAACTTATGGCTGCTTTCCAAATAATCAATTAAGAATTTTAGCAAATAGTTCATCTCTGTTAAGTGCAACAGGAAATTAAAATTAGCAGTGACAAGTGTGGGTGATTTTTTCATTTTTCAAGGTAAGAAGAAAGTTTTAAAAAATTAGAGTTCCAAATTTCTAGAGAAGTTAAAGTTATAGTTGTAGTTGCGGTGAGAACCCCTGATAGAAAGGGTTTATAACAGCGAGCTAAGGACTTGGTTTTCTTGTAGCGCAAGACAAGATGCTCTTCTTAGCATTACCAATGACCTTCACTGAGGTTCAAACCACTGACCTTGTATTTACTAAGCCAGTGCTTTAACCACTACACCACTGCTGCTCCTTTTTAAAATGTCTAGGAGTTACAGCTTTAACTATCAACCCCTGGCAAATTCAAACTGTCTTATATTGCCTATGATTATTGACTTCGGGCTACAGTCATGAAATTGTGAGACCACCCACAATTAATTAATTTTTTTCTGAGAAATTCAAACTTCATGTGGTGAACAATATGCACATCAATGCAAAATAGGAATTACTAGCAAAAATAAATTTAATTGCAACTGATTGCAATCATGCCTGCATATGTGACCTGGCACCACAAAACAGGAGATGTGTATAAAATTGTATTGTATAAAATTGTATATAAATTTTCAGTATTTCCAAATTAAACCTTCATTTACTATACTTTATAAACGTCGCCACATCCCCGGTTTTGTCGCGACTGGTCACATATATTGACCTCATACATTGGAGAGGTGCTTCTGAGCAGCGTGTGATTTTATGATAAAATTCTAAGTGAATTGTTGCTATGAATTATATACAGAGTCTGGTTGCCAGAGACTCAAAGATTGTTATCAGCAGCAACTCTTGAAAAAGCTATTAGTTCAGTATTGAGCAATGACTATTTTATGCTTTATCATACTTCATGGCAATTGGTACAATTCATTAAAAATTCTAGTAAGTATCGCATATTGTGTAATTATAAAGTAATGTATTCAGTCTATTCAAATCTTTGTATGGAATAATGTCATATAATGAAGTTTAAAACTTTATTCGCTGGTTACCAATCTATCGTCTCCTCCGGTCTAATGAAATAAAGTTCAATGAGTTTGTACCCATTATAACCTCATGTTCTCTCTTATTTCGAAGCCAATACAATATTTGCTTCTTCTCAGGGGAAATCAACTGTATGAGAGCTGCCTATACTACTTCTGTTACTGAGTCCTTTTATATAGAAAATAACTTCAAACTGAGTCACCACCATTAATTATTTACTATCAGGTTACAAAAGCTCTTCAGATTGCATAAACTTAACCACTTTTGATACACAGGTAGTGGCCATGCATGAATCGAAAGTTTACAATTTATCAATAGTTATAAAATGCATATATACCGGTTTCCATTATTTTGCATTATGCAATGAATGCTCATAAGGATGAATTTGCGTTGCGGTTTGCATGAACCTATGGTTGTGGTTTCATTGATGCAACTGTTTCTAAACAGGATTGAAAAATCCATTCGCATAAGCTTGGAAACTATAGTGATATACTCAATCAAAGACAAAAATCTAAGAACATTGGTATTTAAAAACCCAGTTTTGGCTCAAATCGCTCACCGGTGAAAGCAATAACCAGGACTCCTCCTATTACACTGAGGCAACCAATCAAGTATCCGAGTAGGGACTTTGGAACCCTGTCACCATAGCCAACTGTTGTCATGGTAACAAGAGCCCACCATATTCCAATGGGTATAGAAGTGAAATTCTTTGGTTCAGCGTAGTAAATAACACTGGCAAAGATCATAACCCCACTCATTAGAAACACCACCATCAGCAGTAACTCCTTGGTACTAACCTAGAATAAATTGATTGCCTTTTAATTAAAATTAGCAAATAATGAAGTCCTGAGGAAAAGGAAGTGGCATTTGGATAAGTTCAGATTTAAAATATTTCTCACCTTTATTGTGTACGCTAAAACTTTGAAGGCTGAATAATGTTTCATCAGCTTGAAGATTCTTAAAACTCGCACAGTCCTCAGTATGTTGGTGATCTGCAGTATATCTCCAGCTTTACCAGCGTCTGACCCTAATGTTGGTTCAAGGTATTCTAGCAATATAGATATCATCTGTGGAACAATGCATATGATGTCTATAATGTTCAGCAAGGATTTCAAGAATACGCATTTTTCTGGAGCGAAAATGAAGCGTATGACAAGTTCCAAGATGAAGTAAATGAGGCACGACCATTCTACATATGTGAGGTATTTTACTGTTCTCGTTTCAGGGTACTCGCGTTCGACTGCATCATGGCAGCACACTTGTTTAGATGCAGCAGGATAATACTGCTCAGGGTCTTCAGCTCGAGTAGTTGAGTCATTAGAGTAGACTTGAAACCAATAGTGGGACTCACAAATAAAGGAGAGAATCGATATCATGACCACAAAGATCGAGAGAAACATGATCGCCTGGAACATACAATCACAATATCATTTACTATATTAACTTGGTGAAATGTAGTCTAAAAGTTATACTTTGCATTATAATATGATATCAACCTATTGATTATTCAAACTAGGACCACAGTGCTCCAATACATAAGGCAGTAAACAAATAAAAGTGGAGTAAATTTAATCAAGTGGAATATATGTAACCAGAACCACAGCCCATTCAAATCAACTGATTTGATGAGTCAACTCGCTAGATTATTTAGTAAGAGATAGTTTATTTGCTGTGGAAAAAAAAATGTTGAAGAGAAACGAAACAAGTTCTAAATATCTAGTGTTTTGTCTCAAACCTTTGCCCCTCTTGAGTAAGATGGATACTCTAAATGGTTCCAGACTTGTATTTGAAATCTTTTCCACTTGGTTAGCCGATTTAGCTCTTCGGGTTCCATTTGTGACCCACCAAATGTAGTGTCCAGGTTTGCAAGGGTCTCCCTGTGGTCTAAAAATTTGGAATATTCTCCCCAGCAACAAGCCTCTATCTCATTTTCCATTAAACCCCAGAACTGCAACTCCTAAAGTAGAAACAGGCATATGTGAGATAAATTATTGCATCACACTGAATAAAGTATACTTTGCTTGCTATAAAAAATTTAGATGACAGCTTAAATATTTTAAGGGCAAAAAAAAACGAATATTTATTTGATATAAAACAGCTTGTAAGATTTTGCAGATTTCTTCAACTGTATAGACTAATCTATATTAATTTTTAGACCAAATAGCCAACGGTTGATATTTTATAAACTCCTTTAATTATAGTTGCATGACTTAATTGTAAGAATGGTCAAAAAATAATATGCATGCCTCAGTACCTGAAACTTGGAGAAAAACTATGAACCAAATAAATTATGTAAGATATAATCTATTGGAGAAAATCATTACGACATATTAGCACTAGATAAATCACTGATTGCAAAAGCTTAACTAGTCTGCAGTACATGTATTGATTTTCGTCTTGCACGGCCTTTGAAAAGAACAGTTTAGATGCCGTAGACTCGAGTTACTGTATTCTAAAGTTGAATTATGTTTGAATTTTTTAAAATTTGTGAAAATAGTAAATTTGTAGACAAAGATCTGTGAAAATACTTTTGACTTACCATTATTTAATTCATGTAAGCTACACATATGTGTAAAATCAAGACATGAAATTATTTATATGAAATATCAATTAAACATAATATTTAAATAATTTGCCGCATCAATATAGTTGCATAAATAATAAACTTAGGTAATATAAATTTTCGCTTACATCAAGTTTGATTGGTGTTGTTGAATGAATGCATAAATATATATGTCACTATATCCAAATTTTTACTAATTGCAACACTTTTAGTTGTATTAATGGCTTTAAAACTGCATAAGCTTTGTGTGTAGATATACAAAACAGACAAAAAAGGTATTTTCAAAAAAAAATTTGTCGATAACAAAAGTAATTTCAAAGCGCTACTTATTCATACGCCATTTGAGATAATACAATGACTTAATTTCTAATTTTTGTAACAAAGAAGAACATAACCATTATCAGCTCTCATACATACTTTTTCTGGGATATTAAAAAATATGTATTTGAGTTGGTACTTGGTAGTATAGTGAGAAATATTCTCAATAGTGTACGAGTGTTATGGCCCAATTCAAGACGTTGCAAAAGTAAATCATGCTTACTAAAATAGAAATGGATTGCAAAGAAATTTATGCCTAGGATATATGCAGGAAAACCAAAACAAACACTAACTGTCAAGAGAATTTAATGCCAATAATAAGGTCTGTAATTATTTATACCTGTACCTTTTTCATTGCGTTGCCACATAGATTGTTTGTCATATGAAGCTCGTCAGATCTAAAATAGAGAAAATTTCATTCCTTAACAGTAGCATAGGCTATGTTGTGAAATTAGCAACATTCTTTATAATTAACTTGAATATAATGCTCATTATTTGAATAGACATGCATTTTAAGACTTGATTTTGTGCACAGTAGCGGCATATACAATGCATGTGACTAATAGATAATATATACCAACTTTATTCATTACAGTTATTAAATGTATTGTAAATAGAGCCACTCATGCATATATTTGTACAATACTCGCATAAATGTATCTAGCAATTTTTTATGATTACATGTCAAAATCAACCTGTAAACAATCTTATTAAACACCTATTCAAACAAAAAATGTGTCTTATAATTGAACAATATTATGCGTATATATATGCAATACAATTAATAAATATATAATAACTTTAAAACCACAAATTTATAAAACTCATGCTCAAAAGCACATGTTCTATGACAATATAAGCCACAAAAATTGTCTTTTAATATAACAGTCATGCAATGCATTTCAGCTATAGTCAACTGAGCTACTATGAATTTATCAATAACAATGGGAACATAAATTTACCTGTAATATTCTAGTATTGATAGAAAAGCTTCAGGGTTGCGATCGAAATAATATTCTTTGGATATTGAGTCATAGCTCTCGTCGTGCTCTTTGAGCTTGGCTAAGGCCGAGAGTCTTGTGCCGGGAATCTTTTCTAGAGTGTCCCAACAAGTTTTATGGCAGACTCCACCCACATTGATTACTACAGTTTCTTTTGATGGCTGCCGTGGCATGACCTCGATTCGCATTGGCTAAAAGTAAGTAGTAAATCCTTTTATCAACTCAACTTGAAAGAGAAACAAATAAAACTGTGAGAAACAAAATATTAATTAGTTAACTCATTGAAATTTAAGCCATTTATGTGAAACTGTTTCCAAGGCAGTTAGTTAGGAAATGCATCATTTTTCAACTCGAATTCTGAATTTTATCCTTCCACTTTGCTAATAGACATGCAATGCACAGACACAAATTTTCATCTTGATCTAGTTTTTAATTAAACATTGTTGATTTCACACCTACCTGAGATCGTTTGTTTTGTTAAATCACAATTTAGTACTGCCTATCATCACTATAAGACTATTAACACTGTCATGGTGACACAGAAGCAGATACATGTAACTATTATGTTTCTCCATATGCAACCCAGCAGCTGCACAGGTGATTTATTATTTATGAGAATTTTTCTATCAAGAGGTCTTTCATTATATACCAGAAGCTGTATTTGTGGATAAATTAACTTGAGAAAGCAATATTCTAGCACTTTAAATTTATTGGATCACCATAGATCAGTGAGCTAAACCTGTTTCAAGTACAGGCCCAACTAGCACAATGATCTGCTACTATGATAAATAAATTAAGCAAACATGGTAACAGCTGTTAATTATAGTTAAACATTCAAGTCATAACTTCAAAAGGTGACATAAGAATACTTACAGCTGTTAATATTTTTCTAGATGTGCACACTCACTGGTTGTAGCAGCTAAGCCTTGTAATGCCACAGTTGCTGTTGTTTGGTGAAAACCACAGTTGTATAATATCTGGCAGTTAGGTTTAAAATATACAAGAAAATAGTAACTTGAATGGATCAAAAAAAAAAAAATTTTAAAACTTATAATTGTTTAAAAATAACTTTCACATTTAAAAAGAAAGCAACCTTTTCTAGTGTTACAGCATGCATTTAGCGAGCTCACTAAGTTGCTAGATGGTGGCAGACAAAAGGCACTTTTCCTATATGCAAGTATTAAGCTATCTGAAATCAATCACAATATTTGTTGTTTAAATATATCCACTGAAGTAGAAGTTGTTCAACTATTGATTCTATACTTTTAAACAACTCAACTTAAATCATTGTTGAAAGAAAAAGTCTTTTTCATTTGCGTTAAGGCTGCTAACAGAGGATATAAGTTTCAACATAATTATTTACATCAACAAAATAAAATATTTAATGAATATTCTAGTTATATATAGAGTATTTAGGAAAGATTTCAAATCTCATGCATAATTTATAGATCTATATTTATATTTCAGCCAGAATAGTATGGAGTGCTTGTAAAGCAGCTAAAATCAAGTGGATGCAGTTAAGTCAAGTGCTCTGCATTGAGTATAAGTTTTTCCGTCTCGTGTAAATTTACCAAAACTCTCAAAAGTGGAAATTCTATCTAAATTCTAGATAATGGAACTACAAACAAATTCTGAATATGATGGAGCAGGTCTACAAATTATTGGCAGAACCAAGTTATAGGCCAAATTACTTGAGTGATATAATGAAAATAGCTCACTTGTAGGCTGTAACCTTATATCAGTCTGAACTTCATATGCAGGATAATTGAAACCTGTACTAAATATCAAACTCAGCTAAGCTGCACATCTAAAGATTTTATACCAGTATTCATCAGTAACCAACCATGTATTTGTTTTAATAGGTACTGGAAAGGTCTTCTTATTCCTGGTCTATCTTCAATTTTAAACTCTTTCATGGTTACACTTAACCTTTTGTGCTGCAACTGAGACTGCTTTTTTAAACCTGTAGATTTTTCGCATCATATTATTATGTAAAATTTTAATGTAATGCCTATATTCGTATTACACACTTTGATCTTTGTCTATGTATTCCAGTCATGCAGGATTCCCTGTTGATGTGGAACAGTTCAGCACCATTGTAAGCGAACATGTTGGTAAATATTCATCAACACAAATGGACTCCTTCCAACAGAGCAGCAGTTTTACCTATTTTTATGTTCAGTAACTGCAATTTTAATAAAAGGGGGGGGGGAACTTCATGTATGGCACTGAAGACGCTCCTCCCTTATTGTGCTGTCCAGTTATTGCTAATAGTAACTTTTCACTTATGGTATCTTGAGTGCAACATAAGGATTGGAAAGTGAGCTTTGTGGACCTTTCAAGTGCTGTTAGCAAAATAAGTCGGCAGCACATTTCACACCAGCCCAATTTCTTGGTCGTCCAGCTTAACAAGTATAAAATAATTATGACTCAATGCCGTTTCACATGAATACAAAGCAGTCTGGCATTGCAAGTTTATATGTAATTGTAACTATTTACATGTATGCAAGTAGACCAGATCTTTCTCCTTTTTGGTATCTGACAACGAATATTTTTGAAGTTTGCCTTGCATTTTTCAAGCTATTGCGAGCTGAATGTTCAATACTTTATTACAATAGTATATAACTCAGCAATAAGAGTGTTGTGTTGAATATGGTTTCATTTTTATTAAACTTCCAAAACAGTCACATAAAAGCAGTCAACATTTATTTTGCAGCCTCAGCAGCTTCTCTTGCTTTCTTTTCACGCATGCCCTGGAGCTTAGCTCTGCGCCACTGCCTTCTCAATGTGATGTAAGCTTGGAATTTCTTTTCATCCTCAGTGGGTGCTCTCACCTCCATTGGAGGAACAGTCTTGTCAATTGGCATAATTGTGCCCATCAACTGCTGAGCCATCTTAATCTCCTCCTCCTAAAAGTTGGGTTGGTATTCGAAGTTAATACTCAGAGAAAACCATGAAACACAAGTACAGCTATACTTGCATATTCAAATAAGAAGACAATTCAAAATTATCCCTTCTATTGATTTAGAAAATTTAACTCATTGAGATTAATCTCAAAAAAGTTTTACGAAAACATCTACTAACAAACAGTGGTAATAAAATACAATGACAATATATATATATAATATACAACATAATAAAATATTGGAAGCTGTTTTTGTACAATGGAAGTGAAATTAAGCAGTTGCGCATTTTACCAACTGCCTTTCATGAGTGAAAAATAATAATGAAACCAATACTTACAGATGCATCACCCTCCTTGGGTTTGCTGGCTTTACGTGGGAACAGAATCAATTTTGATCTGTATTCTTTGAGCCTCTGCACATTTTGTTGTAATGCTTCTACATTTCTGTTTTTCCTTCTGTGATCCACAGAGATTCCAACAGTTCTGGCCCATCTTCGGTTTAGACCAGCTGCCTACAGCACAACATAGTACAGCATATTGTTTTCAATATTATTGGTTTATATGCAATGTTTGAATCATTCTAAAACTATCAAGTCTATCATCAGCATTTCAAACTGTTTCTTTTACTCATGCACTTTAGACGAACAACAAAGCTGAAATTACAGGGATGTTTGCTGAGCTTATATACATTTGTGTGATCACCAGAGCCTATGGCAAATAAATAAGTATCCGCTCAGCATTACAGGAAGCAAATTTGTTTAACCACATGTTTTTTCCATACATGCCGATAAATTTCAATCAGAAATCTTTCAAAGGTGCCAATGTGTGTGGGAAAAATATTACATCAATTTTTAGGTAGAACACTTTGACATTTTAAATTTTACTTCAAATTATATTATACTCCCCTAGATAACCTACATAAAATAACTTATACTAGGTGATTAATGACAAAGTTCATGGAACCCACTATGATATTGTAGTTTAGTAGTCAACGACCACCTGAGTGTCAAAGTTTTTTTCAGTCGACAAGGCGGCTTTAGAGATATATATCACATCACAGCTGCCCAATCAATGGTGATCAGTAGTGAGTAAAATTTTGGACAAGTCATTTTTTTAATAAAGAAATTATAAGTTTAACAACATAAAATAATGGCCTGAATTATCTACGTTTAAAAGGTTAGTGAGAGGTAAAAAATCTTGCACTGTTCATTTTTGCCCACCAACATTTGAAAACTATTTATGAACATAATATAATGCAAATACCTTAATCAGACTGAAACAACTACTATTACCTATTGGCTACAAAAACCAACTGAAAACACAGTATGTGATGCTTAGCACTAAAGTTTATCGATGGTTACCACTACATGGTCAAGTAACATAACACAGCTATTGAACTCACAGCTAATTCCTCTAGGCTGAAACCACGTCCCAATCTTTCTCTGTGGTTATTTCTGTTGTTTGGGCAACGGACAATGGGCCGTATTGGTCCAGCTACTGGTCGGGGAGCTATCTTTCTGGCTTTCTGAGCTCTTTTAGTAGCCCTACGTTTCTTGGCCATAGGCTGGTCGAAATAGGTTCTTACCCATCTCTTCCAGTTCTTCCGCAAATGCATATTCGGTAACATACCGTTGCCAGCCATTTTGCCCTAAGATACAGAACCAATATAAAATTAAATATTATATTTATTGTAACTCTTTTTGACATAGTTGTAGTATTTCTCAAGATAAAGCTAGGTATATTTCAGTCAATTTTTGCTTACATAGCATGTACTTTTATTCGAAGAGAAAGTCATTTAATTTTATTTATACTAAATTATTCAGACTGCGTATTCCAATTAGTACTACTAAATACTAAGAAAGATTGGTGAAGGTGAATAACACTAACAGTGGCACTATTATGACTAAGAGCTAAACTAAGTATGATTATGAGACATGAGTATCCCCATCACCAAGCATGAAGATGGCAAACAATAAAAATATAACATTATGATTAGGCAACGTAAAAGCCTAAAAACTGCACTTGTGATTTTCGATTTGTCCTGAAGAATCTTTTACTAATAGTAATTAAATTATAATTTCAGTATTACAGAATAAGTAACATAAACATTCATGATTCCTCATTCAATTTCATAACGATTGGAATAACCCGCCTAATCGTTAAGACATAAGTTTAAGTAGAAATAAGAAAGGAAATACCAACTGATTAAGTTCAAGTTGTTTGTATGGGTGATGCACATAAAATAATTGAGCTGCAATGCAAATTAAAAAAGAGCATCTAGATTACTAATGGGGTCAGTCAGAACTTTTAACGTTATAATTCAAGTCTAGCGTGACTGTGGTAGTCTTATAGAGCTATTCGGATAAAATTATCCGTGGTCTTGCAATTGAATAATGGATTTTATCGCACACTCCAACAAGAAAACAATGGTGTGAAAAAGTAATTTAGGAGTTTAAAAAATTACAGAAAACTTCCTTTGATGAAATGAAACAGATGACTATGATATATTCAACGATAAAAAATTAGGAGAGAAAATTTTCCAACTTACTGTTTGGTAAACGAGCTGAGAAAAGGACTGACAGGAAATGTAGCCCTAATTCTTGCAGTGAGAACCTCACTTTTAGTGCGGTTAAAATATTGATTTTTCGTATTGAAGCAAAAAACTATTGCTAAAGTAAAATGACTGCGTGCTACACTGACGAGCCAATTTAAAATCTTACTTTCATCAAGTTCCTGCTCCTACTAGTACTTATCGTAATGATAATGTTATGCTTGAAGTTGAATAACAAATAGTAATACTAATACTAATAGTAATACTATACGTTATCTTACTTTAATAAGTTATACTTATAGTTATTGGTTCTAGGTATTGCTATTCATGTGCCAATTTTAAATATTAAGCATTAACAATTACAGCAGTGTGTACTGTGTAGTGTGTATAGTATTTTTGCTTGTGAAAATGAAACTACAACATGAAATTGCATATCAGTATCATAATCATAATGTGAATATCACATAGAATGATAGATATGATTATCAATTAATATTATAAATATTTAATTTTTATTTTATTAAGTTTTAAGTAAAAATAAATTTAAAAAGATGTTTTTTTATTATATAATTAAATTTTATTTATAGATACATTATTATTAATATTATATTTATTAATAATAAATATTTATATAGATTATATCCAACTTCATATTGAGTTTGACTGTTGACACTTACTTAAAGTCAATATTCTAATTTATTTTTAAGCTAATAGTAATAGTTAAACTTGAACGTGAAGTGAATCACTACAAGTAAAAGTAAAATTAAATGAAACTGAAAAGTGAAACTTGAACTGAAAGTCACTTTGAAAGTGAAATGGTATTTTAATTTTTATTTAATTTTTTGCTTTGAGTTTTGCTGATGTCTAAAAAAACCCACTTCATTATGATTATGTTATAAATGCTATAAAATATGGCAATAAATAAAATTTAAATTCACTATTATATTTTGTAATATAAATCTTGTTAATAAATATAATATTAATCATAATCAAATTCAACATCATAGACTAATGATGATTATCATCATCATCATTTATGATATTCATATTGATTATCATCATTATGATATTGATTATCATTATTAATAATATCATTATTATTCATAATATTATGAAATGTAATAGTAAGTTTCAATTACTATCATAATTATATTTTATAACATTTATAATTATAATTATGTTGGTTTGCCTAGCGTCATACACAATGTCCTACCTTTCCCTACCTATTGGTATTCGGAAACCGTATGATGAGTGGAGAGATATTAACATCAACGAAATTCGTTACACTGAGCTGAGGAAACTTCAAATTAAGCTAGATGCCAACAGACAAGCTATCAAAGACTTGGCAGCAGTTGTGAGGAAGAACTGGAGGTAATTGAAGCTCTTGTGTAATTAAAAGCAGGGATTGTATTGACTGTAATAGAATGTTGATCGGGTATTAAGTGTTTTCAGTAAGTTTTGCATTGTTATGGACTACCTTGTTTTATAAATTTTTGTAAGCAGTGAATAGTTAAAGTGAGTAATGTAGTGTGCCTTTCATTTTTGAATTCTTCTGTAAGTACACTCGGTATGATCTCACTTTGTATCAACATTTGTGAATAAAAGTAATACTTTTCATCGACATAAAATATGCTATAGCTTATGTAATAATGCATAATTACCAACCAATAGTATTATTTTAAAATTACTAGAAAACAATGAATTTGTTTTTATATAAATTGCTCTGCCTCGTAAACCTACAACTCATAGTTACTTGTAGTGAATTTGTCTCACTATTCTTGTAGTAGTGCAAAGGTTGAGGAAATGCTCAACAGAGAGTGCCCGGGTGAAGAACTGCTCCATGAGATTGGCATGCTCAATAAAACCCTCGGTGATGTCATCGGCTATATGCAGACTATTGAATTTTGGCCAGGATTAGAAATATTTCTGAAACCATGTATGTTTTTGTTTCTAGAATTTTTATTCATACAGACTACATTATTGTTATAGTTTTTTTTAAACGTCGGCATTATAAAGTTGGTGTTTGGATGTACGTTGTAAAATACGTGAAATTTGTTGTGATACATTACACAGTATTTTCTGTATCTTTCAATATGATTAGATGAACAGAGGAAATATTTTAGTTAAAAGTATTCTGATAAAGTAATCAGGATTAATTTTAGCAATAGTGATTAATAATTCATTTTTAGAAATGAGTTGAAATCAGATTAATTTTATTTTTTGGGCATCCAAAGTTTTACATGAGAATCAACAGCTCTAATAGCAGAGCATCCAAATGCTGATATGGTGAAACTCAGTCAGTTTGAAAGTTCCAAGTATTTACAGTATGAAATTTCCTACTTCAATTTAAACACACTTAATCACCTAAGCTGTAATTAAATGTCTGATTGTTTCTATGAACTCTAGACCTAGTCATAACTTCAGACTCTATCATATTGAGCAGTGCTTGTGGATTATAGAATATGCAAACAGAGATATTTACCTGATTTCTAGCTCTAAATAAAGTGTGATGAATGTATATGAGTCAGTTTACTTCATTTAGTACACACCAGCAACTTATGGCCTAACATTAAAGTTTGCTCAAAATCAATTGAAATTTACTATACATGGTATTTTTATGTGCTGGTTTTAACTACGCATAACAGAAAAGGCTGAATAATTAGGGAAAAACATGGGAAATGAAGCAAAATTAAAGAGAAATTTGCTTATTTAGGTGTATTTATTGGTGTTTTACTAGTTTTGGCCAAAAAACCATGTTCATTACCAGCTAAATTGTGAAAAATAGCCAAAAACTGAAGATATCCAGTGTGTACTAAATTAAGTAAAATGACCCATATAAGATTATATAGAGTTGTACACTTGCAGGTACATGTACATACCTGTGTTTATTCAACAGTTTTAAATTTATCAATGGCTGTAACTATGCCTGCATGGTGAATTTGTAAAGTTTTACATATTTTCTTTAACATACTTAAAAATGTCTCGCAGATAAGATGTATTGTCAAAATATGCACAGCTCAATTATTTCAAACCTTCAATGAGTCAGACTTGATTGCCTAGCTTCTTCTGGTTTGAATTATTCAAATTTTAATTTATATAGAAATATATTTACTTTCGTTTTTGATTAAGTATTTCAGGGGATAAATTTTTATTACCCACAGCAAGTATTTTAAAGTACAAGTTTTCGAAAAAAATAGCAAAATTAAACATTTGCTTTTTGTTTTGTATAATCAAGAATTTCAACATCTTTTAATACAATAAAATATACTGTCAAAGTTATCAACAGTTTGAAGAGTTATGTAGTAGTGATTTTGCTAAGGATAATCTTAAGCTGTGTCCAGTTTATATCTGCCATGTTTAATTGCTAACAGAGTGTTGGTTAGACTTGAAAAGTACACATGGCAGTCACTATTTGCTGCTAAACTAAAATATGAAACAGAAGGAAATAATAAACTCAACCTGCTATATGTGCGTGTATTGTGATGTCATTTATAATAAACCAATCAGGTTTTCCCCAACATCGAAAGTGAGAAATTAAATTCTAAAACTATTCTTTGTTTCATGTTAGAGCTGATGTCCTACACTTTGCTTGTGTTTAGCCCATTATCCTATGCTCCATGTTGATCTAGGGTTAATATAATTTCATAAGAAAAAAATGCTCCCTCCATATCTCTCTAAGCTACGGGTCCTGAAACCTCAACTTGTGACATAATGAGATCAGATTTAAGTCACAGATCTGTTAAATTCGGCCATTTTGTTCCTATAAACACATACATAGACCACAAAGGGGGGAAGCCAAGCCCTTTTCGTTACCTGTGGAATTTTCTGAGAAATGGAGCCGTGAGATATGGAGGGAGCACTGTATATGTACAGATTCCAGTGTAATACTTATAATACACTTGGGGTTGCTGGTAGGGTATTATTTCCTCATTCTCTCCTCATTAATCAGCATGGTGATACCACAGTACAGAGTCTCTACTTGTTGTGTATCCTTGACCTACTCTTGTATATATCATCTGTTTATAGTCTACTTCCTTATACTGAATATTTAGTATTTCCTTCTATAACTGTAAATACTAATGAGGTTTCTTCACTGTCAGTCTCATACATATATTTTATCTCCTATCCATGCAGTTCCCCCATTGATTCAACTAAGTCTCCCTCGAACCATACATCTGAAAAAAGGAGAGTCGTTATCATTAGAATGTCGGGCTGCAGCCGTACCCGCCCCAGTCTACCAGTGGTACTATTACCCTCAGCTTAACCCTTGCAAACTGGAAGGTGAATCCAAGGCTAAACTTACACTTGCTCAACCTGAGTGAGTAATAACCATCTCTGATTAATATTCAACATGTATGTTCTAAGTCTGATAGTTTATTAGCATAAGTGTACTAGGGATTAATTTTTTGTGTGCTGTAGGTGTTTGAAAGCAGTCAGCAGTTCTTCAAACTTTTATAAATTATTATATCAATAATTATAATTATTGATGCCTTGAATACTTTACTCTAAAGGTGAAGTATGATTGATGTTAGAGAGGTGCTGTGGCTACAAAAAAAGATGCGAGGTTTTTTATAGATCACTTCTTGTAGATCTAGCAGATTTCTTATTGGCTCTTTTTATCTTATCTCTAAATCAGCTTTTATACAGATTATTTATCAGTGCATATTTTTGTTGGGTAGTTTTTGCAACATACTGTGTACATGGTTATAACTAGAAAAACTTCCTGACTATTTTGCCGATATCTTCAAATTTTGAAGCTGCTAAAAGGTACAACAAATTTCTGTCACAAAGCTAATTAGCTGTAGTAAGCAACTATTATCTTTTTGCTGAAAAAGTAATAAACCCATAGTAGATGTATGCACTAACTTTTTCATATAGAAAGTGAAGCTTGGTGATGTTGTTTTGTTGACAAGAGGGGCAACTTCAAATTGATTGAATTGTAGGTGGTTGAATGGGATGAATGTGCGTTGCAGTATATGCAATGTACATGGACAGATATACACCACAACATGTCAAGTAAAGATAGACAGTGAGTCATTACTCTCAACTTTCTCATTTAAAGTCATGTAACTATTATTGATAAAATTTCTTAACCAGTATATTAGGAACAGACCTAATTGGATATTGAAAAAATAGTTAGTTTAAATTGTGTTATTGGGCCAATAAAAGGTTGGTATGAGGAAAGCTCAGTCTGCATGTAGTATATACTATATAGACATGCATCTATTCAAAGGCAGAATTATGAACGATTATGAAGCACCATGCCTTATTATTTTGAAGACTGTTTGTAATTCAGGGCTAAGAATCTTCATCTGTACATTCTTTAATAGTTATAGAATGTTCATCTAATGCTTTATGCTATACAGCTGCTACTTTTGTTTATTACAGCTACTCAAAATATATATCCTGTAACTCCACCTGCTCCGACATCTCCTACACTAGTTGCAAAAGTACAACGGCCATTGGCTACAGGTTTGTTAGGCATCATCTGTGTTGCACTACTCTTTCACTCACTTACAGATCAACTTCAAGTTAGAAGTCAATAGTCTACAGTCTTTACAGCATTCTACTACTCTACAATCTTTCCCTACAATGACATTATTGAGAAGTAAGTTTCATTTGCTGTATATAGCTCAGTTGGTTTATATTCTAGAAAAATTCACAGCTAAAGACAAAGTGGCACTTCTGATTGGTAATGGGGAGTATCTGTGTGAGAAGAAATTGTCTGCCCCGCCTCACGACATACTCAGAATTGGCGAAGAATTAAAGAGAATGAATTTCAAGACTCTTATATGCAAAGATTTGACTAAAGCCAACATGGAGAATGTGCTGTCATTGTTTTATAAATTGCTGGTAGAAGATGGTGTATATGGTGAGCTGCAATCAGTGAGAGATGAAGTAATTGGTCCCATGGATCTACTGTTGAGTTTATATTTGTGCATGCGTGTGTGTTGCGTATATAGTCTTGTGTAGATATATGTCAATAGATGTTGCAGTATTTCAGTGTTTAACACGAATCTTTGCATACATATATCTAACGATATAGAGTTAGATTTAGTAGAACTCATTGAAATGTTGTTTTATTGATACTAGCTGGTGTCTCTTCCTTCTTGTTTATGTTATAAGCAGGCGAAAATACGGATTTATACTGCAGGTGTTTTATACTTTGCTGGGCATGGATTCGAGACTCACCATGGAAACTGCTACCTTGTTCCCAGTGATTCTCCAACTCAGGCTCTGCCTACAACCTGCATATCTGCTCGTGAAGTTATGAATAAAATATTAGAAAAGAATCCAGCTTTGTGTCTGGTTATCCTTGACATTTGCAGGGTTAGGTGAGTTTGCATTGCTTCGCCATTTTTTATTTTAGCTGCAAAAAATATCTTACATGTATTTTATTGTCAAACTAGTTGGGAATTAACAAAAAATACAGTTTCTATATTTGAAAACTTGCAAAAACATCTTGCACGCCACCTGCTATATATGCAAATGTGTCATTTGCTGATTGCTACTTTTAGTGCTGTCACTTCTGCTAATTTGTGAAGTATATGAAATTTTAGATTGTTAATATAATAAATTAAAGTAGAATAAGTCTTACAGTTTCATTGCATGTATTCTGATATGTTAATAATTTAAGGAAGTCAGAAGAAGTGCCTGCTAACAAAGCTCTCCGGTCCAACAACTCCACGATGGTTGTCTACGCAACGTAAGTTTTAATACCACTCAATATGGTTAGTGATTTCAACTTGAATTTAAATGCTTATGAATAGCGCTTTTCTTTTGGAATTAAAGTATTTCTAACAATACATTTTGGGATATTTTTCAACTATGGTAATTGTAGTTATTTTGAATGTTTTATGATAGAGGTTGATATGCTGCTAGCTAAATTTTTTAAACTTGGTCTATGGCCAACATTATGTAATTTCTCATTTATTTTTCAGCATGAAATATTAATTTAGTGTTCTATAAATTATTTAAAATAGTCTGTATAGTTGATATTCAACAAACTCAGCATTGTTTTTGGGCTGACTCATATGTTGGTATCTGGATGTGACTACTGGTACAGCTACAAGTATTCTATCCTGGTGCTCAAAGACCTGCCACATAGTGGCCACTATTGACCACATTGCACAGATAGCAAAATATTATTATGATTGTGTTGTGTGGGTTTTATTTGAATACGCTCAGGAATACTGGGAAACGTTTCTGTGAAAGTTATGCATCCGTATTTCTATAAATTGTGAGTTATCTAGTATCATGAGTAAGATTTAATGGTAATAAATTCAAAATAATTCAAAATAATGAAATAATCTATAAGGTCACACGCAAATACTCGTTAAATAGGTCAATCCATTTTTGCTTCTGCCTGTTTACGTAATGTGTGTCACAGGTGACTTCCGAAGTGGATTTTCACATACAAACAGATTTGAACTCGGCATTTCGCTTTGGCACAACCTTTACGCTAGAACTCAATGCTGGGTTCCATTGCTCTCTGGCACTATAAACATGTCTATTTTAATATTACAGGACAGAAGATAACAAAGCATTCGAAATGCAAGGCAATAATCCTCTCAGTGTATTTGCTACCCATCTTCTCAAGTATATTAAGCAGCCAGTACCACTCATTGAGCTTATGCTTCATAAAGTTGTCCCTAGTAAGTCAATCACTTTCAAGGAATTTCAAGTTCTTGTTCTGTACATAGATGATAAAAATCATTTCTTCTTGTGTGTAAGCATCAAACCTGAGCATCGGTTTCCATATATGCGATTGGCTGATGTCAGATTTTTAAATCAGCCTATGGAAAATTAAAAAGAGTTATCTCAATTTGGGGGACAAAAACTGTTCCATAGAATTGTTATTACATGGTTACCTTTGTCATTTTTATGCTCACGCTGGCCGCAATTGAGAAGTATATTGCATGCTATTCAAGTTTAATAACAAGTTACTAACCATTTGTAGAATCATTGTGTAATGGGGAAAACAGCGAGCTAAGGTTTAACTTCAAAGTCAAAGTTTACTTCTACCTATGTTTTTAACCTAATTTATGTATATATATATATATATATATATATATATATATATATATATATATATATATATATATATATATATATATATATATATATATATATATATATATATATATATATATATATATATATACTATGTACATGATGTTATTGTATATATAGCTCAATTATATAGTTAGAATATAATCAACTGCAAGTCCTAACAAAATTATTTCAATCTACAGATAAGTAATAGTTTAAATGGAAACTTTTCTGCTCTTTAAATAGTTGAGCAAATTGTTCTATTCCGATAATGTTACTAAATTTCGTATTATCACATGTTGTTCAAGCAATAGCAATGTGTGGTAATTGTTCAAAGAAAAGCACAATTTTAGAAAGTTTGACGGCTCACCCAATAATTTGTTTTAATTTATACTAGAATGGCGTAATTATTTATAAACCGAGTACTCTAAAACTTTTTGAAATTGTTTTACAAAATTCAGACCAACTGGTCTAAAACACTGCAATAGTGCTAGATATTGCATTTTAAAGTTCTTTTTTTATCAATAGTTTTTATTTTGTGATAAAAAAATTCGTGGAATCACCAAGATAGAAAAATTCTCAAGTTGCGATTTAAGGGTTTTTCCCCCAACAGATATACAGTCTTGACTTGCTAATAGACAACACACTGGCATATTATAGGTATAAGTGAGGATAAAGTAGCTAGAAGAAACAGACAAACACCAGAAGTTACTACTACCTTAGCTACTCGGCGAGGACTTCATGATCCTATAGATCACCACGGTGCAACAACTACATTCCAGAAGTGTATGATAGAATGGGAAAGTGTGAATCGTAAGTATCCCAGGCAAACCTGGTAATATATTTGTTTTTCATACATGTTGTACTGCAGTTTTAGTTACTGATTGTTTATTTTGACACTAGGGCTAACCTGCAAAGTTTGATCATTATTCTAGCATTAGCCAGCTAGTCAGTAGATAGTATGACCGTGGTTTGAAAACAGTTGTAAAAAATGGGAAAAAGTGAAAGAGGCATTCAGTTTAAATAGCTACAGGTTTGCGGAATAAGAAACTATGTGCTTAGTCTGCCAAACAATTTTATTGGGTCTTCCATGATAGTTTATAGTAAAAACTATTGCAACATTAATCAAATGCTCTCTCTGTTCATATTTAAAGTGTACGACATTTTCTTATCTTTACCTTTTTTATTCGTTTCAAGAGTATCATATTGTACAATTTATAATAACTGGGCTGATGACTCACTCCGGTGCTTTCTTACTTGTTTGCAATTTACTGATTGAATTACTTTGTGCTCATTATCAGAACGTCCGGAGCTGCAGGAACACGATGTGCCAGACATAGGTATTACAGTCAAGATGGTTTTTACCCATGAATACTCAAATAGTCTCATTATATACATTGGTTGTATTAAAAAAGATCCCCAAGTAGCATTTAAAGCTCATGCTCATGTGTCATGGATAGAGCAAGGGGTAAGTAGTGTTTACCTATTTGCTGTTTACTTAAATGTGTAACATACAGTGCTGTGAAAAAGTTTAAGGACGCTTGCAGAAATTTCTATGTATTTCTATGTATTGTTTATTAGGCATTTCTTGGAAGTTCTTAGTATTTTCCTGCAAGTTCTATATATCAAAATGACTCTTAAAATGTGCACTACAATTTCCACCTTATAAATTCCAACTGCTGTGATGTTTTCTACCTATTTTCGGGCTAACTATACAAGCAGCTAGGAAAGCGCAACTCCTGTGTTTTTATGTTTCCAAAGTTTATCGCTTCTGATAATCACAAAAGGCTAAACAGTGAAATTTTACTTTGTACATGGCATCATGATACCATAAAGTATGACTTTCTTTCATAATTTGAAATATGTCATTTAGTTGTAAGCTTTTACATGGTGTCTACTTAGGTGCTGCGCATAGACAAAATGAGAGCTGTAAATCTTACTTCAAAAGCAAGGTTTGTAATAATTTTTTTGCATAACGAAGGTTAGTCAATTAGGAAAATATCTGAAAAGGTTGGCAAAGAAAAGACAACTGTTTATCAAATTATCAAGAAGTTCATGGAGACTGGCAGTGTAGCAGATTGACCTGGAAGTGGACGACCAAGAATAAGCACACTACGAGATGACAAGGTTTTCATTAGGATCAGCAAGAAAGATTGCCATAAAACAAGTCCTGAGTTGGCAAAGAATGGTCAGAATCAACAGGAACAACAGCTTCGACATCCCTGATAAGGCGAAGACTGCTGAGCCATGGTCTATGTGTCTGCAAAGCAAGAAGGAAGCCTCTACTAACCGAGAAGTAGCGAAAAAACCGGCTACGGTGGGCCAAGGAGCATGGTAGTTAGACAGTGAATGACTAGAAAAAAGTAATTATTTCAGATAGATCTACATTTAATGTGAACAATCATGCTGGAAACTGTTTTGTTAGAAGATACCAGTGTGAGGAATATAACCCCTAATGTATTCTTACAACAATTAAGCACCCTATCGGTGTTATGTTCTGGGGTTGTATAACATCAAAAGGTGTAGGACGACTCAGTAATTGCTCTGGAATGATGTTAATGCCCAAAAATATATAGATAAACTCAATGCTAAACTTCTTTCAATCATAAAAAAACTTCTTTTTAAATGAAATTAACATATTTGAAGATGACAATGCACCATGCCATTGGGCAAAAACTGTTAAAGAGTGGATGAAAAAGCAGAGGGTCTCAACGCTTAACTGGCCAGCCCAAAGCCGGGACTTGAACCCAATAAGAAATTCATGGTCAAGAATGGCTAAAATAGTCTCTTTACAGAAGCCAACAACTAAGGTGACACTCATAGAGCCTGTAATTCATGCATAGCATCATGTTGTGACTGAAAACGAGTTGGAGGAGCTGTACGAGTTGATGCCTCGTAGCTGCCGACTAGTGATTGAGAATAAAGGCTGGCCAACAAAACATTGATACTAAAATTTAAAGCACTGTGTGTTGCAATGCTGCTATAATGTGTAGAACAAATCACATACAATATTTTTCTATGTTTCAAGTAAAATATTCTGATATCCTACAGTACACACAAATTGTGAGAACATTGAATAATTCCCATATATGCATAGTATCTCATTATTTTACCCATATTTTGGAAGGAAGTGAAAAGAAACACTAATGATTTATATAAATGAGATCAGGAGATCTTAAGGATCATTTTGATAGGCATCATGCCTATGGAAATGCTTTTGTTATGCCTTAAAATTAGCTTGGAACATTGCTATTATGGAAAATAATGAGGCGTCCTTAAACTTTTTCACAGCACTGTAACTGTAGTCATTTTTATACTGCAGCCAAATTCAGCAATAATTGGAGTCAGCTGAATTGATTCGAATTGACTTTTAAGTTGCCCATAATATATGCATTATTTATCGAAATTATCATTATTTTTTAGACAGTAAGTGCGGAAGCTAACCAGCTGATAGACTCCGATAGGTGGCCTAAAAATGGGTTTTACAATAATCCTGACTGCATGAGTGTCACTAAGAATGTTCTAGATGGAATAGAGAACTTGGTATGTTGGGAGTCAGCAAGGCTTGTCACATCAATAACCTCAAACCTTTGTAGTATCTGTATACAAAACCAATCATCGCATTTTATAGCAGCTATTAACTATTCTATTAATACCTTTGATGGAGGTAGCAAGCAGTTATATTGTATTGCATATGTTTCTCAATAATTTTATCAATTAATTGAAGGATAATGACTTGTTGGTGAATGTAACTGTTGACGGATCTCGGCAAGACGGGGACAGGGTCACCCGTCACATTACCAACATAAACCTGAAGAGACCCCTGCTAGCCAAAGTCAACTTTGATAACAAGCTAAAAGGCTGGCAGATACCTTTGAGAGAGCCAGTACAGCACGAGGAGGATGGTGCTACTGAACATGATGAGTCTTGCTTCCAGGAAGTCAGAGTAGAACAGAATTCATTCACCACCGATAGTTATGCTTGAACATGGTGTACTTTAGATATTATTTTTGCTATACCAATTTAAAAATTATTTCCTGTTTTGGAAACAGAATATTATATTGAAGATTTTAACATATATGTGTTTTATGTTTATTGTGGTGATTGACTTGTTTATTTGAAAAGTCTTAGCACCAAACAACCACCTTTACATTAAAAATTGTGATTATTAAAGTAAATTAATTCTGCTACAGAAAATTCAATACTTTGTCCTAATTGCTAAACCTTCAATTTTTATTTTAAGTATTTTTGCCTAAGTTTTATAGCTTAGGCTTACACTTTATTACAAAATAAATTTTGCATTATACAGCAATATACTTTTTATATTATAACTATTTTACATAAGTATTTGACAATATTTTACAATGAATTATTTTTAACTTATATACATAATTTTTAAAAAATATAATGAAAAAATAAATATTGTTGACAACAGCAGGTTTACATACATGTCTTAATTCTCAAGTGACTTACTGGTTTTATATTTATGTAATGAAACACCAAAATAAGATGTTGTTAGAGCGTAAAAAGTAACCGAGTAAACGATATGAAAACTATGGTGAACGTTTGTACAACTCCCCACGCAAGACAGTATATTGGAGCTAAATCGAATTGTGCAGCTTTCAGCACTCCTGCAAATGCAGCATCTAAAACAATAGCATTACGCATGATTAAAAGAATGTGGTAACAAAAAACTAACTCGAGCACGATACATGCGTATTAGTAAGAAATTAACGCTGTAATACGACATAAACATAGAAGAAACTAGGCAATGTTATCATGTATTCCAACTGTAGAACATGAAACAAAAATACTTACTACTTATAACACCATAAGTGAGAGGTGATATAACTCCAACAATTAGTATTAGTATTGGTAGAAATATGGCCCGTGGATGCTTACGCAGCTTGATAAAAGCGATACCTGCCGCAATTCCATGAACAAATAAAGAGGAATACAATCCAAACAAGAAGCTGTTCAACCAGATGTCTAAAATAAAACATTTGAAAGCTTTAAACTTTATTCAGTGTTTTTAAACAGCAGCACATTACATAAAGAATCATCAATTTGTGTGCGTTCCATGGATGGCAAAGCATCTGTTCTAAAAAATTTCAAATGCAATGCTAGAACAAACATTTAACCAGCTTAAATGTACCTTTAAAGAGACTTAAAGTTGCTTGTGGAGGAAAAACGAAGATCTCATTAGCTGGGACCAACATCATCTGCAAAGCCAACTAACAAGTATA